>OX031011.1:19744694-20344694 GCA_943735925.1 Pollenia amentaria
AATTGTACAAAAAGCTAAAAATCTTGGCATTATTTTTAACAACACACTCACATGGTCTGATCATGTAACTGCTGCTGCTGGGAAAACATACTCAATGCTGCGAACGCTATGGAACACCCAACACATCACACCGTTAAATATTCGAATGTTACTTGCAAAAACGTATATCATGCCAATTTTACTCTATGGATGCGAACTGTTTGCAAGTTGTGACTCAACAAGCCAGGGAAAACTTGAGAAAACTTACAATGCTGTATTGAGATATGTTTTTAACCTAAGAAAGTATGATCACATTTCCCATGTTAAAAATAAACTTTATGGCGTTTCTCTGAATAATCTGTTAAAAATTAAAACCTTAATGCTATTACACAAAATAATTTTCAAGCATGAACCAGTGTATCTTTTTGACAGAATATCTTTTACGCGTTCAAGAAGATCATATGATATAATTCATACTAGATATAGAAGTCAGGTTTCTGAGCGTCATTTTTACATCAATTCAATCCGCCTTTGGAACTCGCTACTACCGGCCAATAAATCCATTAGCAACGTCTTGCTTTTTGAGAAAGAATTATATAAATTTTTTATCACAAATTAATACTGTTTCCTTCTTATTATGTTTGTATTTAACTATTTTAAAATTATTTGTTTATTTCTAGAAATTATTAAATTATTTTTCATAATAATATATCATTTTTTACTCTACAATGTAATTACAATATAAAAATCCAATACTATAATTATAAGATTTGTATCTTGTTGTATTGGAAATCAAATAAATAAATAAATAAAAATAAAATAAATAAGTATGTATGTATGTATGTATGTATGTATGTATGTATGTATGCATGTATGTATGTATGTATGTATGTATGTATGTATGTATGTATGTATGTTTTTTTTTTTTTTTTTTATTTAACGAGGTGAAATCATCGAAAGACCCCGGCCTGTGAGGAGTGCCAGGAGTGAGAGACTTTAACACTCTAAAACACCTCGATACACAGAACAAAAACAGGCCCAGCGGGACTGCCGTGAAAGCTCTCCGTCGCAGAGTGGGGAAGGTCTATTAACTCGCGGTAGCTAACATCGGTTCGATTTCGGAAACGTTCCACTCTACGAAGTTCAACGAAGACCAACTTGGCAAAGTAACACACATTCGACCTACAATTCAACGAGGACAACATCACGCTGACCACGTTGTCAGGACTTATGCTTCGCCCTAATACCTCCGCTAAATTCGCCCTCTCAGGACTAAAGCGTGGTCAGACAAAGAAAACATTTTCGGCGTCTTCCACCACATTACAACTCGGACAGAGAGGACTGCTGTCATGTCCATACACACACATTCGGGATTAGTGTATAGGTCCACCTTCCCTTTCCGGAAATTCGTACGTGGACAGCCCCACTCAGTTGCCCATGCTTTCAAGTCCCCTGCACGGGGCGCCTTGTAGCAGCATCAGAGACAATGTCGTCAACAATATACTCAAACTCATCCCTCGAGCATCTTGGTGGAACATAGCAACTGTAAATGAAAATGCCAAAAACATAAGCTCGGGTATAGCCACATTGTGGCGTTTTCGCACGCTGTAGGGTTTTCTTGCCCACTGCCCAGATTGCCGTTGTGTTTGAGGCATCGCACAGCCAGTTTGGAGACTCCATTTTCCGACATGGTGTAACGTGACGTTACAAACCTACATATATATATATAACTTTAATATTATTTACCTGTCCTTACACTGTGAACACCCTTACTATTCTGTTTAACATCATGAATACCCCTACTGTTTGCTTACTAATACCTAATAATTCTCATTGAGTTTATTTTATTTTTAAATAAATAGTCAAAGTTTGTTCAGAACAAAGAGAGTAGATATTGCCCTTAACCCCAGTATATACTCTTAGTAGTTAGTATTAACAAGTAGTTTGCCGTATCTAGACGAACACTAGAGCTCCCGAATTCTTCTAGTGTCCGAAGTATTTACTTATAAACCGTAGTTAATCGAACGCCACGGCCTCCGAATTCTCGTGGTGTCCGAAGTAGTTAGCCGAACGCCAAGGCTCCCGAATTCTCTTGGTGTCCGAAGTATTTACGAAGTAGTTAGCCGAACGCCACGGCCTCCGAATTCTCGTGGTGTCCGAAGTAGTTAGCCGAACGCCAAGGCGCCCGAATTCTCTTGGTGTCCGAAGTATTTACGAAGTAGTTAGCCGAACGCCACGGCCTCCGAATTCTCGTGGTGTCCGAAGTAGTTAGCCGAACGCCACGGCCTCCGAATTCTCGTGGTGTCCGAAGTAGTTAGCCGAACGCCAAGGCTCCCGAATTCTCTTGGTGTCCGAAGTATTTACGAAGTAGTTAGCCGAACGCCACGGCCTCCGAATTCTCGTGGTGTCCGAAGTATTTAGCCGAACGCCAAGGCTCCCGAATTCTCTTGGTGTCCGAAGTATTTACGAAGTAGTTAGCCGACCGCCACGGCCTCCGAATTCTCGTGGTGTCCGAAGTAGTTAGCCGAACGCCAAGGCTCCCGAATTCTCTTGGTGTCCGAAGTATTTACTAAGTAGTTAGCCGAACGCCACGGCCTCCGAATTCTCGTGGTGTCCGAAGTATTTACGAAGTAGTTAGCCGAACGCCAAGGCTCCCGAATTCTCTTGGTGTCCGAAGTATTTACGAAGTAGTTAGCCGAACGCCACGGCCTCCGAATTCTCGTGGTGTCCGAAGTAGTTAGCCGAACGCCACGGCCTCCGAATTCTCGTGGTGTCCGAAGTAGTTAGCCGAACACCAAGGCTCCCGAATTCTCTTGGTGTCCGAAGTATTTACGAGTAGTTAGCCGAACGCCACGGCCTCCGAATTCTCGTGGTGTCCGAAGTAGTTAGCCGAACGCCAAGGCTCCCGAATTCTCTTGGTGTCCGAAGTATTTACGAAGTAGTTAGCCGAACGCCACGGCCTCCGAATTCTCGTGGTGTCCGAAGTAGTTAGCCGAACGCCAAGGCTCCCGAATTCTCTTGGTGTCCGAAGTATTTACGAAGTAGTTAGCCGAACGCCACGGCCTCCGAATTCTCGTGGTGTCCGAAGTAATTAGCCGAACGCCAAGGCTCCCGAATTCTCTTGGTGTCCGAAGTATTTAAGAAGTAATTAGCCGACCGCCACGGCCTCCGAATTCTCGTGGTGTCCGAAGTAGTTAGCCGAACGCCAAGGCTCCCGAATTCTCTTGGTGTCCGAAGTATTCACGAAGTAGTTAGCCGAACGCCACGGCCTCCGAATTCTCGTGGTGCCCGAAGTAGTTAACGTATTCTTGCCGAACGCCAGCAGCCCGCTTTTCGCTGGTATTCGTAACCGTAGCTCAACCCACATTTAATAATTTAACCCCATCTGTTTAACACTCTTTTACCAGATAAGTTCCTGTGTTGCCACCTGACCCCGCACGCTAGCCGCATCCTCCGTCCAGCCCGTACACGTCGCCAGATCAGTCGTTCCCGTACTCGTTCCCGCCTACGTCCAATTACCAGAGGACCGTCGTAGTCATAAGTATCTAGCGTAGATTAAGATTTTGTAAATAAAGCTTTGTTAAATTATTGTAAGCGAACATACACGAAAACACCCCGTGTTTCATTCAAAGGAAGCAGACCTTCGAATTGACCCTGGACAGACTGAGTCATACCTCAGCTGGGAAAGAAAACTGCGTTACAATGGTTCACTAATTATTGCAACATCAATACTCAATTCACGGACACTCTGTTTAAGGAGATCCTGGGCTGCCTGGCAATGAATTAGGTTCAGTTGCAGTATCTTCATTTTCGAGTTCTGAGTAGCTGTACCGCCTTTCTGTAGTACGGGCAAGCTGCACATCCCGTCACGTGGTCACTATTGGCATTTGAATCTCTACAGAGCATACACGATGATTTATTCTTACACTCTTTGATTTTGTGCCCGACTTCTCCACACTTCAGGCACTTGTCAGAATGGTCATGTGGACCTTGCACTTAGCAGCATTGTGGCCAAAATCCAGGCATTTGTAGCAACGCCTTGGGGCGAGTTTCTCGCGTATTCTACACACCACACACCCAATGCGGATTTTAGCAAATCTCAGTCAGTGGTTTTGCCAAACCAGCGCTAAGACCAATTGTAGCCGTTTGGGTACCACCATATGCCCTCCGCATAGACTTTACTGCAGAGATATGCAACGTTTTAAAATCATCCGACACGTTCACCAAGGCTGCGTATATGTCCTCTTTGGTCGTCACCTCATCTATGTCCCTGATTTCAAGTACTATTTCGTGCGTCAGTGCCCTCACTTCCGCATCTGTTCCCAAAACTTCTCCAATGGTGTGTCTAAATGCATCTGTATTTTGGTGGGCAGGTGTATTTAGCTCCAATAATAATTCACCCTTGGCTGTTTTCCTGATGTTCTTCACATTCTGACTAAGAATATCCAGTTTAGGGTCACCCTTCACTTTCCTAAGAATGTCTGCATAGGACTTTTCTCCACACGATTGAATTACCAGAGCATCTGGTCTAGCAGGTTTCTGCCTTCTTCTTGTTTTTTTCCGTACTTTGACCCATTTAGGGCCCTCCGCGACCACATTTTCAGTCTTCTTGCCGGTAGAGCCCTTGTTCATCGAGGTTGTGTCCACTATTTTGCTGGCCGCTCTAACTTTCGTATCACGTACTTTCTTAGGGCTCATGTTCTTCTTTTTCTTTGGTACACTCCCCTTTGGACTAAGAGTGGAGTTGTCCCTTTTCCGTTTTGGAGTCGCCAGCTGTGCCTTATTTGGCCGCTCCACTTCCTCTGTTTGTGTACCTGTGCTGAGCAATATCGGTCTGATACAGCCAACAGAAGCAAAACTTTGCTTAGTTGAAATCTGTATGAATATAGCCTGTATCTCCTTCGACATCGAAACAATATCCTTATGTATATTTGACCGGGTCCCAGCCGCTCAAAATGTCCACTTGGCAGTTTGTCTCTATCGACCAACGGTCTGCTAGTCAGTGTTGCAGGTGGTGATCTAATAATCACCGATTTCCTCATGAATGGGTTATCTAAACCCCCACCTATTTCATCCTTCTGCATCTCCTTTTCCTTGTTATGAATTTTGCCATTATTGTTGTTTTTCATCATCTTCAAATGGGTCTCAACTCAAGGCCGCTATCGCCAGTCGAAGTGTAGTCACGTTTAGATCCCATGGTTATCTATGCAAGCAGGAAGGCCACGCAAGGGTTGACACAGTACCCTCATGAGATACCGTGTTCAGTGCCAGATCCGTGTTAATCAGGTATGTCGCATCCGAACTTACACCATCAACCTAATGGTGACAAACGTTGAGCGCAACTTGAGACTCGCTATGTTTTATCGAGACGGAGGCAGCTATGACATTAGCCCGGGAGCCATTTCAGCAGGTTTTCACCCCTGCTTACCGAAGTCCCAGAATGCCACAACCGTCAGCCCGGGGCATAACAAATCAAATCGTTGTACCAGAAATACCATAAACATGACCGTACTGGGCTTGAGCATGATACCAATCGGCGGAACGACTAGGGAAACCACGGAGTTGTCAACCTCCTAACTACACCTCTCTTGAGGGTACCCGTGTGGCTGGATACCTACATTAGGGCGGCACCCACTCGCCCTGTCACAGGTCTTCATCGAGCACATGTACCCTTTTGTAGTACGCCCTCGGTCGCTGCCGCTCTTGGTCGGGGACTGCTTATTTATCGCAGCTGACCTACATATCTACAGTTCGTTCAGCTATCCGCCTCCCGCTGACCCCCATAGTAGCCTGAGCTTGGCCCTATGACCAATGTATGTATGTATGTATGTTTGTATGTATGTATGTATGCATGTATGTATGTATGTATGTATGTATGCATGTATGTATGTATGTATGTATGTATGTAGGTATGTTTGTATGTATGTATGTATGCATGTATGTATAAATGGGCAAATCCCAGAAACTGTCCACCAACCGAAAATTTTTCATATTAATCTAATTTAATTTTTTTGTAATGTAATATTGGACTAGGTGTATTATTTTACATATATATAAAAAAAATGTATTTCGATGATCTTAAATACAAAAATTATAGCCAAATCTTACCCTACATCAGATCTTTTAATGTTATGCTAGAAATTAAAATTTTTTAGGTGTCATAAAAATACTTTAGTGTTAATATAGATGGTCCGATTGTAAGCTATATTTTTATTCACTCACTTGTCTAAAATTTTGGTATAAAATTATTTTGTTTACTATTTTGGAAAGATTGATATTAGATATGAAAAATCGTCTATAATTTTATTTCATTTTCATTACCTCCTTTTAAGCAAATAAAAAATTTAAATTCGACAATAAGAAAATAAAAAAATGTTGCGTATTAAATTATGTAGCGTGCGTTACGATTTGAGTTCTTCCATATGTAATGTTTTCCCTTGTCTGGTTTATTTAGCTATGTCCAATAGAAAGAACCTCTTACTTCTGTTTCCAGTTTTAGATTAATTTTTATTTTTCAATTTCATTTCTTATATCTAAAATTTTACAATTAACAAAGATTGAGTGGTTTCTCAATCCACTCAATAATTTATAACTTATTCTACTTATCAAATCTATAATTACTACTTACTTATCTACGTCACATTTTTCCTCATGCAGTCTTGTGCAGTATGTGAAAGGAGGGGCTTAATTATTTGCATGCTCCTTACTTATTGTAATGCAAAACAGTTGACCCACTTATTAGTCAACCGCTTTGTTTGTTTTGAAATTCATTACGTTAGCAAAAATGCAAAGGCAATGACTCCAAATCAAACTTCGATTATTATTGGATCACTTACACAAGAATGCATGCATGGGTGGTCACTACTAGAGGTTTTGGTGTGCCAATTCTTGTGTACACTACACCCTCACCCTTTAGAAAAATTTATGGAATCTTTGTTTATACAAAGATTGCAGAAATTTTTTTTTTTCAATGTGACAAAAAAATTTTTTTTGTTTACTTAATTTAAAGTTATTTTTCATATATTGTATATTGTATATTGTAACTTAATATTCTTAATAAACATTGTTTTTATTTTTCATTGTTTTACATTTTTAGCAAAGAGTGTTAATTTTGAAACTTGAGTAAAAAAATTTCCTTCTTTTTTTTCTTTTTTTTTTTTTTTTTTTTTTTTTATAAACAAAATTTTTTTTTTTTTTTTTTATACATGTACATATGTAGGTTAACTGTTGTCTTAGGTCAGTCATTAATAATTTGACGTTTCTTTAGCTTTTGCATTTCTTTAGTAGATTCTTGTGAAAAACTTTGTCTTTATTGTTTATATTAACAGTTATGTTTAAGTCATCTATGTTAACTATTCTATATGGTCCTTTATATGGATTTTCATTTTTCTTTCTATTTTCTACTTTTATTAATACTAAATCTCCTAAGTTTAATTTTATTCTGTTTATTTTATTGTATGATTCTAATTGTCTCTTTCTTTTTATCTTATCTATCATAATCCTAGCATTTTCTAAAGAATATTTTAATCTACTTTTTAATTCATTGGCGTAATTTTCAAAGTCGTAAACCTTTGGATGATTCATGACTTCATCCCCAGGTAAACTTGGTAACTTCCCGAAAATTAGCTCGAAAGGTGAATATTCAGTGTCGACGTGAGGAGTCGTATTATATGCGAATGTGTAATAAGGTATCCATTGTTCCCAATTATCATTCTCTACAAAGGATAGAAAATATTCGTTTAGTACCCTGTGATTCCTTTCTACAGTTCCTAAAGTCTCATGATGGTATGGAGTCGAAAATTTTTGCTCTATTCTCAATAGTTCGCATATGTTTTTCATTAATTCATTTGTGAATTCTGTCCCCCTGTCTGATTTGAGTACACTAAAAATTCCATATTTGAGTATTACATTTTCTACCAATGCTTTTGCTATTGACTTCGCCTCTTTTGTCTCCATTGGACAAGCAATCAGGTATTTTGTCAATTCGCATTGTATTGTAAGTATGTACCTATAGTTATTTGTTGGACGTAGTGGACCAACTGTATCAATTACTATAGTGTTAAAACTATTTGTTGGTGTGTCCGTTATTTTAAGCGGTTCTTTAGTGTGTCTAATTTGTTTGTTTTTTTGACAAAGATCGCATTTAGATACATAGTCTTTTACGCTTTTATTCATACCTTTCCAAATGTACTTTGTTTCAATTTCAACAGAGTCTTTCTTAATCCGAAATGACCTCCTTGGGGTGTGTCATGATATAATTTTATTAGGTCTAGCTTTCTATTCTCTTCTAGAATATTCTGAGGTTTTTTATATAATAGTATTACTATGTCATCTTTATTTTTTTTACAATACTTATTGTATTTGGCCTTAAAATCTTCCGCGGGAATTATACTAAATATTGCATCATTTTTTTCGATTGCAAATTTCCTATTTTTCATGTTTCTTACTTTCTTTAAATATGATGATAGTTTCTCCATAAGAGTACCTAAATACAATGGATTATCGCTACATCTAACACGTGTTTCATTATTTTCTATATCACACTCTACTGTGTGTTCATTAATATTGTTTATTGGCCTATTTTCTAATATAAATTTCAATTTATTTGCGCGCTTAATATCATTGATGGAAATGCAGTCCCACATATAGAGTTGATCAGACTCGTTGTGAGATCCGCTTATGATATTATTATTTTCTGATGACTTTTTGCTCATACCTCTTGTTACTACTAGTGTTTTCTTTATCCTCCCATCATTCTCTGATGGTATCATGTCTTTCAATATGTCAGAATTAATTTCTATTCTTGACAGTGCATCTGCATTTGTGTTCTTTGCCCCCTTTTTGTATATTATGTCGAAGTCATATTCTGAAAGCTCTAATCTAATTCTTGTTAATTTTGAACTAGGATTTTTGTGTGAGAATAGTGATACCAATGGTCTATGGTCGGTGACAACTGTAAATCTTCTTCCAAACAGATATGGTCTGAAAAATTGTATTCCCCAATAAATGCCTAGTAATTCTTTTTCAATCACGGGTTTATTTTTCTCATGTTTATTGAGGGATCTGCTTGCATAGGATATTGGTAGATCTTCACCTATTGGACCTTGAGATAAAACTGCACCTAGAGCGAAATCCGATGCATCAGTGGTCAGGACGAATGTTTCGTCAAAATTTGGATATTGTAGAATCGGTGGACTGATTAGTTTGTTTTTTAGAGTTTCAAATGCTACTTGGCATTCTTGAGACCATTCAAATTTTGTGCCCTTCTTCAATAATTTGTTTAGACAAGTAGCAATATCTGCGAAATTTTTGATAAATCTTCTATAGTAGTTGCAAAATGCCACGAATCTTCTTACGTCGTCAGCACTACTCGGAATTGGGTATTTTGAAATTGCTTCATACTTGCTTGGGTCTGGTTTGATACCATTTGATGTTATCAAATGCCCCAAGTATACTACTTCTGGTTTAAGAAAACAACACTTGCTTGCATTCAGTTTCATATTATATTTAGATAATCTGTCGAAAACATTAATCAAGTTGTCGTTGTGATGTTGTAAGCTACATCCAAAAACAATTATGTCATCCACATATAGAAATGCTTCAGACTCCAATCCGGACAATGCTATTGTCAGCATTCTCTGAAAACTATTTGAAGATATTTTCAATCCAAAAGGTAACCTGGTATACTGGAAATGACCATTTGGAGTTGAAAAAGCGGTATACGGTCTTGAATCCCGATCAAGTTTGATTTGATGGAATGAACTTGTCATGTCCAAAGTAGAGAAATATTTGGCTCTACCCAGTTTATCTAAAACGTCATCTAGTCGTGTTAAGGGAAATTTGTCATTTACTATCTTGTCATTCAGTTTCCTGAAATCCACAACTAACCTCCATTTCTTCAGATCGTCTTGTCCTTTTTTTGGAACTAACAAAAGTGGAGCGTTGTATGGGCTTATAGAGGGTTCTATGATTTTTTGTTTTAATAGCCCTTTGACTTGATTATTTATCTCCTCTGTATGCGTTTGTGGTAAACGATAGTTTTTTATGTAAACTGGATTTGAGTCATTTAAATGGATAGTTTGGTTGTAAAAATTATTTGTTGTTAAATTTTCACTATCTAAATGGAATACTGACTGATATCTCTTAAGAATTTTTAACAAACTTTCTTTTGCTACGTTATCTGGGTTGTCTATATTGAGTTCTTTTAAGATTCGATTGAATCGTTCCTCATCACATTTAGTCCTACTTTCACTAGTTCTGTATATCTTATAATCCTCTAATGGAGTGGTTTCTATCTTCAAATTATGTATTATTGCTGGGTTATTTGAAACATTTAGTATTTTTATATGTTTGTTTCCATTTTTTTGAATTATGGCGTTTGCCAGGAATACACCTTCTATTATTTCTCTATTGCATATTACTGCATCTTCTTTAATGTCTACATCAAATGGTATTATAATCTCACTTCTTGGTGGAATTTTCACAAATTTTACACCAAATCTGTTGTCATATATCGGCAATTTAAAAATTTCTTCTCCTACGTTGACAGTAAGTATAAATGTCTCATAGTCTATGTTGCAATTGTATTTTAGTAAAAAATCACGTCCGATTATGCCGTCAGTGCCAATGGGAAAATCTTCTCTAATCATATGTATTCTATGTTTAAATATTGTTTCATCAATTTTTATAGATAATTCTGTGGAACCTAACGATTTTATTTCTTCTCTAGTGATTCCTGTTAAACAGCAATAGTCATCTGGATCTTCATCGTGCTCTGGTAACACATCTTCTTTGCAGAGAGATACGTCTGCACCCGTATCTATCAGAAATGTTAAAACACGATGTGCGTTCAACACGTTTAGTTTAATATAGTTCTTGAGATCAGATGAAATGCTAAATATTTGGTTAGAATTTATTCGCTCTGATCCGAAGATACCTGGTGGTATGCTACCTCCGGATTTGTCCCGTTTCCCTGTTCCTGTACACAAAATGCATTTCGTCCTCTATTATTATTACGATGGTTATTACTGTTGCGATATGTGTTGTTATTATTATTGCTTCTATTGTTGTCTCTGTTAATGTCTCTGTTGTTGTTATTATGTCCGCGGTTACTATTGTTCCTCATATAGTTACCTCTATCACTGTTATTTATCCCGTTACGATTTGTTCTATTATTGTAATTGTTTCTCTCCTGACTGTTATTGTTAAATCTATTGTTGTTATTATTAGGATATCTGTTTCCATTGTTACTTCTATTGAAATTGTTATAATTGTTGTTTCTGTTGTGTGAATAATTAGTATTGGTATTATTCCTATTATTATAGAAATTCCTAACTTTGTTTCTCGGTTGACTAGTTTGAAACATTATTTGATTTTGCCTAATGTCGGCAGAGACTTCTGTTGCTATTTCTATAGCTTCATTGAGTTTCTTTACTCTGCTTGCTTCTAAAGTTCTTACAATCTCTCTACTACTGAGTCCGTTTTTAAAAGAATTAAATGCGATTGTAGCGTTTGTCTCACAAATTACACTTCTGTTTTCTTCCCCTAAGGTACTAATTTGTATCTCATTTAACTCCATCGTGAGTTGTTCTATTCTATCAGCAAATTTCTGTATTGATTCAGTTTGTGTAATTCTCGTTAGTTCATTTAGAATTACATTGGGTGATTTCTTTGGTTTATAAATCTCTTTTAATGTTGCGATTAAAGTGTCTATACAAGTTGGAACTCTTGTTTGCCTTAATCTGTTCTGCACCTTGAGTGTTAACTTTGTTTTGTATACAAAGTTGAAAAATGAAACTCTTTTGTTTGTTGGGAACGTATCCCTGAGAATCTCTAAATTCGCTAAAAATGGATTTAATTCTGTCTTTGTTCCTTCAAAGGTCGCTATTAATTTCGAGATTGATGCCAATTCGGCAGCATTGAGGTTTTCCTCCGTCATATTGATGGGATTTCTAACTATTGTCCCTAATGTCTGTGTATTACTGCCTTGTGCAAGTTTATCTTCGTGTAATTTGAGGGTTTCCAATGCTTCCTCTTTAGTTTGTCTAAACTTTGCAGTCTGTCGCTGTAATTCTTCTCGAGATAATTTAGTGTCTGCCAACAATTTTATAAAATACTCTTCTAGTTTTTCTAGTTCCTTCTTCTTTGATCCTATTGTATCTAATGTATAGCCCTTGCTTAGAGACTTCTTAGCGTTGGATATAAAACTGTTTAATTTTTCATATATGCTGTCCATTTAGCATTTTCATATAAATCCTGTAACGTTGGTTTGCCCTGTAGACCTATAAACCTTTAATCTATTCTCTCTTCTTATGTCAGATTACTGTCTTCTAAAAAATTTACAACTGTTAAGTACTCCTTCTCATAATTATATTATGTAATAATTTTGAATTGTTTCATGTTTATTTATATATTTTTATTCTTAAACATTATCTATAGCAACATTATTGTTGTTGTTATACTTATGTTTCATTACATATTTTTTAAAATATTTGTTTATCTTATAGGCTATGAGTAGTATTACTGACATTATAATAATGATTTTTATGTTATCTGGAATAACGACCATCGAATTATTGGCGTTTCCATTCATAACAATGTTTTCTTGTATATCTACCTTACTCTGAGGATTACCCATTTTATTACCCCAAATTGGACCTACCATTTAGAATTAACAATTTTCTCTTTTTTTTATAGTTTCAAATCTTTGGTTTCTTGTTTTGTATAAATTTTTACAAAGTTTTCTTTTATACTATATAATGTTTTATTTTATACTATACTTCTTATTATCTGACGTCTTATCTGTTTCTCTACGTATTTTTTTAAGTATTTTACTATGATTACTATTGTTGCTGCTATGCAAATCAAAATGACTACTTCCACGCTCACGCTTATGGCATTTGGAACATTAGCCGTTACAGTTGTAGTTTCAGTTATTTTTGTTGGGGTGACTCCCATTTCTTTTTTCCTTTTTATAAGTTTTTATCCCAAGTTTTGTGTCTAGAATTTTTTCTTCAATTTTTGCCCTTATTTCTGGGTTGGTTGTTGTACTTAACTCGCACTTCAAAACATTAAGTGTTTGCTTCATCCGGCTTAACCAATCACCTCGATTTTTTTTTATTTTTGGGATTTTTATGACTGGAATAAATGGCTCTTGTGTAACCAATTTTGCTTTTATCTTTATTGGTCTAGGACCAATATTAAGAATCTCCGGTTTTCTAGGCTTTTCTGTACTTTCTTGATTTTCTTTTAACAACTTCTGCCAGCGTTCTTCGGCAGCTCTCAGTTCTTTCAATATTTCTTCTAATGGTTGTTCCGCAGACATTTAAGCTCTCACTTATCAAGCCTTCACTTTGAAAAAAAAACGTAAGCAACAATAGCATCACATAATTAATTGTTAAATATTTCCACGCAGAAACAGATAATGTCTGATGTATTCTTTTTTTTTTTTTTTTTTTTTTTTTACTTAAAAAAAATAACTGCTGTGTATATTTGTTCTTTTGTTTTAGTCTTGGTTTAAAATTGAAAAAGTATTTATTGATTTATAAAAAAATTTTTTTTTTTTGATATGCTAGACATGCTTTAAAGCACTTTCAAAAAAAAAACAAAATTCTGTTTTTCATTTGCCAGACATGCCCATGCACTTTCTGGTCAAATAACACAATATTATTTTTAGTTTGTATTTTATATACAATATTACTTTTACACACAATATTATTTTTAGTTTGTATTTTATATATTTTTTTTTTTTTAACTTCCTTCTCAGCAATTAACTTCCTTCTTGGCAAATACTTCCTTCAGGATCGAAACTGGCAGGATCGCCATGTAATGTTTTCCCTTGTCTAGTTTATTTAGCTATGTCCAATAGAAAGAACCTCTTACTTCTGTTTCCAGTTTTAGATTAATTTTTATTTTTCAATTTCATTTCTTATATCTAAAATTTTACAATTAACAAAGATTGAGTGGTTTCTCAATCCACTCAATAATTTATAACTTATTCTACTTATCAAATCTATAATTACTACTTACTTATCTACGTCACATTTTTCCTCATGCAGTCTTGTGCAGTATGTGAAAGGAGGGGCTTAATTATTTGCATGCTCCTTACTCATTGTAATGCAAAACAGTTGACCCACTTATTAGTCAACCGCTTTATTTGTTTTGAAATTCATTACGTTAGCAAAAATGCAAAGGCAATGACTCCAAATCAAACTTCGATTATTATTGGATCACTTACACAAGAATGCATGCATGGGTGGTCACTACTAGAGGTTTTGGTGTGCCAATTCTTGTGTACACTACACATAAAATGTATTAAAAACCGATTCAATAGTTATTTTCTTTTCTTATATCTTCGCTTCTTATTACTTTTCCCGAATTCTCTTGGTGTCCGAAGTATTTACGAAGTAGTTAGCCGAACGCCAAGGCTCCCGAATTCTCTTGGTGTCCGAAGTATTTAAGAAGTAATTAGCCGACCGCCACGGCCTCCGAATTCTCGTGGTGTCCGAAGTAGTTAGCCGAACGCCAAGGCTCCCGAATTCTCTTGGTGTCCGAAGTATTCACGAAGTAGTTAGCCGAACGCCACGGCCTCCGAATTCTCGTGGTGCCCGAAGTAGTTAACGTATTCTTGCCGAACGCCAGCAGCCCGCTTTTCGCTGGTATTCGTAACCGTAGCTCAACCCACATTTAATAATTTAACCCCATCTGTTTAACACTCTTTTACCAGATAAGTTCCTGTGTTGCCACCTGACCCCGCACGCTAGCCGCATCCTCCGTCCAGCCCGTACACGTCGCCAGATCAGTCGTTCCCGTACTCGTTCTCGCCTACGTCCAATCACCAGAGGACCGTCGTAGTGATAAGTATCTAGCGTAGATTAAGATTTTGTAAATAAAGCTTTGTTAAATTATTGTAAGCGAACATACACGAAAACACCCCGTGTTTCATTCAAAGGAAGCAGACCTTCGAATTGACCCTGGACAGACTGAGTCATACCTCAGCTGGGAAAGAAAACTGCGTTACAATGGTTCACTAATTATTGCAACATCAATACTCAATTCACGGACACTCTGTTTAAGGAGATCCTGGGCTGCCTGGCAATGAATTAGGTTCAGTTGCAGTATCTTCATTTTCGAGTTCTGAGTAGCTGTAGCGCCTTTCAGTAGTACGGGCAAGCTGCACATCCCGTCACGTGGTCACTATTGGCATTTGAATCTCTACAGAGCATACACGATGATTTATTCTTACACTCTTGATTTTGTGCCCGACTTCTCCACACTTCAGGCACTTGTCAGAATGGTCATGTGGACCCTTGCACTTAGCAGCATTGTGGCCAAAATCCAGGCATTTGTAGCAACGCCTTGGGGCGAGTTTCTCGCGTATTCTACACACCACACACCCAATGCGGATTTTAGCAAATCTCAGTCAGCGGTTTTGCCAAACCAGCGCTAAGACCAATTGTAGCCGTTTGGGTACCACCATATGCCCTCCGCATAGACTTTACTGCAGAGATATGCAACGTTTTAAAATCATCCGACACGTTCACCAAGGCTGCGTATATGTCCTCTTTGGTCGTCACCTCATCTATGTCCCTGATTTCAAGTACTATTTCGTGCGTCAGTGCCCTCACTTCCGCATCTGTTCCCAAAACTTCTCCAATGGTGTGTCTAAATGCATCTGTATTTTGGTGGGCAGGTGTATTTAGCTCCAATAATAATTCACCCTTGGCTGTTTTCCTGATGTTCTTCACATTCTGACTAAGAATATCCAGTTTAGGGTCACCCTTCACTTTCCTAAGAATGTCTGCATAGGACTTTTCTCCACACGATTGAATTACCAGAGCATCTGGTCTAGCAGGTTTCTGCCTTCTTCTTGTTTTTTTCCGTACTTTGACCCATTTAGGGCCCTCCGCGACCACATTTTCAGTCTTCTTGCCGGTAGAGCCCTTGTTCATCGAGGTTGTGTCCACTATTTTGCTGGCCGCTCTAACTTTCGTATCACGTACTTTCTTAGGGCTCATGTTCTTCTTTTTCTTTGGTACACTCCCCTTTGGACTAAGAGTGGAGTTGTCCCTTTTCCGTTTTGGAGTCGCCAGCTGTGCCTTATTTGGCCGCTCCACTTCCTCTGTTTGTGTACCTGTGCTGAGCAATATCGGTCTGATACAGCCAACAGAAGCAAAACTTTGCTTAGTTGAAATCTGTATGAATATAGCCTGTATCTCCTTCGACATCGAAACAATATCCTTATGTATATTTGACCGGGTCCCAAGAAAAGACACTAAGTCGTCTATCTTATTTCCCAGCCGCTCAAAATGTCCACTTCAGATCTTTTAATGTTATGCTAGAAATTAAAATTTTTTAGGTGTCATAAAAATACTTTAGTGTTAATATAGATGGTCCGATTGTAAGCTATATTTTTATTCACTCACTTGTCTAAAATTTTGGTATAAAATTATTTTGTTTACTATTTTGGAAAGATTGATATTAGATATGAAAAATCGTCTATAATTTTATTTCATTTTCATTACCTCCTTTTAAGCAAATAAAAAATTTAAATTCGACAATAAGAAAATAAAAAAATGTTGCGTATTAAATTATGTAGCGTGCGTTACGATTTGAGTTCTTCCATAAAATGTATTAAAAACCGATTCAGTAGTTATTTTCTTTTCTTATATCTTCGCTTCTTATTACTTTTCTTTAGAGTTAGAGCTGTTGTGAAGCGAAATATTTGGCAGGTATACAAGAAGCCAGCAAGAAAGTGTAGTATGACACCCTATGGGCAATCATTGACCTGCTACAACAAAATTATGTTTTTACCATAAGGTTCATATAAGAATCCGTTGTATTATATTATTTAGATAAATAAATGTATCAGTATGAATTTTTTCGACTTTAATGGCTTATAAATCAGTGAATGTTTAAACACACCTAAAACTCAACAGCTGTAAACAGTGCCCCATATAAAATTTGTGGAAGCCCAACGATAATTGTAGGCTTATTCATACGGTCTGTATTAGGAGTTTAAACATCAGTTTCATGAGTATAGCGATGGTTTATATATTTACTGATTTAAAGATTTGCTAGCTAAAACACATTTTAAACCAAAAAGAGAGCTTAACTTGGACTGATTTATAAGCCCAAAAGGATTTTAGGGAAGGGGTTTATCTGACATCTTTGGTAAATTCTAGACCCACCAGCACAACATATTGGAAAAACATAGTAGCTATCGTAAAAGTGTTGTTAAAAAACTCTTTTCCGAAAAGCAGCTTGTATGTAGGCTATGTGAAATTATCGAATGATTGTCACCATTTTTAAAAGGCATAGTTCTTATGACAATGTAAACGCACAAAACAAATTTCATTTAGTTATATCCAAAATTGCGACTTGAACTTTACGCACAAGGTTTACATGGACATCCAGCCATTAAAATATAAAATTCTTCAATAAACAAATTCATTCATTGATAAATGCATTTATAAATAAAAAATTTGTATTTAAAAATGTTAATGAAAACAAATATAAATTTTTATTTGTTAAACTATATACAATTGTGTTTCTTTATATGTTACTGGAAAAAATGTAACGTGGTTTCATAGCGTGCGTCACAATGGGATCAAGGCATTTGATAAAAAACGGCAACATTTTTTGACTGCAAATAAGTTATTTTTAAATTCTCCTATGTTCATTATTCTTTTAGGGATGAGATTTTGTGTATCTTATTATGCGAAATTCGCTAAAAAAAAATACGCAACAACAGTTCAACTTTTAAAGGGACTTCCACATTTTGTAGAATGCGTCACAAAACTCTATGATCAATTATTTCGCAACAAATACCTGCTAAGAACTAAAAATATATGCCATTCGATAGTACACAGTAATGTCACTAAGCACTATGTATAAGATGAAGCTATCACTTTTGTTGTATGTATGTATGTATGTTTGTATGTATGTATGTATGTATGCATGTATGCATGTTTGTAAGTATGTATGTATGTATTTTTTTGTTTCTTAGTTGTACTGCGGGCCGAGCCGGAGCGTACACTCCGGTAAATGTTACCTTCGGGTAGTGCAGACCTGTGGTCAAAACTCGCCCAGTGCATATTTTCCCTATTCTTTTCCCTTTTCTTTTTTCTTTTTTTTTTTTTTTTCCGCAAAGTAGGAGGGGACTGTAACGTGACGTTACAAACCTACATATATATATATAACTTTAATATTATTTACCTGTCCTTACACTGTGAACACCCTTACTATTCTGTTTAACATCATGAATGCCCCTACTGCTTGCTTACTAATACCTAATAATTCTCATTGAGTTTATTTTATTTTTAAATAAATAGTCAAAGTTTGTTCAGAACAAAGAGAGTAGATATTGCCCTTAACCCCAGTATATACTCTTAGTAGTTAGTATTAACAAGTAGTTTGCCGTATCTAGACGAACACTAGAGCTCCCGAATTCTTCTAGTGTCCGAAGTATTTACTTATAAACCGTAGTTAATCGAACGCCACGGCCTCCGAATTCACGTGGTGTCCGAAGTAGTTAGCCGAACGCCAAGGCTCCCGAATTCTCTTGGTGTCCGAAGTATTTACGAAGTAGTTAGCCGAACGCCACGGCCTCCGAATTCTCGTGGTGTCCGAAGTAGTTAGCCGAATGCCAAGGCGCCCGAATTCTCTTGGTGTCCGAAGTATTTACGAAGTAGTTAGCCGAACGCCACGGCCTCCGAATTCTCGTGGCGTCCGAAGTATTTAGCCGAACGCCAAGGCTCCCGAATTCTCTTGGTGTCCGAAGTATTTACGAAGTAGTTAGCCGACAGCCACGGCCTCCGAATTCTCGTGGTGTCCGAAGTAGTTAGCCGAACGCCAAGGCTCCCGAATTCTCTTGGTGTCCGAAGTATTTACGAAGTAGTTAGCCGAACGCCACGGCCTCCGAATTCTCGTGGTGTCCGAAGTAGTTAGCCGAACGCCAAGGCTCCCGAATTCTCTTGGTGTCCGAAGTATTTACGAAGTAGTTAGCCGAACGCCACGGCCTCCGAATTCTCTTGGTGTCCGAAGTATTTACGAAGTAGTTAGCCGAACGCCACGGTCTCCGAATTCTCGTGGTGTCCGAAGTATTTAGCCGAACGCCAAGGCTCCCGAATTCTCTTGGTGTCCGAAGTATTTACGAAGTAGTTAGCCGACCGCCACGGCCTCCGAATTCTCGTGGTGTCCGAAGTAGTTAGCCGAACGCCAAGGCTCCCGAATTCTCTTGGTGTCCGAAGTATTTACGAAGTAGTTAGCCGAACGCCACGGCCTCCGAATTCTCGTGGTGTCCGAAGTAGTTAGCCGAACGCCAAGGCTCCCGAATTCTCTTGGTGTCCGAAGTATTTACGAAGTTGTTAGCCGAACGCCACGGCCTCCGAATTCTCGTGGTGTCCGAAGTAATTAGCCGAACGCCAAGGCTCCCGAATTCTCTTGGTGTCCGAAGTATTTACGAAGTAGTTAGCCGAACGCCAAGGCTCCCGAATTCTCTTGGTGTCCGAAGTATTTAAGAAGTAATTAGCCGACCGCCACGGCCTCCGAATTCTCGTGGTGTCCGAAGTAGTTAGCCGAACGCCAAGGCTCCCGAATTCTCTTGGTGTCCGAAGTATTCACGAAGTAGTTAGCCGAACGCCACGGCCTCCGAATTCTCGTGGTGCCCGAAGTAGTTAACGTATTCTTGCCGAACGCCAGCAGCCCGCTTTTCGCTGGTATTCGTAACCGTAGCTCAACCCACATTTAATAATTTAACCCCATCTGTTTAACACTCTTTTACCAGATAAGTTCCTGTGTTGCCACCTGACCCCGCACGCTAGCCGCATCCTCCGTCCAGCCCGTACACGTCGCCAGATCAGTCGTTCCCGTACTCGTTCTCGCCTACGTCCAATCACCAGAGGACCGTCGTAGTGATAAGTATCTAGCGTAGATTAAGATTTTGTAAATAAAGCTTTGTTAAATTATTGTAAGCGAACATACACGAAAACACCCCGTGTTTCATTCAAAGGAAGCAGACCTTCGAATTGACCCTGGACAGACTGAGTCATACCTCAGCTGGGAAAGAAAACTGCGTTACAATGGTTCACTAATTATTGCAACATCAATACTCAATTCACGGACACTCTGTTTAAGGAGATCCTGGGCTGCCTGGCAATGAATTAGGTTCAGTTGCAGTATCTTCATTTTCGAGTTCTGAGTAGCTGTAGCGCCTTTCAGTAGTACGGGCAAGCTGCACATCCCGTCACGTGGTCACTATTGGCATTTGAATCTCTACAGAGCATACACGATGATTTATTCTTACACTCTTGATTTTGTGCCCGACTTCTCCACACTTCAGGCACTTGTCAGAATGGTCATGTGGACCCTTGCACTTAGCAGCATTGTGGCCAAAATCCAGGCATTTGTAGCAACGCCTTGGGGCGAGTTTCTCGCGTATTCTACACACCACACACCCAATGCGGATTTTAGCAAATCTCAGTCAGCGGTTTTGCCAAACCAGCGCTAAGACCAATTGTAGCCGTTTGGGTACCACCATATGCCCTCCGCATAGACTTTACTGCAGAGATATGCAACGTTTTAAAATCATCCGACACGTTCACCAAGGCTGCGTATATGTCCTCTTTGGTCGTCACCTCATCTATGTCCCTGATTTCAAGTACTATTTCGTGCGTCAGTGCCCTCACTTCCGCATCTGTTCCCAAAACTTCTCCAATGGTGTGTGCATCTAAAAATGCATCTGTATTTTGGTGGGCAGGTGTATTTAGCTCCAATAATAATTCACCCTTGGCTGTTTTCCTGATGTTCTTCACATTCTGACTAAGAATATCCAGTTTAGGGTCACCCTTCACTTTCCTAAGAATGTCTGCATAGGACTTTTCTCCACACGATTGAATTACCAGAGCATCTGGTCTAGCAGGTTTCTGCCTTCTTCTTGTTTTTTTCCGTACTTTGACCCATTTAGGGCCCTCCGCGACCACATTTTCAGTCTTCTTGCCGGTAGAGCCCTTGTCCCTTATTTCTGGGTTGGTTGTTGTACTTAACTCGCACTTCAAAACATTAAGTGTTTGCTTCATCCGGGTTAACCAATCACCTCGATTTTTTTTTATTTTTGGGATTTTTATGACTGGAATAAATGGCTCTTGTGTAACCAATTTTGCTTTTATCTTTATTGGTCTAGGACCAATATTAAGAATCTCCGGTTTTCTAGGCTTTTCTGTACTTTCTTGATTTTCTTTTAACAACTTCTGCCAGCGTTCTTCGGCAGCTCTCAGTTCTTTCAATATTTCTTCTAATGGTTGTTCCGCAGACATTTAAGCTCTCACTTATCAAGCCTTCACTTTGAAAAAAAAAACGTAAGCAACAATAGCATCACATAATTAATTGTTAAATATTTCCACGCAGAAACAGATAATGTCTGATGTATTCTTTTTTTTTTTTTTTTTTTTTTTTTACTTAAAAAAAATAACTGCTGTGTATATTTGTTCTTTTGTTTTAGTCTTGGTTTAAAATTGAAAAAGTATTTATTGATTTATAAAAAAATTTTTTTTTTTTGATATGCTAGACATGCTTTAAAGCACTTTCAAAAAAAAAACAAAATTCTGTTTTTCATTTGCCAGACATGCCCATGCACTTTCTGGTCAAATAACACAATATTATTTTTAGTTTGTATTTTATATACAATATTACTTTTACACACAATATTATTTTTAGTTTGTATTTTATATATTTTTTTTTTTTTTAACTTCCTTCTCAGCAATTAACTTCCTTCTTGGCAAATACTTCCTTCAGGATCGAAACTGGCAGGATCGCCATGTAATGTTTTCCCTTGTCTGGTTTATTTAGCTATGTCCAATAGAAAGAACCTCTTACTTCTGTTTCCAGTTTTAGATTAATTTTTATTTTTCAATTTCATTTCTTATATCTAAAATTTTACAATTAACAAAGATTGAGTGGTTTCTCAATCCACTCAATAATTTATAACTTATTCTACTTATCAAATCTATAATTACTACTTACTTATCTACGTCACATTTTTCCTCATGCAGTCTTGTGCAGTATGTGAAAGGAGGGGCTTAATTATTTGCATGCTCCTTACTCATTGTAATGCAAAACAGTTGACCCACTTATTAGTCAACCGCTTTGTTTGTTTTGAAATTCATTACGTTAGCAAAAATGCAAAGGCAATGACTCCAAATCAAACTTCGATTATTATTGGATCACTTACACAAGAATGCATGCATGGGTGGTCACTACTAGAGGTTTTGGTGTGCCAATTCTTGTGTACACTACACATAAAATGTATTAAAAACCGATTCAATAGTTATTTCCTTTTCTTATATCTTCGCTTCTTATTACTTTTCTTTAGAGTTAGAGCTGTTGTGAAGCGAAATATTTGGCAGGTATACAAGAAGCCAGCAAGAAAGTGTAGTATGACACCCTATGGGCAATCATTGACCTGCTACAACAAAATTATGTTTTTACCATAAGGTTCATATAAGAATCCGTTGTATTATATTATTTAGATAAATAAATGTATCAGTATGAATTTTTTCGACTTTAATGGCTTATAAATCAGTGAATGTTTAAACACACCTAAAACTCAACAGCTGTAAACAGTGCCCCATATAAAATTTGTGGAAGCCCAACGATAATTGTAGGCTTATTCATACGGTCTGTATTAGGAGTTTAAACATCAGTTTCATGAGTATAGTGATGGTTTATATATTTACTGATTTAAAGATTTGCTAGCTAAAACACATTTTAAACCAAAAAGAGAGCTTAACTTGGACTGATTTATAAGCCCAAAGAGATTTTAGGGAAGGGGTTTATCTGACATCTTTGATAAATTCTAGACCCACCAGCACAACATATTGGAAAAACATAGTAGCTATCGTAAAAGTGTTGTTAAAAAACTCTTTTCCGAAAAGCAGCTTGTATGTAGGCTATGTGAAATTATCGAATGATTGTCACCATTTTCAAAAGGCATAGTTCTTATGACAATGGAAACGCAGAAAACAAATTTCATTTAGTTATATCCAAAATTGCGACTTGAACTTTACGCACAAGGTTTACATGGACATCCAGCCATTAAAATATAAAATTCTTCAATAAACAAATTCATTCATTGATAAATGCATTTATAAATAAAAAATTTGTATTTAAAAATGTTAATTAAAACAAATATAAATTTTTATTTGTTAAACTATATACAATTGTGTTTCTTTATATGTTACTGGAAAAAATGTAACGTGGTTTCATAGCGTGCGTCACAATGGGATCAAGGCATTTGATAAAAAACGGCAACATTTTTTGACTGCAAATAAGTTATTTTTAAATTCTCCTATGTTCATTATTCTTTTAGGGATGAGATTTTGTGTATCTTATTATGCGAAATTCGCTAAAAAAAAATACGCAACAACAGTTCAACTTTTAAAGGGACTTCCACATTTTGTAGAATGCGTCACAAAACTCTATGATCAATTATTTCGCAACAAATACCTGCTAAGAACTAAAAATATATGCCATTCGATAGTACACAGTAATGTCACTAAGCACTATGTATAAGATGAAGCTATCTCTTTTGTTGTATGTATGTATGTATGTATGTATGTTTGTATGTATGTATGTATGTATGCATGTATGCATGTTTGTAAGTATGTATGTATGTATTTTTTTGTTTCTTAGTTGTACTGCGGGCCGAGCCGGAGCGTACACTCCGGTAAATGTTACCTTCGGGTAGTGCAGACCTGTGGTCAAAACTCGCCCAGTGCATATTTTCCCTATTCTTTTCCCTTTTCTTTTTTCTTTTTTTTTTTTTTTTCCGCAAAGTAGGAGGGGACTGTAACGTGACGTTACAAACCTACATATATATATATAACTTTAATATTATTTACCTGTCCTTACACTGTGAACACCCTTACTATTCTGTTTAACATCATGAATGCCCCTACTGTTTGCTTACTAATACCTAATAATTCTCATTGAGTTTATTTTATTTTTAAATAAATAGTCAAAGTTTGTTCAGAACAAAGAGAGTAGATATTGCCCTTAACCCCAGTATATACTCTTAGTAGTTAGTATTAACAAGTAGTTTGCCGTATCTAGACGAACACTAGAGCTCCCGAATTCTTCTAGTGTCCGAAGTATTTACTTATAAACCGTAGTTAATCGAACGCCACGGCCTCCGAATTCTCGTGGTGTCCGAAGTAGTAAGCCGAACGCCAAGGCTCCCGAATTCTCTTGGTGTCCGAAGTATTTACGAAGTAGTTAGCCGAACGCCACGGCCTCCGAATTCTCGTGGTGTCCGAAGTAGTTAGCCGAATGCCAAGGCGCCCGAATTCTCTTGGTGTCCGAAGTATTTACGAAGTAGTTAGCCGAACGCCACGGCCTCCGAATTCTCGTGGTGTCCGAAGTATTTAGCCGAACGCCAAGGCTCCCGAATTCTCTTGGTGTCCGAAGTATTTACGAAGTAGTTAGCCGACAGCCACGGCCTCCGAATTCTCGTGGTGTCCGAAGTAGTTAGCCGAACGCCAAGGCTCCCGAATTCTCTTGGTGTCCGAAGTATTTACGAAGTAGTTAGCCGAACGCCACGGCCTCCGAATTCTCGTGGTGTCCGAAGTAGTTAGCCGAACGCCAAGGCTCCCGAATTCTCTTGGTGTCCGAAGTATTTACGAAGTAGTTAGCCGAACGCCACGGCCTCCGAATTCTCTTGGTGTCCGAAGTATTTACGAAGTAGTTAGCCGAACGCCACGGCCTCCGAATTCTCGTGGTGTCCGAAGTATTTAGCCGAACGCCAAGGCTCCCGAATTCTCTTGGTGTCCGAAGTATTTACGAAGTAGTTAGCCGACCGCCACGGCCTCCGAATTCTCGTGGTGTCCGAAGTAGTTAGCCGAACGCCAAGGCTCCCGAATTCTCTTGGTGTCCGAAGTATTTACGAAGTAGTTAGCCGAACGCCACGGCCTCCGAATTCTCGTGGTGTCCGAAGTAGTTAGCCGAACGCCAAGGCTCCCGAATTCTCTTGGTGTCCGAAGTATTTACGAAGTTGTTAGCCGAACGCCACGGCCTCCGAATTCTCGTGGTGTCCGAAGTATTTAGCCGAACGCCAAGGCTCCCGAATTCTCTTGGTGTCCGAAGTATTTACGAAGTAGTTAGCCGAACGCCAAGGCTCCCGAATTCTCTTGGTGTCCGAAGTATTTAAGAAGTAATTAGCCGACCGCCACGGCCTCCGAATTCTCGTGGTGTCCGAAGTAGTTAGCCGAACGCCAAGGCTCCCGAATTCTCTTGGTGTCCGAAGTATTCACGAAGTAGTTAGCCGAACGCCACGGCCTCCGAATTCTCGTGGTGCCCGAAGTAGTTAACGTATTCTTGCCGAACGCCAGCAGCCCGCTTTTCGCTGGTATTCGTAACCGTAGCTCAACCCACATTTAATAATTTAACCCCATCTGTTTAACACTCTTTTACCAGATAAGTTCCTGTGTTGCCACCTGACCCCGCACGCTAGCCGCATCCTCCGTCCAGCCCGTACACGTCGCCAGATCAGTCGTTCCCGTACTCGTTCTCGCCTACGTCCAATCACCAGAGGACCGTCGTAGTGATAAGTATCTAGCGTAGATTAAGATTTTGTAAATAAAGCTTTGTTAAATTATTGTAAGCGAACATACACGAAAACACCCCGTGTTTCATTCAAAGGAAGCAGACCTTCGAATTGACCCTGGACAGACTGAGTCATACCTCAGCTGGGAAAGAAAACTGCGTTACAATGGTTCACTAATTATTGCAACATCAATACTCAATTCACGGACACTCTGTTTAAGGAGATCCTGGGCTGCCTGGCAATGAATTAGGTTCAGTTGCAGTATCTTCATTTTCGAGTTCTGAGTAGCTGTAGCGCCTTTCAGTAGTACGGGCAAGCTGCACATCCCGTCACGTGGTCACTATTGGCATTTGAATCTCTACAGAGCATACACGATGATTTATTCTTACACTCTTGATTTTGTGCCCGACTTCTCCACACTTCAGGCACTTGTCAGAATGGTCATGTGGACCCTTGCACTTAGCAGCATTGTGGCCAAAATCCAGGCATTTGTAGCAACGCCTTGGGGCGAGTTTCTCGCGTATTCTACACACCACACACCCAATGCGGATTTTAGCAAATCTCAGTCAGCGGTTTTGCCAAACCAGCGCTAAGACCAATTGTAGCCGTTTGGGTACCACCATATGCCCTCCGCATAGACTTTACTGCAGAGATATGCAACGTTTTAAAATCATCCGACACGTTCACCAAGGCTGCGTATATGTCCTCTTTGGTCGTCACCTCATCTATGTCCCTGATTTCAAGTACTATTTCGTGCGTCAGTGCCCTCACTTCCGCATCTGTTCCCAAAACTTCTCCAATGGTGTGTCTAAATGCATCTGTATTTTGGTGGGCAGGTGTATTTAGCTCCAATAATAATTCACCCTTGGCTGTTTTCCTGATGTTCTTCACATTCTGACTAAGAATATCCAGTTTAGGGTCACCCTTCACTTTCCTAAGAATGTCTGCATAGGACTTTTCTCCACACGATTGAATTACCAGAGCATCTGGTCTAGCAGGTTTCTGCCTTCTTCTTGTTTTTTTCCGTACTTTGACCCATTTAGGGCCCTCCGCGACCACATTTTCAGTCTTCTTGCCGGTAGAGCCCTTGTTCATCGAGGTTGTGTCCACTATTTTGCTGGCCGCTCTAACTTTCGTATCACGTACTTTCTTAGGGCTCATGTTCTTCTTTTTCTTTGGTACACTCCCCTTTGGACTAAGAGTGGAGTTGTCCCTTTTCCGTTTTGGAGTCGCCAGCTGTGCCTTATTTGGCCGCTCCACTTCCTCTGTTTGTGTACCTGTGCTGAGCAATATCGGTCTGATACAGCCAACAGAAGCAAAACTTTGCTTAGTTGAAATCTGTATGAATATAGCCTGTATCTCCTTCGACATCGAAACAATATCCTTATGTATATTTGACCGGGTCCCAAGAAAAGACACTAAGTCGTCTATCTTATTTCCCAGCCGCTCAAAATGTCCACTTCAGATCTTTTAATGTTATGCTAGAAATTAAAATTTTTTAGGTGTCATAAAAATACTTTAGTGTTAATATAGATGGTCCGATTGTAAGCTATATTTTTATTCACTCACTTGTCTAAAATTTTGGTATAAAATTATTTTGTTTACTATTTTGGAAAGATTGATATTAGATATGAAAAATCAGATCCGAGGGTTGTAACATGCATCACGAAAAATAAGGTTTTTTTTATATTGTGAGTAGAATGAATTTTTTTCAAGTCGTCTATAATTTTATTTCATTTTCATTACCTCCTTTTAAGCAAATAAAAAATTTAAATTCGACAATAAGAAAATAAAAAAATGTTGCGTATTAAATTATGTAGCGTGCGTTACGATTTGAGTTCTTCCATAAATTGTATTAAAAACCGATTCAATAGTTATTTTCTTTTCTTATATCTTCGCTTCTTATTACTTTTCTTTAGAGTTAGAGCTGTTGTGAAGCGAAATATTTGGCATACAAGAAGCCAGCAAGAAAGTGTAGTATGACACCCTATGGGCAATCATTGACCTGCTACAACAAAATTATGTTTTTACCATAAGGTTCATATAAGAATCCGTTGTATTATATTATTTAGATAAATAAATGTATCAGTATGAATTTTTTCGACTTTAATGGCTAATAAATCAGTGAATGTTTAAACACACCTAAAACTCAACAGCTGTAAACAGTGTCCCATATAAAATTTGTGGAAGCCCAACGATAATTGTTGGCTTATTCATACGGTCTGTATTAGGAGTTTAAACATCAGTTTCATGAGTATAGCGATGGTTTATATTTTTACTGATTTAAAGATTTGCTAGCTAAAACACATTTTAAACCAAAAAGAGAGCTTAACTTGGACCGATTTATAAGCCCAAAGAGATTTTAGGGAAGGGGTTTATCTGACATCTTTGGTAAATTCTAGACCCACCAGCACAACATATTGGAAAAACATAGTAGCTATCGTAAAAGTGTTGTTAAAAAACTCTTTTCCGAAAAGCAGCTTGTATGTAGGCTATGTGAAATTATCGAATGATTGTCACCATTTTTAAAAGGCATAGTTCTTATGACAATGTAAACGCACAAAACAAATTTCATTTAGTTATATCCAAAATTGCGACTTGAACTTTACGCACAAGGTTTACATGGACATCCAGCCATTAAAATATAAAATTCTTCAATAAACAAATTCATTCATTGATAAATGCATTTATAAATAAAAAATTTGTATTTAAAAATGTTAATGAAAACAAATATAAATTTTTATTTGTTAAACTATATACAATTGTGTTTCTTTATATGTTACTGGAAAAAATGTAACGTGGTTTCATAGCGTGCGTCACAATGGGATCAAGGCATTTGATAAAAAACGGCAACATTTTTTGACTGCAAATAAGTTATTTTTAAATTCTCCTATGTTCATTATTCTTTTAGGGATGAGATTTTGTGTATCTTATTATGCGAAATTCGCTAAAAAAAAATACGCAACAACAGTTCAACTTTTAAAGGGACTTCCACATTTTGTAGAATGCGTCACAAAACTCTATGATCAATTATTTCGCAACAAATACCTGCTAAGAACTAAAAATATATGCCATTCGATAGTACACAGTAATGTCACTAAGCACTATGTATAAGATGAAGCTATCTCTTTTGTTGTATGTATGTATGTATGTATGTATGTTTGTATGTATGTATGTATGTATGCATGTATGCATGTTTGTAAGAATGTATGTATGTATGTATGTAGGTATGTATGTATGTATGTACGTATATATGTATGTATGTATGTATGTATGTATGTATGTATGTATGTATGTATGTATGTATGTATGCATGTATGTATGTATGTATGTATGTATGTATGTATGTATGTTTTTTTTTTTTTTTTTATTTAACGAGGTGAAATCATCGAAAGACCCCGGCCCCTGAGGAGTGCTAGTAGTGAGAGACTTTAACACTCTAAAACACCTCGATACACAGACCAAAAACAGGCCCAGCGGGACTGCCGTGAAAGCTCTTCGTCGCAGAGTGGGGAAGGTCTATTAACCCGCGCTTATGCTTCGCCCTAATACCTCCGCTAAATTCGCCCTCTCAGGACTAAAGCGTGGGCAGACAAAGAAAACATGTTCGGCGTCTTCCACCACATTACAACTCGGACAGAGAGGCCTACTGTCATGTCCATACACACACATTTGGGATTAGTGTATAGGTCCACCTTCCCTTTCCGGAAATTCGTACGTGGACAGCCCCACTCAGTTGCCCATGCTTTAAAGTCCTCTGCACGGGGCGCCTTGTAGCAGCATCAGAGACAATGTCGTCAACAATATACTCAAACTCATCCCTCGAGCATCTTGGTGGAACATAGCA
This sequence comes from Pollenia amentaria, assembly GCA_943735925.1. Lineage (NCBI taxonomy): Eukaryota > Metazoa > Arthropoda > Insecta > Diptera > Polleniidae > Pollenia > Pollenia amentaria. The sequence goes on from OX031011.1 coordinate 19,774,118, forward strand.
ACTGTAAATGAAAATGCCAAAAACATAAGCTCGGGTGTAGCCACATTGTGGCATTTTCGCACGCTGTAGGGGTTTCTTGCCCACTGCCCAGATTGCCGTTGTGTTTGAGGCATCGCACAGCCAGTTTGGAGACTCCATTTTCCGACATGGTTCACTAATTATTGCAACATCAATACTCAATTCACGGACACTCTGTTTAAGCAGATCCTGGGCTGCCTGGCAATGAATTAGGTTCAGTTGCAGTATCTTCATTTTCGAGTTCTGAGTAGCTGTAGCGCCTTTCAGTAGTACGGGCAAGCTGCACATCCCGTCACGTGGTCACTATTGGCATTTGAATCTCTACAGAGCATACACGATGATTTATTCTTACACTCTTGATTTTGTGCCCGACTTCTCCACACTTCAGGCACTTGTCAGAATGGTTATGTGGACCCTTGCACTTAGCAGCATTGTGGCCAAAATCCAGGCATTTGTAGCAACGCCTTGGGGCGAGTTTCTCGCGTATTCTACACACCACACACCCAATGCGGATTTTGGCAAATCTCAGTCAGCGGGTTTGCCAAACCAGCGCTAAGACCAATTGTAGCCGTTTGGGTACCACCATATGCCCTCCGCATAGACTTTACTGCAGAGATATGCAACGTTTTAAAATCATCCGACACGTTCACCAAGGCTGCGTATATGTCCTCTTTGGTCGTCACCACATCTATGTCCCTGATTTCAAGAACTATTTCGTGCGTCAGTGCCCTCACTTCCGCATCTGTTCCCAAAACTTCTCCAATGGTGTGTCTAAATGCATCTGTATTTTGGTGGGCAGGTGTATTTAGCTCCAATAATAATTCACCCTTTGCTGTTTTCCTGATGTTCTTCACATTCCGACTAAGAATATCCAGTTTAGGGTCACCCTTCACTTTCCTAAGAATGTCTGCATAGGACTTTTCTCCACACGATTGAATTACCAGAGCATCTGGTCTAGCAGGTTTCTGCCTTCTTCTTGTTTTTTTCCGTACTTTGACCCATTTAGGGCCCTCCGCGACCACATTTTCAGTCTTCTTGCCGGTAGAGCCCTTGTTCATCGAGGTTGTGTCCACTATTTTGCTGGCCGCTCTACCTTCCGTATCACGTACTTTCTTAGGGCTGGTGTTCTTCTTTTTCTTTGGTACACTCCCCTTTGGACTAAGAGTGGAGTTGTCCCTTTTCCGTTTTGGAGTCGCCAGCTGTGCCTTATTTGGCCCCTCCACTTCCTCTGTTTGTGTACCTGTGCTGAGCAATATCGGTCTGATACAGCCAACAGAAGCAAAACTTTGCTTAGTTGAAATCTGTATGAATATAGCCTGTATCTCCTTCGACATCGAAACAATATCCTTATGTATATTTGACCGGGTCCCAAGAAAAGACACTAAGTCGTCTATCTTATTTCCCAGCCGCTCAAAATGTCCACTTGGCAGTTTGTCTCTATCGACCAACGGTCTGCTAGTCAGTGTTGCAGGTGGTGATCTAATAATCACCGATTTCCTCATGAATGGGTTATCTAAACCCCCACCTATTTCATCCTTCTGCATCTCCTTTTCCTTGTTATGAATTTTGTCATTATTGTTGTTTTTCATCATCTTCAAATGGGTCTCAACTCAAGGCCGCTATCGCCAGTCGAAGTGTAGTCACGTTTAGATCCCATGGTTATCTATGCAAGCAGGGAGGCCATGCAAGGGTTGACACAGTACCCTCATGAGATACCGTGTTCAGTGCCAGATCCGTGTTAATCAGGTATGTCGCATCCGAACTTACACCATCAACCTAATGGTGACAAACGTTGAGCGCAACTTGAGACTCGCTATGTTTTATCGAGACGGAGGCAGCTATGACATTAGCCCGGGAGCCATTTCAGCAGGTTTTCACCCCTGCTTACCGAAGTCCCAGAATGCCACAACCGTCAGCCTGGGGCATAACAAATCAAATCGTTGTACCAGAAATACCATAAACATGACCGTACTGGGCTTGAGAATGATACCAATCGGCGGAACGACTAGGGAAACCACGGAGTTGTCAACCTCCTAACTACACCTCTCTTGAGGGTACCCGTGTGGCTGGATACCTACATTAGGGCGGCACCCACTCGCCCTGTCACAGGTCTTCATCGAGCACATGTACCCTTTTGTAGTACGCCCTCGGTCGCTGCCGCTCTTGGTCGGGGACTGCTTATTTATCACAGCTGACCTACATATCTACAGTTCGTTCAGCTATCCGCCTCCCGCTGACCCCCATAGTAGCCTGAGCTTGGCCCTATGACCAATGTATGTATGTATGTATGCATCTATGTATGTATGTATGTATGTATGTATGTATGTATGCATGTATGTATGTATGTATGTATGTATGTAGGTATGTTTGTATGTATGTATGTATGTATGTATGCATGTATGTATATATGGGCAAATTCCAGAAACTGTCCACCAACCGAAAATTTTTCATATTAATCTAATTTAATTTTTTTTTAATGTAATATTGGACTAGGTGTATTATTTTACATATATATAAAAAAATGTATTTCGATGATCATAAATACAAAAATTATAGCCAAATCTTACCCTACATCAGATCTTTTAATGTTATGCTAGAAATTAAAATTTTTTAGGTGTCATAAAAATACTTTAGTGTTAATATAGATGGTCCGATTGTAAGCTATATTTTTATTCACTCACTTGTCTAAAATTTTGGTATAAAATTATTTTGTTTACTATTTTGGAAAGATTGATATTAGATATGAAAAATCAGATCCGAGGGTTGTAACATGCATCACGAAAAATAAGGTTTTTTTTATATTGTGAGTAGAATGAATTTTTTTCAAGTCGTCTATAATTTTATTTCATTTTCATTACCTCCTTTTAAGCAAATAAAAAATTTAAATTCGACAATAAGAAAATAAAAAAATGTTGCGTATTAAATTATGTAGCGTGCGTTACGATTTGAGTTCTTCCATAAATTGTATTAAAAACCGATTCAATAGTTATTTTCTTTTCTTATATCTTCGCTTCTTATTACTTTTCTTTAGAGTTAGAGCTGTTGTGAAGCGAAATATTTGGCATACAAGAAGCCAGCAAGAAAGTGTAGTATGACACCCTATGGGCAATCATTGACCTGCTACAACAAAATTATGTTTTTACCATAAGGTTCATATAAGAATCCGTTGTATTATATTATTTAGATAAATAAATGTATCAGTATGAATTTTTTCGACTTTAATGGCTAATAAATCAGTGAATGTTTAAACACACCTAAAACTCAACAGCTGTAAACAGTGTCCCATATAAAATTTGTGGAAGCCCAACGATAATTGTTGGCTTATTCATACGGTCTGTATTAGGAGTTTAAACATCAGTTTCATGAGTATAGCGATGGTTTATATTTTTACTGATTTAAAGATTTGCTAGCTAAAACACATTTTAAACCAAAAAGAGAGCTTAACTTGGACCGATTTATAAGCCCAAAGAGATTTTAGGGAGGGGGTTTATCTGACATCTTTGGTAAATTCTAGACCAACCAGCACAACATATTGTAAAAAAACATAGAAGCTATCGTAAAAGTGTTGTTAAAAAAACTCTTTTCCGAAAAGCAGCTTGTATGTAGGCTATGTGAAATTATCGAATGATTGTCACCATTTTCAAAAGGCATAGTTCTTATGACAATGTAAACGCACAAAACAAATTTCATTTAGTTATATCCAAAATTGCGACTTGAACTTTACGAACAAGGTTTACATAGACATCCAGCCATTAAAATATAAAATTCTTCAATAAACAAAATCATTCATTGATAAATGCATTTATAAATAAAAAATTTGTATTTAAAAATGTTAATGAAAACAAATATAAATTTTTATTTGTTAAACTATATACAATTGTGTTTCTTTATATGTTACTGGAAAAAATGTAACGTGGTTTCATAGCGTGCGTCACAATGGGATCACGGCATTTGAAAAAAAAAACGGCAACATTTTTTGACTGCAAATAAGTTATTTTTAAATTCTCTTATGTTCATTATTCTTTTAGGGATGAGATTTTGTGTATTTTATTATGCGAAATTCGCTAAAAAAAAATACGCAACAACAGTTCAACTTTTAAAGGGACTTCCACATTTTGTAGAATGCGTCACAAAACTCTATGATCAATTATTTCGCAACAAATACCTGCTAAGAACTAAAAATATATGCCATTCGATAGTAAACAGTAATGTCACTAAGCACTATGTATAAGATGAAGCTATCACTTTTTAAAGATCAAAAAATTTTTATATATTAATCAGAAAACGCGTAAGAATGTAGCATTCGTCACGCAGGATTTGCCCATATATAACTTTGTCATTCCATTTGTAATTTCTACAATATTGATCTAACACCATAGTAAGTATATATATTCTGGCTTCTTATGAGAAGGGAAGTTCAAATCCGGTTGTCCGTCTGTGCGTCCGTTGAAATGGGTTTTCCGAAGACCTCAGATATGATCAAGGCTAGGTTATTATACATTTATGTCACATATAGTTCGGCATTGCTATTGAATTTCAGGAAGATCGGTCCATAAATGGCTGGGATATGAGCAAAAAACCGCGACTACCTCTAATTTTTTCCATAATTCCCATGTTGTTGTTGTTTTTTAAATTCTTTTTTTTCTGCCTATCTCGAGAGCGGCAAGAGCTACGGCTTTCAGATTTAGTACAAACATGTTGCTTGTGGGCGTGGTACCTCCCGTACAAAGACATTATTGAAAATACTCAACATTTAAAATTTTAGGGCGCTATGTATGTATGCATGTATGTATATATGGGCAAATCCCAGAAACTGTCCACCAACCGAAAATTTTTCATATTAATCTAATTTAATTTTTTTTAATGTAACATTGGACTAGGTGTATTATTTTACATATATATAAAAAAAATGTATTTCGATGATCATAAATACAAAAATTATAGCCAAATCTTACCCTACATCAGATCTTTTAATGTTATGCTAGAAATTAAAATTTTTTAGGTGTCATAAAAATACTTTAGTGTTAATATAGATGGTCCGATTGTAAGCTATATTTTTATTCACTCACTTGTCTAAAATTTTGGTATAAAATTATTTTGTTTACTATTTTGGAAAGATTGATATTAGATATGAAAAATCAGATCCGAGGGTTGTAACATGCATCACGAAAAATAAGGTTTTTTTTAAATTGTGAGTAGAATGAATTTTTTTCAAGTCGTCTATAATTTTATTTCATTTTCATTACCTCCTTTTAAGCAAATAAAAAATTTAAATTCGACAATAAGAAAATAAAAAAATGTTGCGTATTAAATTTTGTTTTTACATATGAACACGTTTTATATACCAAAATATCAGAAATTTTTAGCAGCATACATACATACATCCATACATACATACATACATACATACTTACATACATACATACATACATACATACATACATACATACATACATACATACATACATACATACTTACATACATCCATACATACATACATACATACATACATGCATACATACATACATACATACATACATGCATACATACATACATACATACATGCATACATACATGCATAAGTAGTTAGCCGAACGCCACGGCCTCCGAATTCTCGTGGTGTCCGAAGTAGTTAGCCGAACGCCAAGGCTCCCGAATTCTCTTGGTGTCCGAAGTATTTACGAAGTAGTTAGCCGAACGCCACGGCCTCCGAATTCTCGTGGTGTCCGAAGTATTTAGCCGAACGCCAAGGCTCCCGAATTCTCTTGGTGTCCGAAGTATTTACGAAGTAGTTAGCCGACCGCCACGGCCTCCGAATTCTCGTGGTGTCCGAAGTAGTTAGCCGAACGCCAAGGCTCCCGAATTCTCTTGGTGTCCGAAGTATTTACGAAGTAGTTAGCCGAACGCCACGGCCTCCGAATTCTCGTGGTGTCCGAAGTAGTTAGCCGAACGCCAAGGCTCCCGAATTCTCTTGGTGTCCGAAGTATTTACGAAGTAGTTAGCCGAACGCCACGGCCTCCGAATTCTCGTGGTGTCCGAAGTAGTTAGCCGAACGCCAAGGCTCCCGAATTCTCTTGGTGTCCGAAGTATTTACGAAGTAGTTAGCCGAACGCCACGGCCTCCGAATTCTCGTGGTGTCCGAAGTAGTTAGCCGAACGCCAAGGCTCCCGAATTCTCTTGGTGTCCGAAGTATTTACGAAGTAGTTAGCCGAACGCCACGGCCTCCGAATTCTCGTGGTGTCCGAAGTAGTTAGCCGAACGCCAAGGCTCCCGAATTCTCTTGGTGTCCGAAGTATTTACGAAGTAGTTAGCCGAACGCCACGGCCTCCGAATTCTCGTGGTGTCCGAAGTAATTAGCCGAACGCCAAGGCTCCCGAATTCTCTTGGTGTCCGAAGTATTTACGAAGTAGTTAGCCGAACGCCAAGGCTCCCGAATTCTCTTGGTGTCCGAAGTATTTAAGAAGTAATTAGCCGACCGCCACGGCCTCCGAATTCTCGTGGTGTCCGAAGTAGTTAGCCGAACGCCAAGGCTCCCGAATTCTCTTGGTGTCCGAAGTATTCACGAAGTAGTTAGCCGAACGCCACGGCCTCCGAATTCTCGTGGTGCCCGAAGTAGTTAACGTATTCTTGCCGAACGCCAGCAGCCCGCTTTTCGCTGGTATTCGTAACCGTAGCTCAACCCACATTTAATAATTTAACCCCATCTGTTTAACACTCTTTTACCAGATAAGTTCCTGTGTTGCCACCTGACCCCGCACGCTAGCCGCATCCTCCGTCCAGCCCGTACACGTCGCCAGATCAGTCGTTCCCGTACTCGTTCCCGCCTACGTCCAATCACCAGAGGACCGTCGTAGTCATAAGTATCTAGCGTAGATTAAGATTTTGTAAATAAAGCTTTGTTAAATTATTGTAAGCGAACATACACGAAAACACCCCGTGTTTCATTCAAAGGAAGCAGACCTTCGAATTGACCCTGGACAGACTGAGTCATACCTCAGCTGGGAAAGAAAACTGCGTTACAATGGCGCCCGAGCAGGGACCCGATTCCAAAACCGCTACCTGTGGTAAAACCTCCCATCAAACCACCAACGGAACTGGATCGGGCCAAGAACAAAGCAACGAAACCGTATCTACGCCGAACACACTACGGACGGACTCCTCGGGATGGATCTACTTACTACGAAAAGATATACTGGTGGATGTTTGTCGTCAACACGGCGTCCCTGTCACCGACGGTTCAACCGTCGACCAGCTGCGTCGCAAACTGAGCGAGCTGGTAAGCCTGAAACGCCAGAGGGCCTCATCAGAAAACCTCTTGCGAACACTAGAGGAGGAAATCCTAGAGGACGAGAGAAGACCGATACGTGAACCAATAAGTGTCGAGGTACCTCGGGCCGAAAATCGGAAGTGCCCACCCAACGTTCCCAGCGATGCGGAAGTCATGGCCACCATCCGGCGATGGGATCTAACATACGACGGCAGTGAGCAACTGATGGAGTTCCTCGAACGGTTGGAAGAATTAGCCGAATGCTACGGCTTTGCGCGCAGCCGGTTATTGTTTTCCCTACTGGAGATCCTGAAAGGTAAGGCCTTACAGTGGTATCGGGTAAAAAGGGAACACATTCACATTTGTGACGACTTCAAGGCGGAGGCGATTCGGTTCTTCTTACCAAGGCGCCACCTCGCACACCTGGAGGAGACGATCTACCACCGTAAGCAGGGCAACCGAGAAAGGGCCAAGGATTACGTCATGGGCCTCCAAGCCCTTATCCGACAGCATCCCGAACTGCGGAAACTCGACCACACTGATCGCATCTACGATGGCTTACGCTGCGAATATAAATTGTACGTCCGCCGCACTGACTTTCGCTCGCTTGATGAGTTAATGGAATTAACAGACGAGTACGAGCTACTTAGAAAAGAAGAAGCCAGACAAGCGAGACCCCAACCAACCCATTACATCGACGCCTCGACCTACCACCGCAGCACATATTGCTGGCGCTGCAAGCAGCCGGGCCATGCAAGGAAGGACTGCCCGAACCCCGGATTGAGATTCTGCTCATGGTGTGGCCGCGAGGGTACGCTGACCCGAGGCTGCGCCTGCCACAGCGAACCATCCACCGACGGACGGTATTACCTGACCGTAACCATTTGCGGCACCAGCATGCAAGCTCTAGTCGACACGGGCTCGACTCTTACGTATATTGGAGGTAGGGTACGCCAACTGCTTGAAACCCGTAATATTCGACCGCGTAGCATTCAGTTGGCTGACGCAACCCGTTGAGGAAAAAAAGTCGATGGATCGTCTACCCACGGGGGAGGGCGAAGGTGGAGGTGAGGATGGTTGGCGGACTGGCTAGGCTACGATGTAGGGGCCGGGAGAAATTTATCGAGCTAACGGAATAGAGACGGAACCACACAAAACCCCCCCCCCCGGGTTTATATGTATATCGCATTATATCTTTGAATTATATTACTATTATTGTACATTTTCATATATTCTTACTTAGTTATGTTTATATCGCATTATATATTTGAATTATTTACATATATTTTTACCTAGTTATACGAGAAAAAAAAATTTTTTTGTTTCTTAGTTGTACTGCGGGCCGAGCCGGAGCGTACACTCCGGTAAATGTTACCTTCGGGTAGTGCAGACCTGTGGTCAAAACTCGCCCAGTGCATATTTTCCCTATTCTTTTCCCTTTTCTTTTTTCTTTTTTTTTTCCGCAAAGTAGGAGGGGACTGTAACGTGACGTTACAAACCTACATATGTATATATATATAACTTTAATATTATTTACCTGTCCTTACACTGTGAACACCCTTACTATTCTGTTTAACATCATGAATACCCCTACTGTTTGCTTACTAATACCTAATAATTCTCATTGAGTTTATTTTATTTTTAAATAAATAGTCAAAGTTTGTTCAGAACAAAGAGAGTAGATATTGCCCATAACCCCAGTATATACTCTTAGTAGTTAGTATTAACAAGTAGTTTGCCGTATCTAGACGAACACTAGAGCTCCCGAATTCTTCTAGTGTCCGAAGTATTTACTTATAAACCGTAGTTAATCGAACGCCACGGCCTCCGAATTCTCGTGGTGTCCGAAGTAGTTAGCCGAACGCCAAGGCTCCCGAATTCTCTTGGTGTCCGAAGTATTTACGAAGTAGTTAGCCGAACGCCACGGCCTCCGAATTCTCGTGGTGTCCGAAGTAGTTAGCCGAACGCCAAGGCGCCCGAATTCTCTTGGTGTCCGAAGTATTTACGAAGTAGTTAGCCGAACGCCACGGCCTCCGACTTCTCGTGGTGTCCGAAGTAGTTAGCCGAACGCCACGGCCTCCGAATTCTCGTGGTGTCCGAAGTAGTTAGCCGAACGCCAAGGCTCCCGAATTCTCTTGGTGTCCGAAGTATTTACGAAGTAGTTAGCCGAACGCCACGGCCTCCGAATTCTCGTGGTGTCCGAAGTATTTAGCCGAACGCCAAGGCTCCCGAATTCTCTTGGTGTCCGAAGTATTTACGAAGTAGTTAGCCGACCGCCCCGGCCTCCGAATTCTCGTGGTGTCCGAAGTAGTTAGCCGAACGCCAAGGCTCCCGAATTCTCTTGGTGTCCGAAGTATTTACGAAGTAGTTAGCCGAACGCCACGGCCTCCGAATTCTCGTGGTGTCCGAAGTAGTTAGCCGAACGCCAAGGCTCCCGAATTCTCTTGGTGTCCGAAGTATTTACGAAGTAGTTAGCCGAACGCCACGGCCTCCGAATTCTCGTGGTGTCCGAAGTAGTTAGCCGAACGCCACGGCCTCCGAATTCTCGTGGTGTCCGAAGTAGTTAGCCGAACGCCAAGGCTCCCGAATTCTCTTGGTGTCCGAAGTATTTACGAAGTAGTTAGCCGAACGCCACGGCCTCCGAATTCTCGTGGTGTCCGAAGTAGTTAGCCGAACGCCAAGGCTCCCGAATTCTCTTGGTGTCCGAAGTATTCACGAAGTAGTTAGCCGAACGCCACGGCCTCCGAATTCTCGTGGTGTCCGAAGTAGTTAGCCGAACGCCAAGGCTCCCGAATTCTCTTGGTGTCCGAAGTATTTACGAAGTAGTTAGCCGAACGCCACGGCCTCCGAATTCTCGTGGTGTCCGAAGTAATTAGCCGAACGCCAAGGCTCCCGAATTCTCTTGGTGTCCGAAGTATTTACGAAGTAGTTAGCCGAACGCCAAGGCTCCCGAATTCTCTTGGTGTCCGAAGTATTTAAGAAGTAATTAGCCGACCGCCACGGCCTCCGAATTCTCGTGGTGTCCGAAGTAGTTAGCCGAACGCCAAGGCTCCCGAATTCTCTTGGTGTCCGAAGTATTCACGAAGTAGTTAGCCGAACGCCACGGCCTCCGAATTCTCGTGGTGCCCGAAGTAGTTAACGTATTCTTGCCGAACGCCAGCAGCCCGCTTTTCGCTGGTATTCGTAACCGTAGCTCAACCCACATTTAATAATTTAACCCCATCTGTTTAACACTCTTTTACCAGATAAGTTCCTGTGTTGCCACCTGACCCCGCACGCAAGCCGCATCCTCCGTCCAGCCCGTACACGTCGCCAGATCAGTCGTTCCCGTACTCGTTCCCGCCTACGTCCAATCACCAGAGGACCGTCGTAGTCATAAGTATCTAGCGTAGATTAAGATTTTGTAAATAAAGCTTTGTTAAATTATTGTAAGCGAACATACACGAAAACACCCCGTGTTTCATTCAAAGGAAGCAGACCTTCGAATTGACCCTGGACAGACTGAGTCATACCTCAGCTGGGAAAGAAAACTGCGTTACAATGGTTCACTAATTATTGCAACATCAATACTCAATTCACGGACACTCTGTTTAAGGAGATCCTGGGCTGCCTGGCAATGAATTAGGTTCAGTTGCAGTATCTTCATTTTCGAGTTCTGAGTAGCTGTACCGCCTTTCTGTAGTACGGGCAAGCTGCACATCCCGTCACGTGGTCACTATTGGCATTTGAATCTCTACAGAGCATACACGATGATTTATTCTTACACTCTTTGATTTTGTGCCCGACTTCTCCACACTTCAGGCACTTGTCAGAATGGTCATGTGGACCCTTGCACTTAGCAGCATTGTGGCCAAAATCCAGGCATTTGTAGCAACGCCTTGGGGCGAGTTTCTCGCGTATTCTACACACCACACACCCAATGCGGATTTTGGCAAATCTCAGTCAGCGGGTTTGCCAAACCAGCGCTAAGACCAATTGTAGCCGTTTGGGTACCACCATATGCCCTCCGCATAGACTTTACTGCAGAGATATGCAACGTTTTAAAATCATCCGACACGTTCACCAAGGCTGCGTATATGTCCTCTTTGGTCGTCACCACATCTATGTCCCTGATTTCAAGAACTATTTCGTGCGTCAGTGCCCTCACTTCCGCATCTGTTCCCAAAACTTCTCCAATGGTGTGTCTAAATGCATCTGTATTTTGGTGGGCAGGTGTATTTAGCTCCAATAATAATTCACCCTTTGCTGTTTTCCTGATGTTCTTCACATTCCGACTAAGAATATCCAGTTTAGGGTCACCCTTCACTTTCCTAAGAATGTCTGCATAGGACTTTTCTCCACACGATTGAATTACCAGAGCATCTGGTCTAGCAGGTTTCTGCCTTCTTCTTGTTTTTTTCCGTACTTTGACCCATTTAGGGCCCTCCGCGACCACATTTTCAGTCTTCTTGCCGGTAGAGCCCTTGTTCATCGAGGTTGTGTCCACTATTTTGCTGGCCGCTCTAACTTTCGTATCACGTACTTTCTTAGGGCTCATGTTCTTCTTTTTCTTTGGTACACTCCCCTTTGGACTAAGAGTGGAGTTGTCCCTTTTCCGTTTTGGAGTCGCCAGCTGTGCCTTATTTGGCCGCTCCACTTCCTCTGTTTGTGTACCTGTGCTGAGCAATATCGGTCTGATACAGCCAACAGAAGCAAAACTTTGCTTAGTTGAAATCTGTATGAATATAGCCTGTATCTCCTTCGACATCGAAACAATATCCTTATGTATATTTGACCGGGTCCCAAGAAAAGACACTAAGTCGTCTATCTTATTTCCCAGCCGCTCAAAATGTCCACTTGGCAGTTTGTCTCTATCGACCAACGGTCTGCTAGTCAGTGTTGCAGGTGGTGATCTAATAATCACCGATTTCCTCATGAATGGGTTATCTAAACCCCCACCTATTTCATCCTTCTGCATCTCCTTTTCCTTGTTATGAATTTTGTCATTATTGTTGTTTTTCATCATCTTCAAATGGGTCTCAACTCAAGGCCGCTATCGCCAGTCGAAGTGTAGTCACGTTTAGATCCCATGGTTATCTATGCAAGCAGGGAGGCCATGCAAGGGTTGACACAGTACCCTCATGAGATACCGTGTTCAGTGCCAGATCCGTGTTAATCAGGTATGTCGCATCCGAACTTACACCATCAACCTAATGGTGACAAACGTTGAGCGCAACTTGAGACTCGCTATGTTTTATCGAGACGGAGGCAGCTATGACATTAGCCCGGGAGCCATTTCAGCAGGTTTTCACCCCTGCTTACCGAAGTCCCAGAATGCCACAACCGTCAGCCTGGGGCATAACAAATCAAATCGTTGTACCAGAAATACCATAAACATGACCGTACTGGGCTTGAGAATGATACCAATCGGCGGAACGACTAGGGAAACCACGGAGTTGTCAACCTCCTAACTACACCTCTCTTGAGGGTACCCGTGTGGCTGGATACCTACATTAGGGCGGCACCCACTCGCCCTGTCACAGGTCTTCATCGAGCACATGTACCCTTTTGTAGTACGCCCTCGGTCGCTGCCGCTCTTGGTCGGGGACTGCTTATTTATCACAGCTGACCTACATATCTACAGTTCGTTCAGCTATCCGCCTCCCGCTGACCCCCATAGTAGCCTGAGCTTGGCCCTATGACCAATGTATGTATGTATGTATGCATCTATGTATGTATGTATGTATGTATGTATGTATGTATGCATGTATGTATGTATGTATGTATGTATGTAGGTATGTTTGTATGTATGTATGTATGTATGTATGCATGTATGTATATATGGGCAAATCCCAGAAACTGTCCACCAACCGAAAATTTTTCATATTAATCTAATTTAATTTTTTTTAATGTAATATTGGACTAGGTGTATTATTTTACATATATATAAAAAAATGTATTTCGATGATCATAAATACAAAAATTATAGCCAAATCTTACCCTACATCAGATCTTTTAATGTTATGCTAGAAATTAAAATTTTTTAGGTGTCATAAAAATACTTTAGTGTTAATATAGATGGTCCGATTGTAAGCTATATTTTTATTCACTCACTTGTCTAAAATTTTGGTATAAAATTATTTTGTTTACTATTTTGGAAAGATTGATATTAGATATGAAAAATCAGATCCGAGGGTTGTAACATGCATCACGAAAAATAAGGTTTTTTTTATATTGTGAGTAGAATGAATTTTTTTCAAGTCGTCTATAATTTTATTTCATTTTCATTACCTCCTTTTAAGCAAATAAAAAATTTAAATTCGACAATAAGAAAATAAAAAAATGTTGCGTATTAAATTATGTAGCGTGCGTTACGATTTGAGTTCTTCCATAAATTGTATTAAAAACCGATTCAATAGTTATTTTCTTTTCTTATATCTTCGCTTCTTATTACTTTTCTTTAGAGTTAGAGCTGTTGTGAAGCGAAATATTTGGCAGGTATACAAGAAGCCAGCAAGAAAGTGTAGTATGACACCCTATGGGCAATCATTGACCTGCTACAACAAAATTATGTTTTTACCATAAGGTTCATATAAGAATCCGTTGTATTATATTATTTAGATAAATAAATGTATCAGTATGAATTTTTTCGACTTTAATGGCTAATAAATCAGTGAATGTTTAAACACACCTAAAACTCAACAGCTGTAAACAGTGTCCCATATAAAATTTGTGGAAGCCCAACGATAATTGTTGGCTTATTCATACGGTCTGTATTAGGAGTTTAAACATCAGTTTCATGAGTATAGCGATGGTTTATATTTTTACTGATTTAAAGATTTGCTAGCTAAAACACATTTTAAACCAAAAAGAGAGCTTAACTTGGACCGATTTATAAGCCCAAAGAGATTTTAGGGAGGGGGTTTATCTGACATCTTTGGTAAATTCTAGACCAACCAGCACAACATATTGTAAAAAAACATAGAAGCTATCGTAAAAGTGTTGTTAAAAAAACTCTTTTCCGAAAAGCAGCTTGTATGTAGGCTATGTGAAATTATCGAATGATTGTCACCATTTTCAAAAGGCATAGTTCTTATGACAATGTAAACGCACAAAACAAATTTCATTTAGTTATATCCAAAATTGCGACTTGAACTTTACGAACAAGGTTTACATAGACATCCAGCCATTAAAATATAAAATTCTTCAATAAACAAAATCATTCATTGATAAATGCATTTATAAATAAAAAATTTGTATTTAAAAATGTTAATGAAAACAAATATAAATTTTTATTTGTTAAACTATATACAATTGTGTTTCTTTATATGTTACTGGAAAAAATGTAACGTGGTTTCATAGCGTGCGTCACAATGGGATCACGGCATTTGAAAAAAAACGGCAACATTTTTTGACTGCAAATAAGTTATTTTTAAATTCTCTTATGTTCATTATTCTTTTAGGGATGAGATTTTGTGTATTTTATTATGCGAAATTCGCTAAAAAAAAATACGCAACAACAGTTCAACTTTTAAAGGGACTTCCACATTTTGTAGAATGCGTCACAAAACTCTATGATCAATTATTTCGCAACAAATACCTGCTAAGAACTAAAAATATATGCCATTCGATAGTAAACAGTAATGTCACTAAGCACTATGTATAAGATGAAGCTATCACTTTTTAAAGATCAAAAAATTTTTATATATTAATCAGAAAACGCGTAAGAATGTAGCATTCGTCACGCAGGATTTGCCCATATATAACTTTGTCATTCCATTTGTAATTTCTACAATATTGATCTAACACCATAGTAAGTATATATATTCTGGCTTCTTATGAGAAGGGAAGTTCAAATCCGGTTGTCCGTCTGTGCGTCCGTTGAAATGGGTTTTCCGAAGACCTCAGATATGATCAAGGCTAGGTTATTATACATTTATGTCACATATAGTTCGGCATTGCTATTGAATTTCAGGAAGATCGGTCCATAAATGGCTGGGATATGAGCAAAAAACCGCGACTACCTCTAATTTTTTCCATAATTCCCATGTTGTTGTTGTTTTTTAAATTCTTTTTTTTCTGCCTATCTCGAGAGCGGCAAGAGCTACGGCTTTCAGATTTAGTACAAACATGTTGCTTGTGGGCGTGGTACCTCCCGTACAAAGACATTATTGAAAATACTCAACATTTAAAATTTTAGGGCGCTATGTATGTATGCATGTATGTATATATGGGCAAATCCCAGAAACTGTCCACCAACCGAAAATTTTTCATATTAATCTAATTTAATTTTTTTTAATGTAACATTGGACTAGGTGTATTATTTTACATATATATAAAAAAAATGTATTTCGATGATCATAAATACAAAAATTATAGCCAAATCTTACCCTACATCAGATCTTTTAATGTTATGCTAGAAATTAAAATTTTTTAGGTGTCATAAAAATACTTTAGTGTTAATATAGATGGTCCGATTGTAAGCTATATTTTTATTCACTCACTTGTCTAAAATTTTGGTATAAAATTATTTTGTTTACTATTTTGGAAAGATTGATATTAGATATGAAAAATCAGATCCGAGGGTTGTAACATGCATCACGAAAAATAAGGTTTTTTTTAAATTGTGAGTAGAATGAATTTTTTTCAAGTCGTCTATAATTTTATTTCATTTTCATTACCTCCTTTTAAGCAAATAAAAAATTTAAATTCGACAATAAGAAAATAAAAAAATGTTGCGTATTAAATTTTGTTTTTACATATGAACACGTTTTATATACCAAAATATCAGAAATTTTTAGCAGCATACATACATACATCCATACATACATACATACATACATACTTACATACATACATACATACATACATACATACATACATACATACATACATACATACATACATACTTACATACATCCATACATACATACATACATACATACATGCATACATACATACATACATACATACATGCATACATACATACATACATACATGCATACATACATGCATAAGTAGTTAGCCGAACGCCACGGCCTCCGAATTTTCGTGGTGTCCGAAGTAGTTAGCCGAACGCCAAGGCTCCCGAATTCTCTTGGTGTCCGAAGTATTTACGAAGTAGTTAGCCGAACGCCACGGCCTCCGAATTCTCGTGGTGTCCGAAGTATTTAGCCGAACGCCAAGGCTCCCGAATTCTCTTGGTGTCCGAAGTATTTACGAAGTAGTTAGCCGACCGCCACGGCCTCCGAATTCTCGTGGTGTCCGAAGTAGTTAGCCGAACGCCAAGGCTCCCGAATTCTCTTGGTGTCCGAAGTATTTACGAAGTAGTTAGCCGAACGCCACGGCCTCCGAATTCTCGTGGTGTCCGAAGTAGTTAGCCGAACGCCAAGGCTCCCGAATTCTCTTGGTGTCCGAAGTATTTACGAAGTAGT
Organism: Pollenia amentaria; assembly: GCA_943735925.1. Classification (NCBI taxonomy): domain Eukaryota; kingdom Metazoa; phylum Arthropoda; class Insecta; order Diptera; family Polleniidae; genus Pollenia; species Pollenia amentaria. Next base: position 19,790,816 of record OX031011.1, read on the forward strand.
TAGCCGAACGCCACGGCCTCCGAATTCTCGTGGTGTCCGAAGTAGTTAGCCGAACGCCAAGGCTCCCGAATTCTCTTGGTGTCCGAAGTATTTACGAAGTAGTTAGCCGAACGCCACGGCCTCCGAATTCTCGTGGTGTCCGAAGTAGTTAGCCGAACGCCAAGGCTCCCGAATTCTCTTGGTGTCCGAAGTATTTACGAAGTAGTTAGCCGAACGCCACGGCCTCCGAATTCTCGTGGTGTCCGAAGTAGTTAGCCGAACGCCAAGGCTCCCGAATTCTCTTGGTGTCCGAAGTATTTACGAAGTTGTTAGCCGAACGCCACGGCCTCCGAATTCTCGTGGTGTCCGAAGTAATTAGCCGAACGCCAAGGCTCCCGAATTCTCTTGGTGTCCGAAGTATTTACGAAGTAGTTAGCCGAACGCCAAGGCTCCCGAATTCTCTTGGTGTCCGAAGTATTTAAGAAGTAATTAGCCGACCGCCACGGCCTCCGAATTCTCGTGGTGTCCGAAGTAGTTAGCCGAACGCCAAGGCTCCCGAATTCTCTTGGTGTCCGAAGTATTCACGAAGTAGTTAGCCGAACGCCACGGCCTCCGAATTCTCGTGGTGCCCGAAGTAGTTAACGTATTCTTGCCGAACGCCAGCAGCCCGCTTTTCGCTGGTATTCGTAACCGTAGCTCAACCCACATTTAATAATTTAACCCCATCTGTTTAACACTCTTTTACCAGATAAGTTCCTGTGTTGCCACCTGACCCCGCACGCTAGCCGCATCCTCCGTCCAGCCCGTACACGTCGCCAGATCAGTCGTTCCCGTACTCGTTCCCGCCTACGTCCAATCACCAGAGGACCGTCGTAGTCATAAGTATCTAGCGTAGATTAAGATTTTGTAAATAAAGCTTTGTTAAATTATTGTAAGCGAACATACACGAAAACACCCCGTGTTTCATTCAAAGGAAGCAGACCTTCGAATTGACCCTGGACAGACTGAGTCATACCTCAGCTGGGAAAGAAAACTGCGTTACAATGGCGCCCGAGCAGGGACCCGATTCCAAAACCGCTACCTGTGGTAAAACCTCCCATCAAACCACCAACGGAACTGGATCGGGCCAAGAACAAAGCAACGAAACCGTATCTACGCCGAACACACTACGGACGGACTCCTCGGGATGGATCTACTTACTACGAAAAGATATACTGGTGGATGTTTGTCGTCAACACGGCGTCCCTGTCACCGACGGTTCAACCGTCGACCAGCTGCGTCGCAAACTGAGCGAGCTGGTAAGCCTGAAACGCCAGAGGGCCTCATCAGAAAACCTCTTGCGAACACTAGAGGAGGAAATCCTAGAGGACGAGAGAAGACCGATACGTGAACCAATAAGTGTCGAGGTACCTCGGGCCGAAAATCGGAAGTGCCCACCCAACGTTCCCAGCGATGCGGAAGTCATGGCCACCATCCGGCGATGGGATCTAACATACGACGGCAGTGAGCAACTGATGGAGTTCCTCGAACGGTTGGAAGAATTAGCCGAATGCTACGGCTTTGCGCGCAGCCGGTTATTGTTTTCCCTACTGGAGATCCTGAAAGGTAAGGCCTTACAGTGGTATCGGGTAAAAAGGGAACACATTCACATTTGTGACGACTTCAAGGCGGAGGCGATTCGGTTCTTCTTACCAAGGCGCCACCTCGCACACCTGGAGGAGACGATCTACCACCGTAAGCAGGGCAACCGAGAAAGGGCCAAGGATTACGTCATGGGCCTCCAAGCCCTTATCCGACAGCATCCCGAACTGCGGAAACTCGACCACACTGATCGCATCTACGATGGCTTACGCTGCGAATATAAATTGTACGTCCGCCGCACTGACTTTCGCTCGCTTGATGAGTTAATGGAATTAACAGACGAGTACGAGCTACTTAGAAAAGAAGAAGCCAGACAAGCGAGACCCCAACCAACCCATTACATCGACGCCTCGACCTACCACCGCAGCACATATTGCTGGCGCTGCAAGCAGCCGGGCCATGCAAGGAAGGACTGCCCGAACCCCGGATTGAGATTCTGCTCATGGTGTGGCCGCGAGGGTACGCTGACCCGAGGCTGCGCCTGCCACAGCGAACCATCCACCGACGGACGGTATTACCTGACCGTAACCATTTGCGGCACCAGCATGCAAGCTCTAGTCGACACGGGCTCGACTCTTACGTATATTGGAGGTAGGGTACGCCAACTGCTTGAAACCCGTAATATTCGACCGCGTAGCATTCAGTTGGCTGACGGCTCTTGCAGAACCAGCCTCAACGTGTACCCCTTGATCGTAGAAACCAGCGGAGGTACCACGCGTTTACTGGCATCCGCGCTGGATAGCCTGGCAGAGCCGATCATACTCGGCATGGATTTCCTACACCGCCGTCGCGCTCGACTGCTGATCGATGAAGTGGAACTACAAGCCGCCCGACCGTCGGGAGAGAACCGGTTGTATGCGCTACACCCGATTGTTAGTCACGATGAGCTACCGGCCGCGCAAACTGCACAATTACACACGTTTCTGGCCTCTGCCAAGAGAGAGGTTGCAGCCATCAGCGGACCTCGCACCGTAGGTGAACACACTCTCCATAAGAAACTTGATCTATCCCAGCGAAACCCACTAAACCAGAAATCCCTGAAGAAGAGAAATATGTGTAAAAGGTTATACCAACCCACCAGAAAGTATAAAAGACGGTGCGTTCCCATATCTCTTATCAGTAACCAAATGGAAAGACGAGCGACCAGACCTTTAGCCCCAGGCAAAATAGCGAGCTATTTACGGCAAACCGCGATGCCGCGACCTGTGCCGCCATACCTACCGCCCTTCGAGGCTCGGCCAAGAATTCAGAACGTAGAGAGCAGTCCAGTGGCCCAATCAGGGGACCCAGCCTTGGACGCCGTGGCTAAGGGGATATGGGACCGAAGGAGGGCCGAACCCCTGCATGGGATCCAGTCAGCACCACCGCCTTTAGCCCCTCTATCCAGGGACACGGAGGTCCTCGTAAACAAGCGATCCACCGGCTCCTTTGAGGCCGGGTTGACCGCAGACACCCAAGCGGAGGTAAATCAGGCCGCTGAGGATTTCGACAACGACATCCTGAGCCTAACGCCCAGCGACCTCAGCATCCCAGAAGATACCGACGACCCCTTCCAGGGAATCACGATCCGCCGCAACCCGTTGAGGAAAAAAAGTCGATGGATCGTCTACCCACGGGGGAGGGCGAAGGTGGAGGTGAGGATGGTTGGCGGACTGGCTAGGCTACGATGTAGGGGCCGGGAGAAATTTATCGAGCTAACGGAATAGAGACGGAACCACACAAAACCCCCCCCCCCCCGGGTTTATATGTATATCGCATTATATCTTTGAATTATATTACTATTATTGTACATTTTCATATATTCTTACTTAGTTATGTTTATATCGCATTATATATTTGAATTATTTACATATATTTTTACCTAGTTATACGAGAAAAAAAAATTTTTTTGTTTCTTAGTTGTACTGCGGGCCGAGCCGGAGCGTACACTCCGGTAAATGTTACCTTCGGGTAGTGCAGACCTGTGGTCAAAACTCGCCCAGTGCATATTTTCCCTATTCTTTTCCCTTTTCTTTTTTCTTTTTTTTTCCGCAAAGTAGGAGGGGACTGTAACGTGACGTTACAAACCTACATATGTATATATATATAACTTTAATATTATTTACCTGTCCTTACACTGTGAACACCCTTACTATTCTGTTTAACATCATGAATACCCCTACTGTTTGCTTACTAATACCTAATAATTCTCATTGAGTTTATTTTATTTTTAAATAAATAGTCAAAGTTTGTTCAGAACAAAGAGAGTAGATATTGCCCATAACCCCAGTATATACTCTTAGTAGTTAGTATTAACAAGTAGTTTGCCGTATCTAGACGAACACTAGAGCTCCCGAATTCTTCTAGTGTCCGAAGTATTTACTTATAAACCGTAGTTAATCGAACGCCACGGCCTCCGAATTCTCGTGGTGTCCGAAGTAGTTAGCCGAACGCCAAGGCTCCCGAATTCTCTTGGTGTCCGAAGTATTTACGAAGTAGTTAGCCGAACGCCACGGCCTCCGAATTCTCGTGGTGTCCGAAGTAGTTAGCCGAACGCCAAGGCGCCCGAATTCTCTTGGTGTCCGAAGTATTTACGAAGTAGTTAGCCGAACGCCACGGCCTCCGACTTCTCGTGGTGTCCGAAGTAGTTAGCCGAACGCCACGGCCTCCGAATTCTCGTGGTGTCCGAAGTAGTTAGCCGAACGCCAAGGCTCCCGAATTCTCTTGGTGTCCGAAGTATTTACGAAGTAGTTAGCCGAACGCCACGGCCTCCGAATTCTCGTGGTGTCCGAAGTATTTAGCCGAACGCCAAGGCTCCCGAATTCTCTTGGTGTCCGAAGTATTTACGAAGTAGTTAGCCGACCGCCCCGGCCTCCGAATTCTCGTGGTGTCCGAAGTAGTTAGCCGAACGCCAAGGCTCCCGAATTCTCTTGGTGTCCGAAGTATTTACGAAGTAGTTAGCCGAACGCCACGGCCTCCGAATTCTCGTGGTGTCCGAAGTAGTTAGCCGAACGCAAAGGCTCCCGAATTCTCTTGGTGTCCGAAGTATTTACGAAGTAGTTAGCCGAACGCCACGGCCTCCGAATTCTCGTGGTGTCCGAAGTAGTTAGCCGAACGCCACGGCCTCCGAATTCTCGTGGTGTCCGAAGTAGTTAGCCGAACGCCAAGGCTCCCGAATTCTCTTGGTGTCCGAAGTATTTACGAAGTAGTTAGCCGAACGCCACGGCCTCCGAATTCTCGTGGTGTCCGAAGTAGTTAGCCGAACGCCAAGGCTCCCGAATTCTCTTGGTGTCCGAAGTATTCACGAAGTAGTTAGCCGAACGCCACGGCCTCCGAATTCTCGTGGTGTCCGAAGTAGTTAGCCGAACGCCAAGGCTCCCGAATTCTCTTGGTGTCCGAAGTATTTACGAAGTAGTTAGCCGAACGCCACGGCCTCCGAATTCTCGTGGTGTCCGAAGTAATTAGCCGAACGCCAAGGCTCCCGAATTCTCTTGGTGTCCGAAGTATTTACGAAGTAGTTAGCCGAACGCCAAGGCTCCCGAATTCTCTTGGTGTCCGAAGTATTTAAGAAGTAATTAGCCGACCGCCACGGCCTCCGAATTCTCGTGGTGTCCGAAGTAGTTAGCCGAACGCCAAGGCTCCCGAATTCTCTTGGTGTCCGAAGTATTCACGAAGTAGTTAGCCGAACGCCACGGCCTCCGAATTCTCGTGGTGCCCGAAGTAGTTAACGTATTCTTGCCGAACGCCAGCAGCCCGCTTTTCGCTGGTATTCGTAACCGTAGCTCAACCCACATTTAATAATTTAACCCCATCTGTTTAACACTCTTTTACCAGATAAGTTCCTGTGTTGCCACCTGACCCCGCACGCAAGCCGCATCCTCCGTCCAGCCCGTACACGTCGCCAGATCAGTCGTTCCCGTACTCGTTCCCGCCTACGTCCAATCACCAGAGGACCGTCGTAGTCATAAGTATCTAGCGTAGATTAAGATTTTGTAAATAAAGCTTTGTTAAATTATTGTAAGCGAACATACACGAAAACACCCCGTGTTTCATTCAAAGGAAGCAGACCTTCGAATTGACCCTGGACAGACTGAGTCATACCTCAGCTGGGAAAGAAAACTGCGTTACAATGGTTCACTAATTATTGCAACATCAATACTCAATTCACGGACACTCTGTTTAAGGAGATCCTGGGCTGCCTGGCAATGAATTAGGTTCAGTTGCAGTATCTTCATTTTCGAGTTCTGAGTAGCTGTACCGCCTTTCTGTAGTACGGGCAAGCTGCACATCCCGTCACGTGGTCACTATTGGCATTTGAATCTCTACAGAGCATACACGATGATTTATTCTTACACTCTTTGATTTTGTGCCCGACTTCTCCACACTTCAGGCACTTGTCAGAATGGTCATGTGGACCCTTGCACTTAGCAGCATTGTGGCCAAAATCCAGGCATTTGTAGCAACGCCTTGGGGCGAGTTTCTCGCGTATTCTACACACCACACACCCAATGCGGATTTTAGCAAATCTCAGTCAGCGGTTTTGCCAAACCAGCGCTAAGAGCAATTGTAGCCGTTTGGGTACCACCATATGCCCTCCGCATAGACTTTACTGCAGAGATATGCAACGTTTTAAAATCATCCGACACGTTCACCAAGGCTGCGTATATGTCCTCTTTGGTCGTCACCTCATCTATGTCCCTGATTTCAAGTACTATTTCGTGCGTCAGTGCCCTCACTTCCGCATCTGTTCCCAAAACTTCTCCAATGGTGTGTCTAAATGCATCTGTATTTTGGTGGGCAGGTGTATTTAGCTCCAATAATAATTCACCCTTGGCTGTTTTCCTGATGTTCTTCACATTCCGACTAAGAATATCCAGTTTAGGGTCACCCTTCACTTTCCTAAGAATGTCTGCATAGGACTTTTCTCCACACGATTGAATTACCAGAGCATCTGGTCTAGCAGGTTTCTGCCTTCTTCTTGTTTTTTTCCGTACTTTGACCCATTTAGGGCCCTCCGCGACCACATTTTCAGTCTTCTTGCCGGTAGAGCCCTTGTTCATCGAGGTTGTGTCCACTATTTTGCTGGCCGCTCTAACTTTCGTATTACGTACTTTCTTAGGGCTCATGTTCTTCTTTTTCTTTGGTACACTCCCCTTTGGACTAAGAGTGGAGTTGTCCCTTTTCCGTTTTGGAGTCGCCAGCGGTGCCTTATTTGGCCGCTCCACTTCCTCTGTTTGTGTACCTGTGCTGAGCAATATCGGTCTGATACAGCCAACAGAAGCAAAACTTTGCTTAGTTGAAATCTGTATGAATATAGCCTGTATCTCCTTCGACATCGAAACAATATCCTTATGTATATTTGACCGGGTCCCAAGAAAAGACACTAAGTCGTCTATCTTATTTCCCAGCCGCTCAAAATGTCCACTTGGCAGTTTGTCTCTATCGACCAACGGTCTGCTAGTCAGTGTTGCAGGTGGTGATCTAATAATCACCGATTTCCTCATGAATGGGTTATCTAAACCCCCACCTATTTCATCCTTCTGCATCTCCTTTTCCTTGTTATGAATTTTGCCATTATTGTTGTTTTTCATCATCTTCAAATGGGTCTCAACTCAAGGCCGCTATCGCCAGTCGAAGTGTAGTCACGTTTAGATCCCATGGTTATCTATGCAAGCAGGGAGGCCACGCAAGGGTTGACACAGTACCCTCATGAGATACCGTGTTCAGTGCCAGATCCGTGTTAATCAGGTATGTCGCATCCGAACTTACACCATCAACCTAATGGTGACAAACGTTGAGCGCAACTTGAGACTCGCTATGTTTTATCGAGACGGAGGCAGCTATGACATTAGCCCGGGAGCCATTTCAGCAGGTTTTCACCCCTGCTTACCGAAGTCCCAGAATGCCACAACCGTCAGCCCGGGGCATAACAAATCAAATCGTTGTACCAGAAATACCATAAACATGACCGTACTGGGCTTGAGCATGATACCAATCGGCGGAACGACTAGGGAAACCACGGAGTTGTCAACCTCCTAACTACACCTCTCTTGAGGGTACCCGTGTGGCTGGATACCTACATTAGGGCGGCACCCACTCGCCCTGTCACAGGTCTTCATCGAGCACATGTACCCTTTTGTAGTACGCCCTCGGTCGCTGCCGCTCTTGGTCGGGGACTGCTTATTTATCGCAGCTGAACTACATATCTACAGTTCGTTCAGCTATCCGCCTCCCGCTGACCCCCATAGTAGCCTGAGCTTGGCCCTATGACCAATGTATGTATGTTTGTATGTATGTATGTATGCATGTATGTATGTATGTATGTATGTATGCATGTATGTATGTATGTATGTATGTATGTATGTAGGTATGTTTGTATGTATGTCTGTATGTATGTATGCATGTATGTATATATGGGCAAATCCCAGAAACTGTCCACCAACCGAAAATTTTTCATATTAATCTAATTTAATTTTTTTGTAATGTAATATTGGACTAGGTGTATTATTTTACATATATATAAAAAAAATGTATTTCGATGATCATAAATACAAAAATTATAGCCAAATCTTACCCTACATCAGATCTTTTAATGTTATGCTAGAAATTAAAATTTTTTAGGTGTCATAAAAATACTTTAGTGTTAATATAGATGGTCCGATTGTAAGCTATATTTTTATTCACTCACTTGTCTAAAATTTTGGTATAAAATTATTTTGTTTACTATTTTGGAAAGATTGATATTAGATATGAAAAATCGTCTATAATTTTATTTCATTTTCATTACCTCCTTTTAAGCAAATAAAAAATTTAAATTCGACAATAAGAAAATAAAAAAATGTTGCGTATTATATTATGTAGCGTGCGTTACGATTTGAGTTCTTCCATAAAATGTATTAAAAACCGATTCAATAGTTATTTTCTTTTCTTATATCTTCGCTTCTTATTACTTTTCTTTAGAATTAGAGCTGTTGTGAAGCGAAATATTTGGCAGGTATACAAGAAGCCAGCAAGAAAGTGTAGTATGACACCCTATGGGCAATCATTGACCTGCTACAACAAAATTATGTTTTTACCATAAGGTTCATATAAGAATCCGTTGTATTATATTATTTAGATAAATAAATGTATCAGTATGAATTTTTTCGACTTTAATGGCTTATAAATCAGTGAATATTTAAACACACCTAAAACTCAACAGCTGTAAACAGTGCCCCATATAAAATTTGTGGAAGCCCAACGATAATTGTAGGCTTATTCATACGGTCTGTATTAGGAGTTTAAACATCAGTTTCATGAGTATAGCGATGGTTTATATATTTACTGATTTAAAGATTTGCTAGCTAAAACACATTTTAAACCAAAAAGAGAGCTTAACTTGGACTGATTTATAAGCCCAAAGAGATTTTAGGGAAGGGGTTTATCTGACATCTTTGATAAATTCTAGACCCACCAGCACAACATATTGGAAAAACATAGTAGCTATCGTAAAAGTGTTGTTAAAAAACTCTTTTCCGAAAAGCAGCTTGTATGTAGGCTATGTGAAATTATCGAATGATTGTCACCATTTTCAAAAGGCATAGTTCTTATGACAATGTAAACGCACAAAACAAATTTCATTTAGTTATATCCAAAATTGCGACTTGAACTTTACGCACAAGGTTTACATGGACATCCAGCCATTAAAATATAAAATTCTTCAATAAACAAATTCATTCATTGATAAATGCATTTATAAATAAAAAATTTGTATTTAAAAATGTTAATGAAAACAAATATAAATTTTTATTTGTTAAACTATATACAATTGTGTTTCTTTATATGTTACTGGAAAAAATGTAACGTGGTTTCATAGCGTGCGTCACAATGGGATCAAGGCATTTGATAAAAAACGGCAACATTTTTTGACTGCAAATAAGTTATTTTTAAATTCTCCTATGTTCATTATTCTTTTAGGGATGAGATTTTGTGTATCTTATCATGCGAAATTCGCTAAAAAAAAATACGCAACAACAGTTCAACTTTTAAAGGGACTTCCACATTTTGTAAAATGCGTCACAAAACTCTATGATCAATTATTTCGCAACAAATACCTGCTAAGAACTAAAAATATATGCCATTCGATAGTACACAGTAATGTCACTAAGCACTATGTATAAGATGAAGCTATCTCTTTTGTTGTATGTATGTATGTATGTATGTATGTTTGTATGTATGTATGTATGTATGCATGTATGCATGTTTGTAAGTATGTATGTATGTATGTATGTATGTAGGTATGGATGTATGTATGTACGTATATATGTATGTATGTATGTATGTATGTATGTATGTATGTATGTATGTATGTATGTATGTATGTATGTATGCATGTATGTATGTATGTATGTATGTATGTATGTATGTATGTTTTTTTTTTTTTTTTTTATTTAACGAGGTGAAATCATGGAAAGACCCCGGCCACTGAAGAGTGCTAGTAGTGAGAGACTTTAACACTCTAAAACACCTCGATACACAGACCAAAAACAGGCCCAGCGGGACTGCCGTGAAAGCTCTTCGTCGCAGAGTGGGGAAGGTCTATTAACCCGCGCTATCTAACATCGGTTCGATTTCGGAAACGTTTCACTCTACGAAGTCAACGAAGACCAACTTGGCAAAGTAACACACATTCGACCTACAATTCAACGAGGACAACATCACGCTGACCACGTTGTCAGGACTTATGCTTCGCCCTAATACATCCGCTAAATTCGCCCTCTCAGGACTAAAGCGTGGGCAGACAAAGAAAACATGTTCGGCGTCTTCCACCACATTACAACTCGGACAGAGAGGCCTACTGTCATGTCCATACACACACATTCGGGATTAGTGTATAGGTCCACCTTCCCTTTCCGGAAATTCGTACGTGGACAGCCCCACTCAGTTGCCCATGCTTTAAAGTCCCCTGCACGGGGCGCCTTGTAGCAGCATCAGAGACAATGTCGTCAACAATATACTCAAACTCATCCCTCGAGCATCTTGGTGGAACATAGCAACTGTAAATGAAAATGCCAAAAACATAAGCTCGGGTATAGCCACATTGTGGCGTTTTCGCACGCTGTAGGGTTTTCTTGCCCACTGCCCAGATTGCCGTTGTGTTTGAGGCATCGCACAGCCAGTTTGGAGACTCCATTTTCCGACATGGTTCACTAATTATTGCAACATCAATACTCAATTCACGGACACTCTGTTTAAGCAGATCCTGGGCTGCCTGGCAATGAATTAGGTTCAGTTGCAGTATCTTCATTTTCGAGTTCTGAGTAGCTGTAGCGCCTTTTAGTAGTACGGGCAAGCTGCACATCCCGTCACGTGGTCACTATTGGCATTTGAATCTCTAAAGAGCATACACGATGATTCATTCTTACACTCTTGATTTTGTGCCCGACTTCTCCACACTTCAGGCACTTGTCAGAATGGTTATGTGGACCCTTGCACTTAGCAGCATTGTGGCCAAAATCCAGGCATTTGTAGCAACGCCTTGGGGCGAGTTTCTCGCGTATTCTACACACCACACACCCAATGCGGATTTTAGCAAATCTCAGTCAGCGGTTTTGCCAAACCAGCGCTAAGACCAATTGTAGCCGTTTGGGTACCACCATATGCCCTCCGCATAGACTTTACTGCAGAGATATGCAACGTTTTAAAATCATCCGACACGTTCACCAAGGCTGCGTATATCTCCTCTTTGGTCGTCACCTCATCTATGTCCCTGATTTCAAGAACTATTTCGTGCGTCAGTGCCCTCACTTCCGCATCTGTTCCCAAAACTTCTCCAATGGTGTGTCTAAATGCATCTGTATTTTGGTGGGCAGGTGTATTTAGCTCCAATAATAATTCACCCTTTGCTGTTTTCCTGATGTTCTTCACATTCCGACTAAGAATATCCAGTTTAGGGTCACCCTTCACTTTCCTAAGAATGTCTGCATAGGACTTTTCTCCACACGATTGAATTACCAGAGCATCTGATCTAGCAGGTTTCTGCCTTCTTCTTGTTTTTTTCCGTACTTTGACCCATTTAGGGCCCTCCGCGACCACATTTTCAGTCTTCTTGCCGGTAGAGCCCTTGTTCATCGAGGTTGTGTCCACTATTTTGCTGGCCGCTCTAACTTCCGTATCACGTACTTTCTTAGGGCTGGTGTTCTTCTTTTTCTTTGGTACACTCCCCTTTGGACTAAGAGTGGAGTTGTCCCTTTTCCGTTTTGGAGTCGCCAGCTGTGCCTTATTTGGCCGCTCCACTTCCTCTGTTTGTGTACCTGTGCTGAGCAATATCGGTCTGATACAGCCAACAGAAGCAAAACTTTGCTTAGTTGAAATCTGTATGAATATAGCCTGTATCTCCTTCGACATCGAAACAATATCCTTATGTATATTTGACCGGGTCCCAAGAAAAGACACTAAGTCGTCTATCTTATTTCCACTTGGCAGTTTGTCTCTATCGACCAACGGTCTGCTAGTCAGTGTTGCAGGTGGTGATCTAATAATCACCGATTTCCTCATGAATGGGTTATCTAAACCCCCACCTATTTCATCCTTCTGCATCTCCTTTTCCTTGTTATGAATTTTGTCATTATTGTTGTTTTTCATCATCTTCAAATGGGTCTCAACTCAAGGCCGCTATCGCCAGTCGAAGTGTAGTCACGTTTAGATCCCATGGTTATCTATGCAAGCAGGGAGGCCATGCAAGGGTTGACACAGTACCCTCATGAGATACCGTGTTCAGTGCCAGATCCGTGTTAATCAGGTATGTCGCATCCGAACTTACACCATCAACCTAATGGTGACAAACGTTGAGCGCAACTTGAGACTCGCTATGTTTTATCGAGACGGAGGCAGCTATGACATTAGCCCGGGAGCCATTTCAGCAGGTTTTCACCCCTGCTTACCGAAGTCCCAGAATGCCACAACCGTCAGCCCGGGGCATAACAAATCAAATCGTTGTACCAGAAATACCATAAACATGACCGTACTGGGCTTGAGAATGATACCAATCGGCGGAACGACTAGGGAAACCACGGAGTTGTCAACCGCCTAACTACACCTCTCTTGAGGGTACCCGTGTGGCTGGATACCTACATTAGGGCGGCACCCACTCGCCCTGTCACAGGTCTTCATCGAGCACATGTACCCTTTTGTAGTACGCCCTCGGTCGCTGCCGCTCTTGGTCGGGGACTGCTTATTTATCACAGCTGACCTACATATCTACAGTTCGTTCAGCTATCCGCCTCCCGCTGACCCCCATAGTAGCCCGAGCTTGGCCCTATGACCAATGTATGTATGTATGTATGTATGTATGTATGTATGCATCTATGTATGTATGTATGTATGTATGTATGTATGTATGCATGTATGTATGTATGTATGTATGTATGTAGGTATGTTTGTATGTATGTATGTATGTATGTATGCATGTATGTATATATGGGCAAATCCCAGAAACTGTCCACCAACCGAAAATTTTTCATATTAATCTAATTTAATTTTTTTGTAATGTAATATTGGACTAGGTGTATTATTTTACATATATATAAAAAAAATGTATTTCGATGATCATAAATACAAAAATTATAGCCAAATCTTACCCTACATCAGATCTTTTAATGTTATGCTAGAAATTAAAATTTTTTAGGTGTCATAAAAATACTTTAGTGTTAATATAGATGGTCCGATTGTAAGCTATATTTTTATTCACTCACTTGTCTAAAATTTTGGTATAAAATTATTTTGTTTACTATTTTGGAAAGATTGATATTAGATATGAAAAATCAGATCCGAGGGTTGTAACATGCATCACGAAAAATAAGGTTTTTTTTATATTGTGAGTAGAATGAATTTTTTTCAAGTCGTCTATAATTTTATTTCATTTTCATTACCTCCTTTTAAGCAAATAAAAAATTTAAATTCGACAATAAGAAAATAAAAAAATGTTGCGTATTAAATTATGTAGCGTGCGTTACGATTTGAGTTCTTCCATAAATTGTATTAAAAACCGATTCAATAGTTATTTTCTTTTCTTATATCTTCGCTTCTTATTACTTTTCTTTAGAGTTAGAGCTGTTGTGAAGCGAAATATTTGGCAGGTATACAAGAAGCCAGCAAGAAAGTGTAGTATGACACCCTATGGGCAATCATTGACCTGCTACAACAAAATTATGTTTTTACCATAAGGTTCATATAAGAATCCGTTGTATTATATTATTTAGATAAATAAATGTATCAGTATGAATTTTTTAGACTTTAATGGCTAATAAATCAGTGAATGTTTAAACACACCTAAAACTCAACAGCTGTAAACAGTGCCCCATATAAAATTTGTGGAAGCCCAACGATAATTGTTGGCTTATTCATACGGTCTGTATTAGGAGTTTAAACATCAGTTTCATGAGTATAGCGATGGTTTATATTTTAACTAATTTAAAGATTTGCTAGCTAAAACACATTTTAAACCAAAAAGAGAGCTTAACTTGGACCGATTTATAAGCCCAAAGAGATTTTAGGGAGGGGGTTTATCTGACATCTTTGGTAAATTCTAGACCAACCAGCACAACATATTGTAAAAAAACATAGTAGCTATCGTAAAAGTGTTGTTAAAAAAACTCTTTTCCGAAAAGCAGCTTGTATGTAGGCTATGTGAAATTATCGAATGATTGTCACCATTTTCAAAAGGCATAGTTCTTATGACAATGTAAACGCACAAAACAAATTTCATTTAGTTATATCCAAAATTGCGACTTGAACTTTACGAACAAGGTTTACATAGACATCCAGCCATTAAAATATAAAATTCTTCAATAAACAAAATCATTCATTGATAAATGCATTTATAAATAAAAAATTTGTATTTAAAAATGTTAATGAAAACAAATATAAATTTTTATTTGTTAAACTATATACAATTGTGTTTCTTTATATGTTACTGGAAAAAATGTAACGTGGTTTCATAGCGTGCGTCACAATGGGATCACGGCATTTGAAAAAAAACGGCAACATTTTTTGACTGCAAATAAGTTATTTTTAAATTCTCTTATGTTCATTATTCTTTTAGGGATGAGATTTTGTGTATTTTATTATGCGAAATTCGCTAAAAAAAAATACGCAACAACAGTTCAACTTTTAAAGGGACTTCCACATTTTGTAGAATGCGTCAGAAAACTCTATGATCAATTATTTCGCAACAAATACCTGCTAAGAACTAAAAATATATGCCATTCGATAGTACACAGTAATGTCACTAAGCACTATGTATAAGATGAAGCTATCTCTTTTTAAAGATCAAAAAATTTTTATATATTAATCAGAAAACGCGTAAGAATGTAGCATTCGTCACGCAGGATTTGCCCATATATAACTTTGTCATTCCATTTGTAATTTCTACAATATTGATCTAACACCATAGTAAGTATATATATTCTGGCTTCTTATGAGAAGGGAAGTTCAAATCCGGTTGTCCGTCTGTGCGTCCGTTGAAATGGGTTTTCCGAAGACCTCAGATATGATCAAGGCTAGGTTATTATACATTTATGTCACATATAGTTCGGCATTGCTATTGAATTTCAGGAAGATCGGTCCATAAATGGCTGGGATATGAGCAAAAAACCGCGACTACCTCTAATTTTTTCCATAATTCCCATGTTATTGTTGTTTTTTAAATTCTTTTTTTTCTGCCTATCTCGAGAGGGGCAAGAGCTACGGCTTTCAGATTTAGTACAAACATGTTGCTTGTGGGCGTGGTACCTCCCGTACAAAGACATTATTGAAAATACTCAACATTTAAAATTTTAGGGCGCTATGTATGTATGCATGTATGTATATATGGGCAAATCCCAGAAACTGTCCACCAACCGAAAATTTTTCATATTAATCTAATTTAATTTTTTTTTAATGTAATATTGGACTAGGTGTATTATTTTACATATATATAAAAAAAATGTATTTCGATGATCATAAATACAAAAATTATAGCCAAATCTTACCCTACATCAGATCTTTTAATGTTATGCTAGAAATTAAAATTTTTTAGGTGTCATAAAAATACTTTAGTGTTAATATAGATGGTCCGATTGTAAGCTATATTTTTATTCACTCACTTGTCTAAAATTTTGGTATAAAATTATTTTGTTTACTATTTTGGAAAGATTGATATTAGATATGAAAAATCAGATCCGAGGGTTGTAACATGCATCACGAAAAATAAGGTTTTTTTTATATTGTGAGTAGAATGAATTTTTTTCAAGTCGTCTATAATTTTATTTCATTTTCATTACCTCCTTTTAAGCAAATAAAAAATTTAAATTCGACAATAAGAAAATAAAAAAATGTTGCGTATTAAATTTTGTTTTTACATATGAACACGTTTTATATACCAAAATATCAGAAATTTTTAGCAGCATACATACATACATCCATACATACATACATACATACATACTTACATACATACATACATACATACATACATACATACATACATACATACATACTTACATACATCCATACATACATACATGCATACATACATACATACATACATACATACACAATAACACTTAATATAAGATATAACACTAAAAATAAAAAGATAAATAATTAAACAAAATTTAAACTATACATACAAACATACATACATACATACATACATCCATACTTACATACATACATACATACATACATACATACATACATACATACATACATACATACATACATACATACATGCATACATACATACATACATACATGCATACATACATGCATACATACATAAATACATACATACATATGTACATACATACATACATACTTACATACATACATACTACATACATACATATATACATACATACATACTTACATACATACATACATACATGCATACATACATGCATACATACATAAATACATACATACATACATATGTACATACATACATACATACTTACATACATACATACTACATACATACATATATACATACATACATACTTACATACTTACATACTTACATACATACATACATACAAACATACAAACATACAAACATACATACATACATACATACATACTTACATACATACATACATACAAACATACATACATACATATATATATATATATATATATATATATATATATATATATAGAAATATATATGTATGTATGTATGTATGTAAGTATGTATGTAAGTATGTAAGTATGTATGTATGTATGTATTTTATTTCTGGGATTAACATATTGTGGGTATTACAGTATATAAAGTATAAAATGATAATTAGGTATATTATCTACCATCGGAAAGGTAAATTGGTCTAGTTTCTCATCATAAGTTTTGTTGTTAACATTTTAAAAACACACACAAAAAGGAAAACATTCAAAATATTGCATATGCTAAAAATTGAAAACCCCTCGTCTTGAGTTAGAAATTATTTTTTTATACATATCCATTCGGTCAAATGTGCTTGTTGGTTTTTTATACCCTTCACCGAAGGTAAAAGGGTATATATAATTTTGTTTTTACATAAATTGGTTTTAATGATATTATTATTTATTTAATATTAGTTAACAAGCGAATTGGACGCTCAGCTCAAATAGAGTAATTTTTGAACTAAATTAAAGTGAAAAGCAATACAAAAGTGAACAATTATTTAAAAAAAAAATACAAGAAAAAGAAAAAAATATATGTATGTATGTACGTACACACATACATATTATCTGTGCAAAAAATTATTAATTATTTATTTCAAAATAATAAATAACAAGAAGAGTACAGAAAACAGTAAAGTAAATGAATAATGAATAAAGCAATATGAAGAAAATGCATAGGTAGCAATGAATGTTCGCAATGCAGAAATAAATATTTAGAAAACTCGGTGATAGTGATACACTAACAAATCACAAGCAAACTAAACGGCAAAAACAATTTCAATAGATGATGATACGGTTAACCCAAAAACAGCAATAGAAAATTCAGTTACACAAGGAAAAAAATACTCAAAAGCCTCAAGTACAAGTTGGTATTGATAGGTATATAACAGTGCTTAAATGGGGTCGCAATCCTACAAATCGCCTAAGCCACCCCGATATATCTTAGAGAGCAGAACTCAAATGAATTAATAAAGAGTTTGATTTCGTTGATAAGTGAAAATATCTTTTATGTAGCTGCAATAAGGCGAGGTAATATAAACGAGACAAAAATACAGGTGAATCATGCAATGATTTTCGCAAAGTAGTTACTAAATTTGACGCACTTAATAAAAACGTTTATACATATCAACTGAAAAGCAGTAAAGGCCTTCAGGTAGTTTTTAAGGGCATTGACTCATGCGTGGACCCAGCCGAAATAAAAATATTTTTAGAAGAGAACGGCTTGAAAATAAAAAAACTTATTAAATATTAAAACTCGGAAGAAAATCACCAACCACTATTTAATAAAACAAAACGCATCCCATCTACAATTTGAAATACATTCTGTACAGAAGAATCACTATGGAGGAGCCGCACAAAAGAAGTTGTCCCGTCCAATGCTTAAGCTGTAAAGAATTTAGTCTTACTTAGGCTTACTGCCATTTAACCCCTGTTTGCGTCGTACATATGTAACAGCCAATTCACATGGAGGCGTTTACGACGTCATTTTTTCTTAATTCCATTTTAAACCTCTTGCGTTTATACGAGGATTTTTAGTGGCATGTCACTTTTTTCAATTTTAATTTTTATTTGCAACCAGGGTTGATTTTTATTGCATTATCGGTAAATCTGGTTTAGTTGATTTTTCTCATTAAGAAAAATATAAAAAAGTATTTTTTTAAATAAGAAATATGAAAGAAATATGTTTAAATTAAAATTCAAACTTGTGTTTTATATTCTTTTTTATTATTTCCGTATTTGTTTGCAACCTGACGCTTCAAAGTAAGAAAAAGAATAAAACAAAACAAGAAAAAGAAAAATAAGTTTGAAGAGGAATATAAGAAAACGGCATAAAAAACACAAAACGAGTCGTTTTGTTTACCCCTCTTTCTTCTCTACACCGCTTGCCATCAAACCAAAAGAGACGTCGACAAAGCGACGTCGCAAAAGCCTCCATGTGAATTGGCTGTATGTGTTGAATTACATGGTACAGTTCTGTTCGGCAAGTCTAAAAAGGACCACAACGTAAAAAAAATTTACTCACTGCCAACTATAGAGAATGCCCTGTATACTCTATCGTCAAGCGTTCGGTTGGCCGAAACCTAATCCCCCTAAACGCAGGTAACAAATTCCAATGACATTCAGGTACCGCACCAAAGTAATAGCAGAACCTCCTACGCTAACGTCCTAAAATCAAACCATATGCCAGTGCAAGGTGCTGCGCCAAATAATGATGAAAATCCCAGTTTCTAATTTAAGCCATTTAAAAAAAAACTATGGAAACACTAGTGCAACACGTAAATAATTTCACGAACACAATGGCTACTATGATGCAGGAAATGCTAAGAATGCGATCGATGTTATTGCAAGCTGTACTTAGCAAGCCATGAACTATTTAAACAAATTGCTGTTATGATGGTTTCTGAAACTCATTTGACCTCAAGAAATATGTTTAAAATCAGTGGTTATATACTATATGATACCAAGGACCCTCGAGATAGAGCTTGAGGAGGTTCTGCCATTTTGATAAAAGCCCGAATCAAACATAACTTAATGTGTGATCTTGTGAAGATTATCTGCAAGCAACGAACATTTGTTTTAAAGAGCTAAATCGAAACATAGTAATTTCATCTTTCAATAACTGAAAGCCAATATTTTAAGTATTATTAATGATTAGGAGCTGGGTATTGAACCCAGGTTTTCACGGACAGGTTGCCATGACAAGTTTCAATTGCAACCACACAATCTCCTCAGAGGGGTTTGCCGTTTAACACTCGCTGAAATCGCAGTCGGCTGGCAGTCAATACCCAAACATCAATCTTAAAACCAAATTGGTCGATCGAATTTTTTTTTTTATTGATTATCAATTTTATTTGACCTACATGTTCCTCCTTACTTCTATTTTTCATACTATTTCTCAAGAATTCTTCTTGAAGTCAAGAGTACATTTTTCTGTTTTTCATGTTTTTGCCTTTCTCTTTCTCGTTGAACTTTTTATCAGCACAATTTGAGGTACAAATGTAAACATAGAGCTTGTAAAATTTTAAGTTAGAAAATCATGCGAAATTTCATATATCAACATCCATTTAACAACTAAATAAATTAGTTGTTTTTATTTTAAATAAAATATATTACTTTTATAAATAAGTTATAATTACACTAAGATACAAAAGTTGAGAAAAATATTTTTCTGGGGTTCTAATATACCAATTTGGTTTTGCTGTCATAGATACAGAAAATAGTTTTAGTTTTTTAAGGTCACTTCGTTAAGGGATTTTATAACGGCAAATGCAGTGAAAAACGTGTTTTTTAGAGTTTCAAATTGAAAGAGTCATAACTTCTTTGTTTCCCAACGGATTTTCATCTTGAAAGAAAAAAAATGCATGGAATTGCTTTGTTGCAGTGTGTATTTCTTGGATACAAAAAGAGTGAAAATTATGAGCAAATAGTTAACAATATGCAGTCTGCCTACCATGCGATTGATTGCAAAATGTCAAAAAAACTACACCATCTGCATGCTCATTTGGAAAGGTTTTCATCCAATTTGGGACAAATGAGTGATGAGCAAGGTGAACGATTTCACCAGGAAATATTTAGAATTAAACAGCGTTATATAGAAAAAAATATAATCAGTATTCTTGTCTTTAAAGCGCGATACTGACAGCGAAGTTTATAAAAAGCAGGAAAAACATGGCATTTCTAAACAAAAAAAGTCAAAACACAAAACATAGCAAAATTAATTTATTTTTAAACCGATTAATTTGTAGTAACACATTTTACAAAACTTTCTTAGCGTTCTTTTCTTCATAAAAATAAATATATATATTGTTTGGTGTCTCATATGCAAGTTAGACCCTGAGGAAAATATTTTTTTTAATGTGTTTTTTCACACTTAAGCCACTATAAATTAGCCATTTACAAATAGATAAAAACGCACACCTTGTTTGAAAGCTAAAACCAGGTCCTTTAAGCAAAATAAAAAAAGATGGAAATCCGTTGGGAAACAAAGAAGTTATGACTCTTTCAATTTGAAACTCTAAAAAACACGTTTGTCACTGCATTAACCGTTATAAAATCACTTTACGAAGTGGCCTTAAAAAACTAAAACTATTTTCGGTATCTGTGGACTCCAACAAAACTAAAATGGTACATAAGAGCTCCTGAATAATTTTGGTGTAGCACAGTCTTATGAATAAATAAATTATTTTCAGATAAATAAAATACATAAAAGCGACATAAAAGCTTAAAAATGAATATTTTGTCGAAATAAATAAAAAAAAAATATGTTTCGGGGGGTGGGATTAGAAGGATATCTCCCCTTGCCAATAAAAGCTCAAAAATTAATTTAAATGGTACCAAGGCGTAAGAATTCCATTTATTTTAATACTTATGTTTTTTTCAAATATTATTTGTGAGAGGTGACTCACAAAAGGGGGCGGGGAGAAAAATGACATTTTACGATCTCCTGTGTCTATTTTAAGGTTTCTTAACTTTCGCCGACGTCAAAAGTTGTATTTGCTAAGCAAAATTATAAGAAAACTTTAAAATAATTGAATTTTTCAGAGGTAGGATTAGTTCTTCTAGGGAGAACTATTTCCCCCTTCGTCTGATTTTATTTATTTTTAAGCCTTACCACCCTATGACCATAGCACATTTCTGCCAAGTTGCATCGATCTAGGCGCCCTCAATAGCTTTGAAGAACCAATATAAAGCAATGGCCGACTAGATTGGTAAACAACCTCTATGGGCGACGTTTTTATTGGGGTTAGATAAAGTTGTGCACTAAGTTTGCCAAATTTTTGTAAGCCAGCTTTTTATAAAAAAATAGAAGCTTTACTGTAGGTGCTATTTGCAGGGAAGCCAGGTCAAAGAAAGAAGCTATTTGGCCCTATTTTCAGAATCCTGAAATGAATCTGTAGTCCCAAAAACCATTTTTAACAAATTTAATTTCCCTGAAGTTTCTAGCGTTCTTTTAACAGACGGACGGTCATGGCTAGATCGCCTTTAAATTTCTTCGATATTTATTTTGATGACAAAATTAATACTCCCCCCATTTTTTTGGTGGTGGTTGGAAAAATTAAATCGGAATGAAAATCATAACGTAATCTTACCTCTGGCTTATACGGTACTAAGACAGCGCTTGTCAAATTTCCAGCTAATCCTGTGGCTATATATAACATCGCCGTTCTCGTTGCACCAATTAAACGCTCTAAGTCTGCTAAGAATATGTGTTGAAATACCACAGTTATAACTAAATGCAGAATACCAGCATGCATACACAGTGAGGTTAGAAGACGATAAAATTGATCTGGCACTTCAACATTAACAAAGGGAAACATACCACAAACATTGCTGAGGCACGAAATCTACAAAAAAGTATGTATAAATATGATAGCATTAAAAAATGTTCATAGATAGATAGATAGTAAATTTCATCTTAAAAATATATAAGCGTTTTGTTTAAATAAGGGTCTCTATTTCATGAATCCTCCCAAACATAATTATACAGTGATTTGTTTTCTAAGACAGTTTTGCAAATAAAAGTAAAGAGTTTTTTATCTAATAAACTACCAAGCGCCTTAACAACCACAACAAGATATTAGCGTGATTATTAAAATAGTTTGGTTTTCGTAGAAACATACTTCACACGTTTTTCATATGTTTGAGGAAAGCGCTTGTGTGGCTTATAGTGTTCGAATCAGTAAGATAATTGCATTGAAAATTGTACTACACGGTTCAAAGTAGTTAGTTTAAATATAACCTGAAAGGTCAATGTTTAAAATCAATTATTTTAAACATGATTGTTTGTATATTATACCTCATATATTTTTTAATTACATTATCTAAAAATTAGTATAACGTAAGATATTAATGTCATAACAGCAAACGTAATGATTAAAATCTTTCTTCACTATTATGAATTATTTATTTACGTTAACTCCTAATAAGTTAAATCTGCTCTAAATTGTATACCTACAAGGTAAGATCTAACTTACATAGTTAGACTACAAATGCTGCTGGTTGCAATTGTAGTCGTGTAGTGAACTACTGAATTATTTTGAAGACGATAGCTACAATTAAAAAATATAAGCAGCTTTTTTTATTAGGTATTTATATTTCAGTGGTGCCACTATAATTATTTACTTTTATAAATGGAACAATATGCATTATTGCAGCCTCGTATACAAACTTTATTTAACCCTCTAAAATTTTAATTCTTTTTTATAATACACTAGCTTAACCCGGTGCGCTTCGCTACACTGACCCCGCACATTTTTATATTGAAATTTATAGTTTACTATAATAGTAGCTTTAACCACGTTTGAAGACTCTCCCTTTAATAGTTCTTCAGTTGAGCGATATTTAATGTATGCATCCTATGGGAGGTATTTCCCCCCCTGCGCCTACCCGCTTTATTTTTATTTTCAAAAGTGTAGTATACCATAAGAGTGACTTTTAGAAAGTTTGAACATTCTCACTATTACAGTTCTTAAGATATGCGATGTTAAACATTGGCGTCCTATGGGGTATTCCTATACCCCCGCTGCTATTTTATTTCAATTCCGGGGCTCAGAAGATCCTACTACAAAAAGTTCAGCAAAATGCGTGCAGCGGCTCTTAAGATATGCGATAATTAATATTGGCATCCTATGGGGGGTACCAATTCCCCTGCCCCTATCGAAAAAATAAGTAGCCTATTTTATTTTTAGGGCTCACGTGATGTTACTGTAAAAATTTCAGGAAAATCGTGCGATAATTAATATTGGCATCCTATGGGGGGTACCAATTCCCCTGCCCCTATCGAAAAAATAAGTAGCCTATTTTATTTTTAGGGCTCACGTGATGTTACTGTAAAAATTTCAGGAAAATCGTGCGATAATTAATATTGGCATCCTATGGGGGGTACCAATTCCCCTGCCCCTATCGAAAAAATAAGTAGCCTATTTTATTTTTAGGGCTCACGTGATGTTACTGTAAAAATTTCAGGAAAATCGTGCGATAATTAATATTGGCATCCTATGGGGGGTACCGATTCCCCTGCCCCTATCGGAAAAATAAGTAGCCTATTTTATTTTTAGGGCTCACGTGATGTTACTGTAAAAATTTCAGGAAAATCGTGCGATAATTAACATTGGCATCCTATGGAGGGTACCAATTCCCCTGCCCCTATCGAAAAAATAAGTAGCTTTTTTTATTTTAAGGGCTCACGTGATGTTGCTGTAAAAATTTCAGGAAAATCGTGCGATAATTAACATTGGCATCCTATGGGGGGTACCAATTCCCCTGCCCCTATCGAAAAAATAAGTAGCCTATTTTATTTTTAGGGCTCACGTGATGTTACTGTAAAAATTTCAGGAAAATCGGTTCAGTAGTTTCGGAGTCTATAAAGCGACAAACAAACAAACAAACATACATAATTCATTTTTATATATATAGATTAGTTAAACTTTTTCCTTAAATTTAGCTTCAAAATTCTTTTAAATAATAAACTTATCTTCGATGATAAATTTTATATAATATTTATAAATAAAGATTTTTAATAAGGGATACTTCCCATATTAAAATAAAATACCAAAAGACAAAATTATTAAAATATATTCATATGTAGATATGAACATAAACCTTGTTACATATAATCAGAAACAAAAACCATCAAAACTATGTTGCTAAACATAAGAGAACATTCGCTTACTCTTTTACTTTAATTCATGATGATTATTGTTGTTGTTTCTGTTATTGTTTTGGCGAAAATATGCAAAAAAAACTACAATAAAAATAATTAGGTTCGATCACTTACCACTCGATCACTCGGAGGCCTCTTCGAACATTCTGCATACACATATTTTCTAATGAAAATGGAATTGATTCATTTCAAAGATATAAATACATAAAGATATTCTTTTCTATACAGACCTTCTAGAAATGTTTTACATTTAATTTTAGATTAAGCTTATATAATAAAGGGATTTTATATAGGCTTATTAGGCTTTCATTAAGGTTAGTTGAAGTTAGGTTAGGATTATATTAAAGTTGTTGGAAGGGGTTAATTACTACAGAAAAGTTATAGGGCGGTATGAAATGGATAAATTAGGTATAATAGGAAACGGAAACTTTTATTGGAATGCTAAAGGTTTTGAGTTTTGGGAACTATTGCACATTTTACCGAATGATGTTAAGATTACAGAGCTTATATGTTTGAAAATTTAAGAAGTTTAGAATAGTTATTATAGTAATAGTTTTTTGTATGTTTTTGGGAAAGTTTTAGTATAACACTCACTATATAGGTTATTATTATTTAAGGGATTTTTTTTTTTTTAATTGTTAATTATTTGTAGGACTTAGTTTTGTATATATTAATTTTTTTAAATTATAATAGAAAAATAAAACATTGTTAATAGGGTGCCTTTATGGGTTACATTCGCATAAAGCATAATTATTAAGTACGTATAAGAAAAACAGTTCTTAAATTGCACACTTCTCTTGGGTTGGAGCTTTTGACCTCTCACACTTCAATGCTTGCAAAACGAGTTTTTGTTTTAAGCTTTTTTTTCTTTCGTGGAGCAGATCTTTAATAAATTGGCACAATTATGACGTCACCACTTGTAATACGCACTCTACTTCGATTTCGTGGTGCGTTTAATAAATTGTTCGGTACCGCGGTGGTCAAATTGTTTAATGTTATTACACTTTTTTTTTTATTAAAAACCTAAACATAAAATGAAATACTAATGTAAAAAACTGAGTATTTTAAATAATTGAAACTATTACCTGATATTTAAGGGTGTAAGTCTTAATTTATTGGAGCAAATTTTCCCCATGTAACCACCAGAAAAATGTTAAAAGTTAGGGTCTCCTTTATTATTCACCCAATTTGAACTTAGGGTGTTTTTAAGTTTAATATTATTTGCCATTCAGCGCCTGTGCTCAGAAAGTACCATGTGGGTATAATTGCCAAACGGTTTCTGCACAAACATTTTTAGGTTTTATTTGATTTATTAATTATTTTGAAGAAAGTTATTACCTTTTCTCGATACCAAACACGAAAGAAAATACATATGTATTTTCCAATTTAATTTTATATTGATTATAGTTATACTATATAACCTCACTATTTGCTCTTCTATCACTTATTGAATTTTTTCCAGTTACTTTGTAACTTATTTGCTCGAAGTCTGGATTGAAAAAGAGTGGTTTGCTAATTTAATGTACAAAACCAAGCTTTTGAGTATCTAGTGATTGCCATTACGATCGATTACTTTAATCAATGCCCCAGACTATCGGGTAGTTCTTTTGCAAAGTTACCACTGTATTCATGACAGTAAACCAGTGAAGACACCTTATTAAATTTATTGTTTACACGATGTAAATAATAATGTAAATAAGATGCAAATAAATAAGAACCAGATTCATAAATAAATATAATTAAAATGCACAATATCAGTAAATTGAAAAATACTTAAATAATTTTTAAATTTCCTAAGAAAATAAATAAAATAAGACGTCCTTAAGATCTAGTTTAGGAGAAAAAGTTACTGTTATAGTAATACGTAAAATTTGTACAATACAAACCACATAATACTTGCATGTTATGCTGAAGTATTAGGAGGAAATCAAATTTTATGCTCTGAGATCTTTGGCATGATACGTTCCTAATATTTTACCATCTAAATCTTCTAAGACGTAGTAATTTTGCCCAACTTTTTCTCTAATTTTGGCTTTGAGATACAGTGGGGAAAGTTTGGAATTGAACTTTTTCACCAAATTACTTTGGGAAAAGTTTTTTCGAAAAACGAATTGTCCTACTGAATAAGATATTGGCCGAGTTCGCAGATTGTATTGGTTTTCATTCTTGTGATAAGCATCCGTTATGTGTTTCTGAAGATCCTTGCGTAACAAAGACAGGCTATCGCCTCTCGATAAGGGATTAAAACTCTCATTTATTAGATTTAAGTTTTTCATTAATTTATAAGACGACCCATGGGTTATCATATCTATTCCAAAAACCGCGTGATATGGCGATGTTCGAATAGAAGCATGAATAGAGTTTCTAAGGGAGCAACTTATTGAGCTCAAGTTCTCGTCCCACAGAGTTTAGTCTTTTTTCAAATAGGCACGAATACCAGCAATTATCGACCTATTAACTCTTTCGGAGGCGTTAGACTGCGGGGAGTACAAAGCTGTATAAATATGATTTATTCCAAGTTTCGTGAAAAAAGCGTTTAGCTCATTTGATTTAAATTGTGAACCATTATCACTGACAATATATTCTGGGACACCATAAACATGGAAAATGTGTTCTAGTAAAAATATTTGTATGGCAGCGGATGTAAATTTACGCATGGGACAAAGCCAATGAAATTTTGTAAGGTGATCAAGCACAATTAACAAGCCAATATTTCCACGCTTACTTCTCGGGTAAGGTCCTAGTAAGTCTATATATAGACGTTGGAATGGGCGTGCAGATGTAACTTGGCTTCCCATTTCTGGCCTTGTTACAAAATTGGGAGCTTTTGTCGTTTTACAAATTTCACATTCTCTTATATAATTTCGAACATCGGTTACCATACCAGGCCAGAAAAAATTGCGTCTAATAACGTATAAAGTTTTTGACATTCCCCCATGTGATGAAACTGGTGAATCGTGTGCTCGGATGATTACATTTCTACGTAGTTTATTAGGAACCCATAGCCTCCAGGCATTCTGATCTTGACTATCTTCACCTGTATAATGTTCTGTACGAATCTTAACATATTTGTCTAGGATTTTTCAATCAGGGTATTTTGTGGCATTTTCCCGTATTTTAGCTTTTAGTTCTTCATAATCTTGATCTGAAAAATGTTCGGAATTGAGGTCAATTTCTGGTTCAGCCAATTCAACAGTCGCAACTACATCACAGTGCAACCGAGAGAGAGAGTCTGGCACAATATGATCTTTTCCTTTTCGGTGGCTGATGTTAAATTGATACCCTTGAAGCTTAAATACCCACCTGGCAAGTCTTCCAGTTAATTCGGTTTGTTTCATCAGCCACACCAGGCTCGAGTGATCCGTAATTACCTCAAAATCCTGCATTTCTATGTTACATCGAAATCGGTTTATTGCTTCTATTGCCGCAAGACACTCTCTCTCGGTTACGCTGTAATTGCGTTGTGCCGTATTCAGCTTTTTCGACATGAACGCTTTAGGTTTTTCGTTTCCGCTGTCGTCCAGCTGAACCAAAACTGCACCAATACCGAAATTACTTGCATCGCAATGTATATAAAACTTTCTCTTAAAATCGGGATTAGAGAGAACAGGGGCTGCAGTAAGTAGGGTTTTAATTTGTTGAAATGCGCTCTGAGCATCTTCTGTCCATTTAAACTTTCGTTTTGTTGACAGAACTTCGGTGATCGGAAATACTACTGACGAAAAATTGGAAATAAATCTCCGATACCAACCGGCAAGACCGAGAAAGCTTCGAACTTGCTTAATAGTTTTGGGCACAGGCCAGGACAATATCGAATCTATTTTTTCGGGATCGGTTTTAATGCCTCCATTTCCGATAACATATCCGAGGTATTTCGTCTCAGTTACACAAAAACGTAATTTAGTTATATTAAGGGTTAAATTAGCCCTCCTGAATTGTTCTGCAATACGCACTAAAACGGACAAATGTGTGGGAAAATCCTCAGAAAGAGCTTTGGCCTTTTCTTCGAGGCCGATCTGCCAGTAGGCATCTTTCAAATCTAACTTTGAAATCAGGTTCGTCTTGGGAAGTCTAGCAAATATGCCCTCAATGCTCGGAAGCGGATAGGCATCCTTTCTAGTAACGTTATTGACCTTCCTAGCATCTAAGCAAAGGCGAACTTTGTTTGGCTTAACCACAAGTCGCATTGGCGAACTCCAAGGTGATGATGATTCTTCGATCACCCCTAATGCCAGCATTCTGTCTATTTCCCTATACATCAGTTCCTCTACTGCTGGAGATACGGGATAGAATCTCTGTTTTATAGGAGTTGCATTACCTACGTCTATATTATGCTTAATAAAGCAGGTTTTGCCCAATCCATCTTTTTCGAAATTTGGGAATAAATTAATAATTGATTGTAATTGGGAATTTTGGCATGAAGTTAAGGGGAATTTGTGCATATCTAAACCCGAGTCAGATTTTTCTAAATTTACAGAAAGGCCATCAACCATTTTCCTTGCATCCGAAATATCCGATGGGCTACTAATTATAGCAGATTCAAACAAATCTGGAGCTAAATCAAATAGCTTTCAAAAGTCTAGTCCTAAAACCAAGTTTTGCGATAAGGATGGTACTATCCATAATTTCATTTTACGCCTTAGTTTTCTAAATTCAACCTCTACATCAAGATAGCCTAAAACCTTTTGTAAACTGCCATCAGCCGTCTTTACCTGTGAATTAACTTTGCAAAATTGTTCCAAACTGGAAAAATTTTCTTGAGCAAGTTTACTCCCAATACAGCTTATATTTGCTCCCGTGTCTAAGAGCCCAATGATCCTAATGATCAGCAAAAAGTTCCAGATGTCATAGATTTTGGAGTGGTTAAAAATATCCCCGCAGAAGCGATTTATGTTGAGGCTTCCTTAGAATTATCTTCCGACCACACACCTACAATTGTTACTATAATGATTCCAAATAGAATCGTATCTCCGTCTGGGTACTTATCGAAATCACCCTCACAAATAAATTGGCTAAAATATAAAAAATATCTTAGTGCCCATTGCACAGAAAATATTCCGCTTAGCACACCGGAGAGCGTGGATCTCGCTATTGTTAATTTTGACAGGTATCTCAAACTAGCTGTTCAACATTCCAGCACAACCCTCAAAAAACCAAAAACAATATCATATATTCTGTAGATGTCGAGCGTCTATTGACTGATAAAAGGAGAGTTCGAAGAAAGTGGCAATTGCACAGATCCCCCCAACTTAAGACTTTATTAAAAGAGTGCACAAAAAGGCTAAGAAAGTTACTGCAGTCCCAAAAAACTGCATCCTTTGAAAAATATCTTAAGGAACTTGATGCAACTCCATAATCAGACTACTCATTATGGCGTGCAGCTAGAAATCTTAAAAGACCAGTTATCACTAAACCACCATTAAGAAACTTAAACGGAAGTTGGGCAAGAAATGATATAGAAAAAGGAAATCTTTTTGTTAATCATTTGAAAACCGTATTTACCGCTCACACATCTCTCGATATGGCGGTCGAGGTACCACCTGTTGCTGTTAGAGCAGCTGTTCCACTAAGATTTGAGATAAGAGAAATCGAAAAGGCTATCCATGATTTAAACCCGAAGAAAGCCCCTGGTTTTGATAAGATCAGTAACAAAATTCTTTTGGAGCTACCCAGTATAGCAAAGAAAATTATTCTCTTTATTTTTAATGCTATTTTACGCCTTGAATACTACCCTCAGGAATGGAAAGTATCATTAGTTACCATGATACCTAAATCAGGAAAGGATCCTACAAAAGTTGAGTCATATAGACCTATAAGCTTATTGTCTAATATATCAAAGCTGTTTGAGAAGCTGTTAGTGTCAAAATTAACCCCAATTTTAAATGTAAATAGATGTATTCCAAACCATCAATTCGGCTTTAGAAGAGAACAAAGCACAATTGAACAAACCCATCGTATAGTAAATGCCATAAGGAAAACCTTTGAAGAAAAAAAATATTGTTCCGCCCTCTTCATCGATGTTTCTCAAGCTTTTGATAAAGTCTGGCATGAAGGCTTATTACATAAATTGAAGCTAAATTTACCAGTAAACACACACAAGCTGTTAGAAAGCTACTTAGTCGGTCAAAAGTTTATTATTAAAGAAGGTGCTTTTATAAGTTCTCCTCAGCCAATTGACGCTGGAGTCCCTCAGGGAAGCATCATGGGCCCACTGTTATACCTAATATATACCTCAGAATTGCCAACAAACAACCACACCCTAACTTCAACATTTGCTGATGATACAGCTTTTTTAAGCGTACACGAAAACTGTCATGAAGCTTCTCGCTACTTGCAGGATCACATATTTGAACTGGAAAAGTGGTTAAAACAATGGAGGATAAAGGTTAATGAGCAAAAATGCGTACATATAACATTCACCTTGCGTCGGGAGTCATGTCCCCCTATTAAAATCAATAATCAATTAGTGCCCCAACAATCGCATGTAAAATATCTCGGAATTCATCTAGATCGGCGTTTAACATGGAAATGCCATATAGAAGCAAAACTAACACAAATGAAACTAAAAGCAATTCAACTTAATTGGCTTATTGGAAGAAACTCTGTTCTTAGTCTCGATTGTAAACTTCTACTTTACAACTGTATCTTAAAACCAATTTGGTGCTACGGTATTCAGTTATGGGGTACTGCCTCGGCTTCTAATATCGAAAAAATTCAAAGGCGACAAAATAAACTTCTTCGAATAATCACAGCCGCTCCCTGGTATGTTAAAAACTCAAATATTCACAAGGATCTCAATGTGCCGTTAGTAAAAACTATTATTACGAAGTATGCAGTAAAATATTTAAAAAGACTTGAGTCGCACCCAAATCCACTAGCTCGAAATATTTTAAATTACAGCGGCCACTCTAGATTAAGGAGAAGAGATACAGCAGGACTCATCAGACAAGAAGAGCGCTAAACATCAACATATGTGAACAGAAACCGTGAAGAGAAAAATTTTCGTCTAGCATTGGCAGGACAAAAATAAAGTATAAGTATTAGATTTGATTAATTATTGTTAGTTCATATTTAATATATGAAGATTCAATAAATAAATAATGAGAAAAAAAAAAAAAATTTATTTGATTTGCGAGAAGAATTGCGAAACCGAAAAATGAAGATGGGAGAGACTTTTGATTCATTTTTCGATGCAATTTCCTCAATTTTGGATCGGCTAGATAGACCAATACCTGAAAATGAGCTAATCGAAATATTAACGAAAAATCTTCGCCCGGATATTCGCCATGAACTTTTATACGTTCCTATTTACTCTATAGCCCATTTACGAAAATTGGTGCAAATACGCGAAAACTTAATGAACGATGAGTTTGTTCGAAGAAATGTTTCAAGTAAGACGTTTTCAAGCAATTTTCCCAGAAGAAATGTTGCTGAAGTTGATTTTTCAGAAACTACTGAATTTTTAAATAACATTAATAATGAACATGTAGATGGCATCGAACACAAAGCGGCTGTAACGAAATGTTGGAATTGTGATGAGATAGGTCACACTTGGCAAGATTGCCTAGGCAACAGAACCATATTTTGTTGTGGCTGTGGAGCTTAAAATACATATCGCCCACAATGCCAAAAATGTTTATCTAGGAAAACTTCAAATCCAAAAAACTTACCAGCTCAGACACAACCCCAAACCTTCCTCTAACTTTTAACGAAAATGATAACTCTAACTTACAAAAAAACTCTGATTTCACACACTATTCACAGGTAAAGACGGCTGGTGGCAGTTTACAAAAGGTTTTAGGCTATCTTGATGTAGAGGTTGAATTTAGAAAACTAAGGCGTAAAATGAAATTATGGATAGTACCATCCTTATCGCAAAACTTGGTTTTAGGACTAGACTTTTGAAAGCTATTTGATTTAGCTCCAGATTTGTTTGAATCTGCTATAATTAGTAGCCCATCGGATATTTCGGATGCAAGGAAAATGGTTGATGGCCTTTCTGTAAATTTAGAAAAATCTGACTCGGGTTTAGATATGCACAAATTCCCCTTAACTTCATGCCAAAATTCCCAATTACAATCAATAATTAATTTATTCCCAAATTTCGAAAAAGATGGATTGGGCAAAACCTGCTTTATTAAGCATAATATAGACGTAGGTAATGCAACTCCTATAAAACAGAGATTCTATCCCGTATCTCCAGCAGTAGAGGAACTGATGTATAGGGAAATAGACAGAATGCTGGCATTAGGGGTGATCGAAGAATCATCATCACCTTGGAGTTCGCCAATGCGACTTGTGGTTAAGCCAAACAAAGTTCGCCTTTGCTTAGATGCTAGGAAGGTCAATAACGTTACTAGAAAGGATGCCTATCCGCTTCCGAGCATTGAGGGCATATTTGCTAGACTTCCCAAGGCGAACCTGATTTCAAAGTTAGATTTGAAAGATGCCTACTGGCAGATCGGCCTCGAAGAAAAGGCCAAAGCTCTTACTGCGTTTACAATCCCAGGTAGGCCACTCTATCAATTCAAGGTCATGCCATTTGGGCTTTGTAACGCCCCACAAACGATGTGCCGGTTAATGGACTCGTTAATACCATCTGATCTAAAACATTGTGTTTTTGGTTATTTATATGACCTAGTGATAGTTTCTGAGGATTTTCCCACACATTTGTCCGTTTTAGTGCGTATTGCAGAACAATTCAGGAGGGCTAATTTAACCCTTAATATAACTAAATTACGTTTTTGTGTAACTGAGACGAAATACCTCGGATATGTTATCGGAAATGGAGGCATTAAAACCGATCCCGAAAAAATAGATTCGATATTGTCCTGGCCTGTGCCCAAAACTATTAAGCAAGTTCGAGGCTTTCTCGGTCTTGCCGGTTGGTAACGGAGATTTATTTCCAATTTTTCGTCAGTAGTATTTCCGATCACCGAAGTTCTGTCAACAAAACGAAAGTTTAAATGGACAGAAGATGCTCAGAGCGCATTTCAACAAATTAAAACCCTACTTACTGCAGCCCCTGTTCTCTCTAATCCCGATTTTAAGAGAAAGTTTTATATACATTGCGATGCAAGTAATTTCGGTATTGGTGCAGTTTTGGTTCAGCTGGACGACAGCGGAAACGAAAAACCTAAAGCGTTCATGTCGATAAAGCTGAATACGGCACAACGCAATTACAGCGTAACCGAGAGAGAGTGTCTTGCGGCAATAGAAGCAATAAACCGATTTCGATGTAACATAGAAATGCAGGATTTTGAGGTAATTACGGATCACTCGAGCCTGGTGTGGCTGATGAAACAAACCGAATTAACTGGAAGACTTGCCAGGTGGGTATTTAAGCTTCAAGGGTATCAATTTAACATCAGCCACCGAAAAGGAAAAGATCATATTGTGCCAGACTCTCTCTCTCGGTTGCACTGTGATGAAGTTGCGACTGTTGAATTGGCTGAACCAGAAATTGACCTCAATTCCGAACATTTTTCAGATCAAGATTATGAAGAACTAAAAGCTAAAATACGGGAAAATGCCACAAAATACCCTGATTGAAAAATCCTAGACAAATATGTTAAGATTCGTACAGAACATTATACAGGTGAAGATAGTCAAGATCAGAATGCCTGGAGGCTATGGGTTCCTAATAAACTACGTAGAAATGTAATCATCCGAGCACACGATTCACCAGTTTCATCACATGGGGGAATGTCAAAAACTTTATACGTTATTAGACGCAATATTTTCTGGCCTGGTATGGTAACCGATGTTCGAAATTATATAAGAGAATGTGAAATTTGTAAAACGACAAAAGCTCCCAATTTTGTAACAAGGCCAGAAATGGGAAGCCAAGTTACATCTGCACGCCCATTCCAACGTCTATATATAGACTTACTAGGACCTTACCCGAGAAGTAAGCGTGGAAATATTGGCTTGTTAATTGTGCTTGATCACCTTACAAAATTTCATTGGCTTTGTCCCATGCGTAAATTTACATCCGCTGCCATACAAATATTTTTACTAGAACACATTTTCCATGTTTATGGTGTCCCAGAATATATTGTCAGTGATAATGGTTCACAATTTAAATCAAATGAGCTAAACGCTTTTTTCACGAAACTTGGAATAAATCATATTTATACAGCTTTGTACTCCCCGCAGTCTAACGCCTCCGAAAGAGTTAATAGGTCGATAATTGCTGGTATTCGTGCCTATTTGAAAAAAGACTAAACTCTGTGGGACGAGAACTTGAGCTCAATAAGTTGCTCCCTTAGAAACTCTATTCATGCTTCTATTCGAACATCGCCATATCACGCGGTTTTTGGAATAGATATGATAACCCATGGGTCGTCTTATAAATTAATGAAAAACTTAAATCTAATAAATGAGAGTTTTAATCCCTTATCGAGAGGCGATAGCCTGTCTTTGTTACGCAAGGATCTTCAGAAACACATAACGGATGCTTATCACAAGAATGAAAACCAATACAATCTGCGAACTCGGCCAATATCTTATTCAGTAGGACAATTCGTTTTTCGAAAAAACTTTTCCCAAAGTAATTTGGTGAAAAAGTTCAATTCCAAACTTTCCCCACTGTATCTCAAAGCCAAAATTAGAGAGAAAGTTGGGCAAAATTACTACGTCTTAGAAGATTTAGATGGTAAAATATTAGGAACGTATCATGCCAAAGATCTCAGAGCATAAAATTTGATTTCCTCCTAATACTTCAGCATAACATGCAAGTATTATGTGGTTTGTATTGTACAAATTTTACGTATTACTATAACAGTAACTTTTTCTCCTAAACTAGATCTTAAGGACAAGGTTAACGTCTTATTTTATTTATTTTCTTAGGAAATTTAAAAATTATTTAAGTATTTTTCAATTTACTGATATTGTGCATTTTAATTATATTTATTTATGAATCTGGTTCTTATTTATTTGCATCTTATTTACATTATTATTTACATCGTGTAAACAATAAATTTAATAAGGTGTCTTCACTGGTTTACTGTCATGAATACAGTGGTAACTTTGCAAAAGAACTACCCGATAGTCTGGGGCATTGATTAAAGTAATCGATCGTAATGGCAATCACTAGATAATCAAAAGCTTGGTTTTGTACATTAAATTAGCAAACCACTCTTTTTCAATCCAGACTTCGAGCAAATAAGTTACAAAGTAACTGGAAAAAATTCAATAAGTGATAGAAGAGCAAATAGTGAGGTTATATAGTATAACTATAATCAATATAAAATTAAATTGGAAAATACATATGTATTTTCTTTCGTGTTTGGTATCGAGAAAAGGTAATAACTTTCTTCAAAATAATTAATAAATCAAATAAAACCTAAAAATGTTTGTGCAGAAACCGTTTGGCAATTATACCCACATGGTACTTTCTGAGCACAGGCGCTGAATGGCAAATAATATTAAACTTAAAAACACCCTAAGTTCAAATTAGGTGAATAATAAAGGAGACCCTAACTTTTAACATTTTTCTGGTGGTTACCTGGGGAAAATTTGCTCCAATAAATTAAGACTTACACCCTTAAATATCAGGTAAAAGTTTCAATTATTTAAAATACTCAGTTTTTTACATTAGTATTTCATTTTATGTTTAGGTTTTTAATAAAAAAAAAGTGTAATAACATTAAACAATTTGACCACCGCGGTACCGAACAATTTATTAAACGCACCACGAAATCGAAGTAGAGTGCGTATTACAAGTGGTGACGTCATAATTGTGCCAATTTATTAAAGATCTGCTCCACGAAAGAAAAAAAAGCTTAAAACAAAAACTCGTTTTGCAAGCATTGAAGTGTGAGAGGTCAAAAGCTCCAACCCAAGAGAAGTGTGCAATTTAAGAACTGTTTTTCTTATACGTACTTAATAATTATGCTTTAGGCGAATGTAACCCATAAAGGCACCCTATTAACAATGTTTTATTTTTCTATTATAATTTAAAAAAATTATATACAAAACTAAGTCCTACAAATAATTAACAATTAAAAAAAAAAATCCCTTAAATAATAATAACCTATATAGTGAGTGTTATACTAAAACTTTCCCAAAAACATACAAAAAACTATTACTATAATAACTATTCTAAACTTCTTAAATTTTCAAACATATAAGCTCTGTAATCTTAACATCATTCGGTAAAATGTGCAATAGTTCCCAAAACTCAAAACCTTTAGCATTCCAATAAAAGTTTCCGTTTCCTATTATACCTAATTTATCCATTTCATACCGCCCTATAACTTTTCTGTAGTAATTAACCCCTTCCAACAACTTTAATATAATCCTAACCTAACTTCAACTAACCTTAATGAAAGCCTAATAAGCCTATATAAAATCCCTTTATTATATAAGCTTAATCTAAAATTAAATGTAAAACATTTCTAGAAGGTCTGTATAGAAAAGAATATCTTTATGTATTTATATCTTTGAAATGAATCAATTCCATTTTCATTAGAAAATATGTGTATGCAGAATGTTCGAAGAGGCCTCCGAGTGATCGAGTGGTAAGTGATCGAACCTAATTATTTTTATTGTAGTTTTTTTTTGCATATTTTCGCCAAAACAATAACAGAAACAACAACAATAATCATCATGAATTAAAGTAAAAGAGTAAGCGAATGTTCTCTTATGTTTAGCAACATAGTTTTGATGGTTTTTGTTTCTGATTATATGTAACAAGGTTTATGTTCATATCTACATATGAATATATTTTAATAATTTTGTCTTTTGGTATTTTATTTTAATATGGGAAGTATCCCTTATTAAAAATCTTTATTTATAAATATTATATCAAATTTATCATCGAAGATAAGTTTATTATTTAAAAGAATTTTGAAGCTAAATTTAAGGAAAAAGTTTAACTAATCTATATATATAAAAATGAATTATGTATGTTTGTATGTTTGTATGTTTGTTTGTCGCTTTATAGACTCCGAAACTACTGAACCGATTTTCCTGAAATTTTTTACAGTAACATCACGTGAGCCCTAAAAATAAAATAGGCTACTTATTTTTTCGATAGGGGCAGGGGAATTGGTACCCCCCATAGGATGCCAATATTCGATTTTCCTGAAATTTGTACAGTAACATCACGTGAGCCCTAAAAATAAAATAGGCTACTTATTTTTTCGATAGGGGCAGGGGAATTGGTACCCCCCATAGGATGCCAATATTAATTATCGCATATCTTAAGAGCCGCTGCACGCATTTTGCTGAACTTTTTGTAGTAGGATCTTCTGAGCCCCGGAATGGAAATAAAATAGCAGCGGGGGTATAGGAATACCCCATAGGACGCCAATGTTTAAAATCGCATATCTTAAGAACTGTAATAGTGAGAATGTTCAAACTTTCTAAAAGTCACTCTTATGGTATACTACACTTTTGAAAATAAAAATAAAGCGGGTAGGCGCAGGGGGGGAAATACCTCCCATAGGATGCATACATTAAATATCGCTCAACTGAAGAACTATTAAAGGGAGAGTCTTCAAACGTGGTTAAAGCTACTATTATAGTAAACTATAAATTTCAATATAAATAAAAATGTGCGGGGTCAGTGTAGCGAAGCGCATCGGGTTAAGCTAGTTAACTATAAAGTTTATTAAATGAATAAATTTTGTAATTTTTTAAATGGATTGCTAGAAGTTAAAAATATTTTCTTACGGATGTAAAATGAATTAGGATGACATCACTTACGGGTTTCAGCAGACTTTGTGCCACTGAAACATTAGGTAGGGAGGGTAAAGAGGCATTGGCCCCAAAAACATCTTGGGTGCTCTACAATCAGCAGGGTGATGGGGCAATAGTTTTGTTTTGTTTCTTAGAATTAGTACAATAGTTTTGCTTTAATTTCGACTTGAGCTAATTAGTATTTTGCAGTTTTCCCCTATAACAGAGGCAAGGGAGTTTTAAATTATTATGTATACAAGTACAAGTCATTTTTGTGCGATTAAGGTGTATTAGCTGACAAGAACCCACCCTAATCAGACTGTTGGCTAGCATGCTGATAACTCCCAATTGTCATAGCTACTTACATATCTTTAAAAAAATAATATTATATAATATTTTATTAACTAGAACTAGTGCACATATTTTTTTTTCGATCTCTCAATCCAATTTTATAGTGACTTTAAACAAGCTAAACTGTTAGCAAATATTTTGTCCACTTGTACATTACACAGCGTCTTTGAGCCGATTTTGCCCTTTGCTAGTAAACTTTGTGTAAATTTATTACAGCTTTAATTTGTTGAAAAGTAGTTAAGTGAAACTTCTACACTACAGTATCTGCCATTAAAATATTGATTATATTTGAAAAATATATAAAAAGCTTAGGTTTTGAGGAAAAAATGCCAAATATGAAGCCATTGACCAGAAGTATGTGTCAGATAACAATGAAATGTTTAAAACTGATGGACAAGAGCTTTTCTGTAAAATATGGGACAGAAGAATATCTTTTGAAAAAAAGTTTTTAGTGGATCAACATCTAAAAAGTCAAAAACAAAGAAAACCATGCACAAAGTATTGGAAAGGCCTCTCAGGTATTAATATATAGTATATCGAATGAGGGTAAAACAAGTTCGTTTAACATGGGGCTTTGTAAGGCATTTTTCTCTGCCGACATTCCTTTGCATAAACTTAACAACAGTGATTTAACAAATTTTTTTAAAAAATATACTAACGAGACTATTCCGTCTGAACCTCGCTAAGAAAAGTTTATGTTAGCAGGTTGTGTGGTACAAAACCAGGCCAACTTGTAGACTTATTGAAACATAATTATTTGTTGGTCTCTATCGATGAGACAACAGACATTAAAGGGCGATTTTTTGCTAATGTAATGGTTGGCAGATTGGATGCAGACGAAGAACGAGGTAAACTAATATACCTTCTTAACGTGGAAGAATTAGAGACACCAAATCGAGCTACAATTGCTAAAGCCTTGAATGACTCAATTGCAGCATTAGGTGAAAACTTTAATAAAAATCAAATATTAATATACGTGATATATGATGAAATATGCAAAATATTTGAACGTATTTTACCCCAAAATGATTCATGTCACTTGTTTGTCACATGCAAAACACAGAGTTGCAGAAGAAATTAGGAATCAATTTCATGACATCGATTTTTGACTTCTTATGGGAAAAAATATTTCTCAAATCAAGATCGCGGGTAGCAATATATGAGGCAAAGTATCCTGACCTAAGTCTTCCACCTCAACCTGTAATTACAAGGTGGGGAACGTGGTTAGAGGCTGTCGTTAATTATGCAAGCTACATTGATCAATTTAAAGATGCTGTGAAAGCTTTAAATGAAGAAGACGCTACAGCATTAAAAAAAATTAAAAAAATTTGTAATCTGCATTCAATTAAAGATCAACTAGTTTTTTTAAAGCAAATTATGTGTTTCTCATTAATACTTTTGCTAAGCTTCAACAATTTAATGCGTTGCGCAGTCAAATCAAAATAATTCACGAAGCTATAATTCAAATTAGTTCCATATAAGTCGAAATTAGTGAAAAAATTCGAAGCAAAATAGATATCGTTATTAAATAGAATATTGGATTTCAAGATATTTAACAAATTGCTGGTGGTTTTGCTGCAATGTCTTGTGTAGATTCTGTAAAAAAAAATATTTTTCATTAAAGACCCAGAATCATTTAAATATGCCTCGATCACATCTGTAGATGTTGAAAGGTCTTTTTTAATATACTAAAGCTTTCTAAGAACAAATAGATTGAACTTTACATTTGAAAAAATAAAGAAAATGTTATTTTTACATGTAAATAAATAAGATAAACTTCGTTATATATTATA
Source organism: Pollenia amentaria (assembly GCA_943735925.1). Lineage (NCBI taxonomy): Eukaryota > Metazoa > Arthropoda > Insecta > Diptera > Polleniidae > Pollenia > Pollenia amentaria. The sequence goes on from OX031011.1 coordinate 19,831,085, forward strand.
TTTTTACATGCTGTACCTTCATAATTATGTTTTTCTAATGAGACTGAATTATAATGTTATGTTTTTGTTTCAATAAAAAATGTTAATATAAGTGCACATTTCTTGGGGCATATTTTAGATGCCTTAAGTACCTTTTTTAGTGCATGTAGTCCTTGTCCCTGGTTAATTATTATACCGACATAATTTTAAAATAAAGAAAATTTTGTAAAAAAAAGTCAGTCAAGAAGGATGAATATTAAAAATTGGTTGTACTTTAAACACCATGTGAAACGCACTTTAAAATTTTCATTGATACCCATATTGTTAGGATTCAGTTTATACCTACAGATATATGGATAAAGTATTTTGAAACTTTTACGGCCTATTATTCCTAAACTACGAGAGTTGGTGCGAAGAACAACATTCCTTAGAACTTCTTTTAAGCATACTGAAAAGTAATGATAGTTTCAATTTAGTGGTGAGCCGAGCTTACATTCAGGTTTCAAACCGGGTCTTTGCTGTTTAACAAAAAAATAAATAAATTTAAGCACTAATTCTCTTAGTTTTTGGTTATAATAGCAACACTTTTTCTGTTTTGCAGCGAACAAAAATAGAAATTAGTTTAATTTGACTAGAACGACAAAATCAGCATATACAACAACCTGCAGCCATGTAACTCATAACCATGAAAAAAATCATATATTATATATATTTATATGTAATGTTTATTTGTTTGTTTGTACCTTATAGCCACCTAAGCCGCTGAACCGATCTTCAGGAAACACAGTAAATTATTGATGGTCTGGAAGGATCTATTGGCTATATATTTTGTGCATATTTTGAGTGGGCGTGGCACCTCCCATACAAAGACGATATAAAATTCTGTATATCTAGAGCACGGAAATGCCTAACGTTCAAATTTGGTACAAGCACCTTAGTTATCAATACACAACATCTGACGAAATTTGGGCGGGATTGGATAACTGGGCGAGGCACAAAATGTTTTTACTTATATCTAAAGAATGGTATGAGCAAAATGGTCAAAACTTAATACACACAGCTGGGTTACCGATACAACACATCTCTGACAAAATGGGCGGGATTGTAATGGTGGGCGTGGCATCTCCCATACAAATACATTGTAGATAATGTATATCTGGAGAACGACAGGAGCCAAAGATTCCAAATTAAAAACAAACATTTTGGTTATCAATACACTTCACCCGAGAAAATATAGGCGTTATTGGAGAAGTGCGCGTGGCATAAAATAGATTAATTTATATCTAAAGAACGGTAAGAGAAAAATTGTCAAAATTTGGTACACATATCTGGGTTATCAACACACCCTCTCTAAAAATGGACAATGTTGGTAAAGTAGGCGTGGTACCTCCCATAGGAAGACAATATAGATTTCTGTATATCTATAGAACGGGTAGAGCGAAGGCTTCCAAATCAGGTAAAATCATCTTAGTTATCAATACACAACATCAGACAAATAATGGGCGGGATTGGAAAGTGGGAGTGGCATCTCCCATATAAACAGATTATAAATTTATGAATGTCTGGAGAACGGCAAAAGCCAAAGCTTCCAAATAAGGTACAAGCATCTTGGTTAGTAATTCACAACTTCTGACAAAATCTTAGCGGTATTAGAGAAGTGGGCGTGGAGTAAAATAGATTTATTTATATCTAGTGAATGGTAAGGTCCAAATTTTCCAAATTTGATCCACATAGCTGGGTTATCGACACGCAACATCTGTCAAAAAAAAGGTGGGAGTGGATATGTGGTTACTTACATACAAATCAAAAAGAAATTTCTGTACATATAAAAAAATGTCATAGCTTAAGTTTCCAAAGTTGGCACAAATAGCTTGGTGCTCAACACGCAACATCAGTCAAAAGGTAGGCGCGATTAGATAAGTAAGGGTGGAACAAAATAAAATACCGTATATTTGAAGAACAGTAAGTGTAAAATTGTCTAAATTTGATACAATTAGAATCGCTATCTATATATAGACTATTGTATTTTGTGAGATTTATTTATAAAAAATTATTTAAAACAATTAAGAACGATTAAAATAGGAACAATAAATATTTTCGATTTTAGACAACATGATAAATATTTCAAAGACTAATATGATTAATTGCATATAGTTTAAGTTCTATTATACGACAGTTAAAATAATATATAACATTTATTTCTTTCTTTTTGAAATTTCCGGTGTAAACAATACTCTTGGCTTCCGTTGTCTTTCCGATCGACGAAATTCTTGTTTAGGTGGTTCATTTTCCATTAAGCCCACATCGTTGTGTTCCCTCGTCTGTGTTAGTGGTGTTTGAAATTCTAGACGAGCCTCTGCTCCTTGTGGCGTTTCGAATACATCATCATTTAGTTCAGGAACAGGAGTATTATATACATTTTTATTTCCCTGAACTGGAAAGGTCATGTTACCCGAAGTGCTTGTATTCCCATCAGGATGTTCAGTATCCCTTATAGAATCATGTGAACACGAACCGTTATTCCTTGTATTATTATTACATGCGACACTTGGATATGACTTAGTCTCCCTATTAGCATAATATTTTGTTTTTGACGTAGAGCTTATATAAGGATTAGTTTTATTAGCACCACGAATTTGATCAATGTGTCTTTTAATAAATTTATTTTCATATATGATTTCATAATGAATATCTCCCAAACGTCTATATATTTTACCTTGAAACCATTTTTCTGCCTTTGCATTCCCCGATAAGAAATAAACACTCTCCCCCACTTCAAATTCTCTACAATTCCCCGTTTGTCGCATTAACTGTTTATATTTAACTTTTGATGCCACAGTTTCTGGCCGCATTAAATCAAGACGTGTACGTAGTTGTCGACCAAGAAAGAGTTGCGCAGGTGACTCACCAGTTGTGGAATGAAGCGCGTTTTTATATTGTCTTAAGAACTCATTTAGATTCTGCTGCAAAGTTTGTTTTGTTGTACACATTGCTTTCAATGCATTTTTCACTGTTTGTACGCTCCGTTCAGCTTGGCCATTAGTGGATGGATGATATGGTGCCGTATATTTATGATATTTAACTCCCACTGATGTTAAATAATTGTTAAACTCTGTTGAAGCAAAATTTGTACCATTGTCAGATACCACCATAAGTGGCACCCCATATTCAGCAAATACTTCATCAATCAACATTATCGTTACGGATGCCGTTGTTGATTTCGTTACTTTAACATCTAACCATTTACTATATGCATCTGTGATAATAAGCAGCATCATACCCTCAACAGGACCAGCGTAGTCAATATGCACACGTTCCCATGGTCCTTTTGGATATTCCCAGTGATGATCGTTACATTTTTTAGGCTTATTCGCCACTCTCGCACAATCATTACAATCTTTTGCAATAGCTTCAATATCAGCATCTATTTTTGGCCAATAAACATAAGAACGTGCAATCCCTTTCATTTTAACAACCCCTAAATGGGCTGCATGTAAATTTTGAAGAACGTCCTTACGAAACTTTTGGGGTATTACCACTCTATGTTCGAATACAAGACAATTCCCTGACAGTTTATAATTTGCTTCTGGAGCACTAAACCCATTTTTTGCTAAAGAGTATCCCTTTTCAAGAATTGTAACTATTTTTCCAAGTTCTAGATCTCTTCGTGTTTCTTTGGCAATTTTTTCAGCGGTAATAGGCAACTGGTTTATTTGCCGAATGATAAATGCATCAAACTCGTCGCACTCTGGAACTACCACATGTTTATTGCAATACAAAACTTGTGAACTTTTTGCCATAATACGAGACATAAAATCCGCATTACCGTTCTCTTTGGATGGCTTGTACACAATTTCAAAATCAAAGTTTCCCAAAAAATCAGCATAATTTGCCATGCGAGAAATGCAAAGAACTGGAAGCGATTTGCTAGGATGTAGTATTTGAGTCAAAGGCTTGTGATCGGTTACTAATGTCCAGTGCCGTGCGTATAAGTATTTGAAAAATTTTTGGACAGCCCATACAATGGCCAACGCCTCTTTATCTATAATGGGATATCGTTGTTCTGTTGCACTCATTGTTCTACTTGCGAAGGAAATTGGTCTTTCTTGTCCATTTGGTAAGCGATGGGATAATACTGCACCCAACCCAGTTTTACTCGCATCCGTTGCTAATACTAAAGGTAGTTTTGGGTCATATGGTATTAAAACTTGTGGTGAAACTAATATATGTTTAATATCCTTATAAGCAGCATCAGCTTTTGTGTTCCAAGAGAAAATCCGCGATTTAAGAATATCACGTAATGGTCTCTCACGAGTAGCCAGATCTGGTATAAAAGCACTGTAGTAAGAGGCTTTACCCAAAAACAGTTGTATTTCCTCAAGAGTACTTGGCTTCGGGGCATTCAACACTGCTTCAATATGCTTGTTCGACTTATGAATCCCTCTACCATCAATAATATGCCCTAAAAATTCCACAGACGTTGCAGCAAAGACGCACTTGGATTTGTTCAACTTAAGACCAAACTTTCTCATCCTTTTTAAGGTCAAATCTAAATTTTCCTGTAACTCGTTAAAATTGTATGCAAAAAGCAGTATATCATCAAAAAAATTTATAACATTAGGCAATCCTTGTAAAACTTCCTCCATTTTCCGTTGCCATATTGCTGGAATATTCGCAGCACCATAAACTGCTCGAGTAGGTTGTATTAGGCCATGCGTTACAGTATTTAGTGTAAGTATATGAGCAAACTCTTCATCAATTGTTAAATGAGTATACGCATCAGTAATATCTAAATGAGCAAAGAATTTAGCTCCATTGATTTTATTAAACAAATCCTCTGATTTTGGTATAGGGTGTTCATCGATAATCATTTGGGGATTGACTGTAGGTTTATAATTACCTGTAATTCGTATAGCTCCATTTTTCTTAGTAACAACATGAGTAGTTGATGCCCATTCTGAAAATTCGACTTTCTTATAAAAACCTGCATCAATTTTAGCATCAATTTCCTTTGCATACGCTTCTCTCAAAGCTAATGGCACTTCCCTTGGTCTAGCGAATATCGGTCTTGCATCTGGCTTCATATGTACTCTAACAGGCGGACCTATCAGTTTCCCTGCCGAGTTTCCGAACACATCCTCAAAGCGATCAATAATTTGCTTGAGTTGATTTCTTTGGATAGCATTGACAACATTAACTTCGGAAGAAATACTATGAAAAATATTGGAATTGAACCCATCCTTTTGTATATTAACCTTCCTTGAATATGAAAACAAGTCTGAAAAGTCAATCTCATGAGCAAAATGAGTTAGCCATTCACGTCCACACAACGAATCCAACTCGTCGTCCACAACATATAAATTCAAAACACGAGAAGTTTTTCTAAACGTAACGTTAACCACGACTCTGCCAATACAATTAATGCAATGACCAGTATAACTAGCAAACTTTCTGTCAGACTTCAGTAGCTTAAAATTAGGCTTAATAAGGAGTAAGTTCTTTTTACTAATTATACTACAAGGAGCACCTGTATCCAATTCCATTTCCAAAACCTTCCCTTCGATGTTTATAGAAATCATCTTTTTATCATATGGTTTCGAGTGCTTAACTTGATTAACGAAACGCAATTGCTCAACCGCCTCACAATCGTCACCATCTTGTTGACACGAAACTTGCCCAGTTTTTGCCTTACATACTTTTGAAATGTGCCCCAGCTTCCCACAAGCAAAACATTTTGCATTTTTAAATTTACAGTCCTTTCTCATGTGATTTCCATCACACCCATAACACTTAAACTTATTTGAAGAAGATGTATCTGTTTTAGAATTCTTAGTTTTTATTTTAACAGGAGTAAAACCCAACTTATGTGTTGCTTCAGGTTGGAAGATCTCACGGCCGTTAATCTCCTTTGTTGCGTGATAGGTTAATTCTCTAGCATAAGCAATTTCATATGCTTCATTAAAACTTCTTGGTTGTTTAGCGATGAGTTCATCACAAGTATTTGTAGATTCCAACCCCATTAACATTTGCTCTATTAACATCCTGTCTAAAAATTGACCATACTCACAAAAAACTGCACCATTTTTTAATCGTAAGCTAAAATTTGCAATCGACTCGCCTTGTTCTTGTTTGATTTGTCTAAACTTGACACTTTCCGCATATTTGTTTCTTTTTCCATCGATATGTTTAATAAGAAGCTCCTTAATTTCAGCATAGCCTAATTCTCCAGGTAATCTTGGGCTGGTTAAAATTTTCAAAGCTGTATTAAGCTGCGTACCCATGTGTACCCGTGCATAATCCGCGTGTTCGGTCTCATTTACTTTTGATAGCTGCAATGCCCAGTCAAATCTTGTAAAATAATCAGACACTGTCCCTCCATCTTCTTGCCTGTATTCGGAAATCGAGAATTGTGGTGATTTTGGAAAACGTTCCCCAGCAGATGTGGGTGAAGAAGAACCCGCAGCAACCGCTAAATGCGTTGCATCTGTTACTGCAGACCGAATTGCTCCTGCCAACAATTCAATGACCGTCGATAATTGCTCCTGTGGAATACTCATTCTATGTATCCCACTTCTGACACCAATATTGTATTTTGTGAGATTTATTTATAAAAAATTATTTAAAACAATTAAGAACGATTAAAATAGGAACAATAAATATTTTCGATTTTAGACAACATGATAAATATTTCAAAGACTAATATGATTAATTGCATATAGTTTAAGTTCTATTATACGACAGTTAAAATAATATATAACATAGACAGCACCTGTCAGTAATGTGTGTGATTGGAAAAGTGGGCGTGGGTCAGTCTAGATATTTCTGTATATCTAGAGAAATGACACAGCTACAATTTACAAGTTTAGAACAAATAACTTGGTGATACTCGTAAATGAATAATAACTGTAAAAGGCTCACTGTCGTATTGTATACATAGGCAGGATAACTTCAATACAAATACCATATAGATTTCTGTGTAACTGGTGAACGGTAACAGTAAAAGTATTCAAAATTGGTGCAAATAACTTCATAAGTAATTGTCACCCTGTGAATTGCTACAACCCTGCACCTGACAGAAAATGAGAAATAAAAGACATAACGAAAAAGGTCGACAACTGAAAGGACGTGTTCGCGAGTATTTATTTTAAAACATATCATTTATATTTTCCTTATTAAATTTAACTAAACAAGAACAATGAAAGTAATATTATTTGTTTGATACCACATTGCCACCGCATGTGACAATTTTTCAGAAGTGGGATAAGTCAGCCTGCGAAGCCGTGAAATATAAATGAGGCAATATTTTGGAAAAAATAAATAGAAACACATTCGAAAACAAATTTGTTTTGTTTCTAACGTACTTATATGTGAGCGTTGTTTTGTGTAATCCTAGCCGTATTTTGATTAAGAGCGTTTACCCCGACTAGAGGATTTTTACGTTGACGACGAATATAGAATCTTTTCAAATGGGGAAGAATTAATGCAAAGAGTGCACGCTTTGGAAAAGTCACTTTCGGATTTGCAAGGTAATGGTTTTGCGTCGTCGCCGTTGGATGAACTTAATCCCAATGTACCATCACCTGGTTTTACAACAGGTGGATCCGTTTTTATGCCACCGATAACCACCCATGCGAACGTAATGGCACAAGCCGCATCCATTGAAAATATACCACCGAGAGGTAATTTTTCTGGGTCGTGTTTGGCAAATACAGCAACCGATCCCATATACCACACTGTTAATCAAGGTTGCCGACCAAATCCTCCATCATCGTATAATACAACGAGTGCTTTTGCACCACCTCCGTTCCACCATGCAACAAATGCTTTTGTGACATCAACGTATAATCCGACAAATGCTTTTATAGCAACGCCGTATACCCAACCGACAAGTGGTTTTATACCGCAATCGTACAACCCCACAAGGGGTTTTACACCACAATCGTATAATTTCACTGGTGCATGTGTGGCACCTTCATCTGTACTGCAAACGCAGCACACAACGTATAACCCGTACAACAATGTCCGTGAAATAGTTGGACTCCTACCCGATTTTAATCCGTCATTGGAAACGTCACTAAATGCACATCAATTCACTAGACGAATCGATGGTCTCAAACAGGCCTAAAAATGGTGTGACCAAATCGTCTTGTTTTGCCGTTCAACAAAAACTACATGGTCCTGCGAAATATTGGATCGATGCAGTGGAGGAAGTTTTTCTTATGTGGGCGGGTTTTGTGCCAAATTTATCGCTGATTTTCCTGTTATTACGAATATTGCCGACGTGCATATCAAAATGGCAAATACTAAACGTCAGTGTGATGAAACACCGCAGGATTATTTTTATAAAATGGTAGCCATTGGTTCGAAAGCTGGTCGACCCGAATCTGCAACAATGCGCCATATAATAAATGGCATAAACGATTTAGATCTTAAAAGAAAGATCTCGAACGACTACCAAACGTGCAACGACCTGCTAAAGAATATAATCAACTATTGTAGCTATAACGAGGTACAAGTAACCAGTATCCCGTTTAAGACAATTTGGAATGTTTCCGCTCCAGCACCCACAGCAACACCGAACAAGAAATCGCCTGAAACCAAAAGTGATAATCGAGCTGTGAAGTGTTACAATTGTTTTAAGTTGGGACATTTTTCCGCCAAGTGTCCTGAGCCGCAGCGTAAACCACGCTGTAACAATTGTAAACGTACCACACACACAAGCGACAAGTGCCCTGAAAAGGATTCAGCAAAAGCAGCCGTGAATAAAATCAATGTTCGGTTGACAACACTTCCAGCTACGTTTAACAACGATGAAATCATTAACAACATAAGTGTCAACGGCAACGGAACCGTTGCATTTTTGGATCCTGGTAGTAAACGGTCTCTTATTCGTAAATCGTATGCCTCTACTCTTGGTAGGGTGGAAAGTTGTCGTATATTGTTGGAAGGCTTCCTCGGAGGTCAGTACAAATGTACTGACAAAATACATGTGAATGTGATAGTTGACAACAATGCAGTGAGTGCTGAGTTGTTCGTGGTTGAAGATAATCTGCTAAGCGAAAATGTGCTATTGGGTCGAGACATTCTATGTGGTAAAGGTAAGCGATTAGTAATTGAGGATGATGACTGAGATTTGTCTTACATCCAGACCCCCAGAAAGTATGTTTAGCGTTATAATCGCCAGCAGCCAGGAAGCAGGGTCCTAATGATTTGAAATATTTATTATATTGGCTTTCTGATATTGAAAATCTAGGTGGTGAATATATTGATGAAATAACTAGGTTTCGATTTAATTCCTCAACGCAAATGCTCGTTGCTTGGAGATAATCTTCACGATGGTCGCACATTAAGTAGTGTTTTACTCGGTTTTTTATCAAAATGGCAGAACCTCCACAAGCTCTACCTCGAGGGTCCTTGGTATCATATAATATTTAACCATTGATTTTAAACGTATTTCTCGAGGTCAGATGAGTTTCAGAAACCATCATAACATCGATTTGTTTATTTTTAAGAAAGTATTTTAGTTCATTTTTATGTTGGCGGATGCCATTTGCGTTCCAAAAGCAAATTTTTAAACAGTTCATGTCTTATTTAGTACAGCTTGCAATAACATCGATTGCATTCTTAACATTTCTTGCATCATGTTACCCATTGTGTTGGTAAAATTGTTAACGGTTTGCACTAATGTTTCCATGGTTTTTTCTAGCCGAGTTAAATTAGAAATGGGAATTTCGGCATTATTTGGTAAATCACCTTGCAATGGCATATGATTAGATTTTAAGACATTAGCGTACGAGGTTCTGTTATTATTTGGCTGCGGTATCTGAACGCCGTTAGTGTTTTCTTCACAGAACGCTTGACAATCGAATATACCGGACATCCTCTATAGTTGGCAGTGTGATTACCACCACAGTTGCTACATTTTTTTAGATTAGGGTCATTTTTTGACTTATCACACTGGACGGTACCATGTAGTTCTCCACATACGACACAAACAGGGGGTAAATAGCAGTATGCCCTAGTATGACCAAATTCTTGTCAGTTTAAACACTGAACGGGCCCATTCCTTTTGTGCGGCTCTTCTATCGTTATTTTTCTGTACAGGATGTATTTTAAACTGTAAATGGGATGCGTTTCATTTTTTTTAGCTTAACGTCGCAGGGCTCTAACTCCACTCGAAATAGTGGTTGAGGATTTTTTTCCCTATGTTTAATATTTGTAATATTTTTAATTTTGAAACCCTTTTCTTCTAAAAATGTTTTTATTTCGTCTGGGTCCACGCATTAGTCAATGCCCTTTATCACAACCTGCAGACCTTTGCTGCTTTTCAGCTGGTAAGTATAGAAGCTTTTTTTAAGTGCTTCAAACTTATTAATTAATTTACGAAAATCATTCTCATTATTAATCTGTATTTTTGTTTCGTTAATATTACCAAGCTTGATTGCAGCTACGTAAAACTAATTTTCACCTATCACCGATATTAAACTTTTTATTAGCTCACTTGAGTTTTGCTCGCCAAGATATTTTTTTTTTTTTTTTTTTCAGTATTTATTTATTAAATCTTCATATATTAAATATGACCTAACAATAATTAATCAAATCTTATCCTAATATTTACTTTATGTCCTGCCAGTGCCAGACAAAAAAGATTTAGTCATCACGGTTTCTGTTTACATATGTAGGTGTTTATCGCTCATCTGATTGGGTGAGTGCTGCAGTGTCTCTTCTTCTTAAGCGAGTGTGGCCGCCATAATTTAAAATATTTCTAGCTAATGGATTTGGGTGCAGTTCCAGCCTTTTTAAATATTTTACTGGCACATTGAGATCCTTGTGGATATTTGAGTTTTTGACATACCAGGGAGCGGCTGTGATTATTCGAAGAAGTTTATTTTGGCGCCTTTGAATTTTTTCGATGTTAGAAGCCGAGGCAGTGCCCCATAACTGAATACCGTAGCACCAAATTGGCTTTAAGATAGAGTTGTAAAGTAGAAGTTTGCAATCGAGACTAAGAACAGAATTTCTTCCAATGAGCCAATTAATTTGAATTGCTTTTAGTTTCATTTGAGTTAATTTTGCTTCTATGTGCCATTTCCACGTTAAACGATCTAGATCTAGATGTATACCGAGATATTTTACATGCGAGTGTTGGGGTATTATTTGATTATTGATTTTAATATGGGGCATGTTTCCCGACGCAATGTGAATGTTATATTTGCGCATTTTTGCTCATTGATCTTTATCCTCCATTGTTTTAACCACCTTTCCAGTTCAAATATGTGATCCTGTAGGTAACGAGATGCTTCTTGACAGTTTTCATGTACGCTTAGGAAAGCTGTGTCATCCGCAAATGTTGAGGTTTGAGTGTAGCTGTTTGTTGGCATGTCCGAAGTATAAATTAAGTATAATAGAGGGCCCAGGATGCTGCCTTGTGGGACTCCAGCGTTAACTGGCTGAGGAGAACTTAAAAAATCGCCTTCTTTTATAATAAATTGACGACCGACTAAGTAGCTTTCTAACAGCTTGTGTATGTTTTTTGGTAAGTTTTGCTGCAATTTCAGTAGTAAACCTTCATGCCAGACTTTATCAAAAGCTTAAAGGTGTTATGATACTTGCTATTTTTTGTATTTTTTCCATATTGGAGAACAGTGCAAATATATTTGCATAGGAAAACTGACTAAGTGTAAAGAGTTTGATTATACCATAAAAAATCTTGAAATGTCAAAAAAATATACGTGTGTTATCGATAAATAATCTTAGCCTGTCAAAAAAAAATATAAAAATTTGTAACTTAAAATTGACATTTCCAGATTAAATGTTAGCACTGCTGCTAACTTTTTTAGTTTTTGATCGAAAGTAGCGGGTTTTAACTTTTTTTTTGCGATTAATAGCTTTTTTTGACGGTTCTTGTGGGAACAAAACGTGGGCAATATTGTTTGTTTTGTTTACATTTTATATTGTATTGTATTTCTTGTTCTTTCTCGCATATGTGGTTTCATTCAGTCAATCCTAAAAAAATCCAATACAAAAAATAGCAAGTATCATAACACCTTAAGACACATCGATGAAGAGTGCTGAGCAATATTTTTTTTCTTCAAAGGCTTTTCTTATTACATTTACTATTCGATGAGTTTGTTCAATTGTGCTGTGCTTTCTTCTAAACTCGAATTGATGATTAGGAATACATCTATTTTCATTTAAAATCGGCGTTAATTTTAACACTATTAGTTTCTCAAATAGCTTTGAAATATTAGATAATAAGCTAATAGGCCTGTATGACTCAACTTTTGTGTGATCCTTTCCTGGCTTTGGTATCATGGTTACTAAGGAAACCTTCTATTCCTGAGGGTAGTATTGAAGGCGTAAAATAGCATTAAAAATAAAAAGAATAAAAAGTGGTTTTAACCACTTTTCCAGTTCAAATATATGATCCTGCAAGTAGCGAGAAGCTTCATGACAGTTTTCGTGTACGCTTAAAAAAGCTGTATCCTCAGCAAATGTTGAAGTTAGGGTGTGGTTGTTTGTTGGCATGTCTGAGGTATATATTAGGTATAACAGTGGGCCCATGATGCTTCCCTGAGGGACTCCAGCGTCAATTGGCTGAGGAGAACTTATAAAAGCACCTTCTTTTATAATAAACTTTCGGCCGACTAAGTAGCTTTCTAACAGCTTGTGTGTGTTTACTGGTAAATTTAGCTTCAATTTATGTAATAAGCCTTCATGCCAGACTTTATCAAAAGCTTGAGAAACATCGATGAAGAGGGCGGAACAATATTTTTTGTCTTCAAAGGTTTTTCTTATGGCGTTTACTATACGATGGGTTTGTTCAATTGTGCTATGTTCTCTTCTAAAGCCGAATTGATGGTTTGGAATACATCTATTTACATTTAAAATTGGGGTTAATTTTGACACTAACAGCTTCTCAAACAGCTTTGATATATTAGACAATAAGCTTATAGGTCTATATGACTCAACTTTTGTAGGATCCTATCCTGATTTAGGTATCATGGTAACTAGGGATACTTTCCATTGCTGAGGGTAGTATTCAAGGCGTAAAATAGCATTAAAAATAAAGAAAATAATTTTCTTTGCTATGCTGGGTAGCTCCAAAAGCATTTTGTTACTGATCTTATCAAAACCAGGGGCTTTCTTCGGGTTTAAATCATGAATAGCCTTTTCGATTTCTGTTATCTCAAATCTTAGTGGAACAGCTGCTCTAACAGCAACAGGTGGTAACTCGACCGCCATATCGAGAAATGTGTGAGCGGTAAATACGGTTTTCAAATGATTAACAAAAAGATTTCCTTTTTCTATATCATTTCTTGCCCAACTTCCGTTTAAGTTTCTTAATGGTGGTTTAGTGATAACTGGTCTTTTAAGATTTCTAGCTGCACGCCATAATGAGTAGTCTGATTATGGAGTTGCATCAAGTTCCTTAAGATATTTTTCAAAGGATGCAGTTTTCTGGGACTGCAGTAACTTTCTTAGCCTTTTTGTGCACTCTTTTAATAAAGTCTTAAGTTGGGGGGATCTGTGCAATTGCCACTCTCTTCGAACTCTCCTTTTTTCAGTCAATAGACGCTCGAAATCTATAGAATATATGATATTGTTTTTGGTTTTTTTTGAGGGTTGTGCTGGAATGTTGAACAGCTAGTTTGAGATAACTGTCAAAATTAATAATAGCGAGATCCACGCTCTCCGGTGTGCTTAGCGGAATATTTTCTGTGCAATGGGCACTAAGATATTTTTTATATTTTAACCAATTTATTTGTGAGGCTGATTTCGATAAGTACCCAGTCGGAGATACGATTCTATTTGGAATCATTATAGTAACAATTGTAGGTGTGTGATCGGAAGATAATTCTAAGGAAGCTTCAACATAAATCGTTTCTGCGGGGATGTTTTTAACCACTCCAAAATCTATGACATCTGGAACTTTTTGCTGATCAGTAGGCCAATATGTTGGTTTACCGCTCGCGACCACATTTAGATCCATTTTACGAATTGTGTTAAACAAAACACGACCCTTAGGCGTAATAAGTCGTGACCCCCAGAAAGTATGTTTAGCGTTATAATCGCCAGCAGCCAGGAAGCAGGGTCCTAATGATTTGAAATATTTATTATTGATATTGAAAATCTAGGTGGTGAATATATTGATGAAATAACTAGGTTTCGATTTAATTCCTCAACGCAAATGCTCGTTGCTTGGAGATAATCTTCACGATGGTCGCACATTAAGTAGTGTTTTACTCGGTTTTTTATCAAAATGGCAGAACCTCCACAAGCTCTACCTCGAGGGTCCTTGGTATCATATAATATTTAACCATTGATTTTAAACGTATTTCTCGAGGTCAGATGAGTTTCAGAAACCATCATAACATCGATTTGTTTATTTTTAAGAAAGTATTTTAGTTCATTTTTATGTTGGCGGATGCCATTTGCGTTCCAAAAGCAAATTTTTAAACAGTTCACGTCTTATTTAGTACAGCTTGCAATAACATCGATTGCATTCTTAACATTTCTTGCATCATGTTACCCATTGTGTTGGTAAAATTGTTAACGGTTTGCACTAATGTTTCCATGGTTTTTTCTAGCCGAGTTAAATTAGAAATGGGAATTTCGGCATTATTTGGTAAATCACCTTGCAATGGCATATGATTAGATTTTAAGACATTAGCGTACGAGGTTCTGTTATTATTTGGCTGCGGTATCTGAACGCCGTTAGTGTTTTCTTCACAGAACGCTTGACAATCGAATATACCGGACATCCTCTATAGTTGGCAGTGTGATTACCACCACAGTTGCTACATTTTTTTACATTAGGGTCATTTTTTGACTTATCACACTGGACGGTACCATGTAGTTCTCCACATACGACACAAACAGGGGGTAAATAGCAGTATGCCCTAGTATGACCAAATTCTTGTCAGTTTAAACACTGAACGGGCCCATTCCTTTTGTGCGGCTCTTCTATCGTTATTTTTCTGTACAGGATGTATTTTAAACTGGAAATGGGATGCGTTTCATTTTTTTTAGCTTAACGTCGCAGGGCTCTAACTCCACTCGAAATAGTGGTTGAGGATTTTTTTCCCTATGTTTAATATTTTTAATTTTGAAACCCTTTTCTTCTAAAAATGTTTTTATTTCGTCTGGGTCCACGCATTAGTCAATGCCCTTTATCACAACCTGCAGACCTTTGCTGCTTTTCAGCTGGTAAGTATAGAAGCTTTTTTTAAGTGCTTCAAACTTATTAATTAATTTACGAAAATCATTCTCATTATTAATCTGTATTTTTGTTTCGTTAATATTACCACGCTTGATTGCAGCTACGTAAAACTAATTTTCACCTATCACCGATATTAAACTTTTTATTAGCTCACTTGAGTTTTGCTCGCCAAGATATTTTTTTTTTTTTTTTTTCAGTATTTATTTATTAAATCTTCATATATTAAATATGACCTAACAATAATTAATCAAATCTTATCCTAATATTTACTTTATGACCTGCCAGTGCCAGACAAAAAAGATTTAGTCATCACGGTTTCTGTTTACATATGTAGGTGTTTATCGCTCATCTGATTGGGTGAGTGCTGCAGTGTCTCTTCTTCTTAAGCGAGTGTGGCCGCCATAATTTAAAATATTTCTAGCTAATGGATTTGGGTGCAGTTCCAGCCTTTTTAAATATTTTACTGCATATTTCGTTATCATAGTTTTTACTAATGGCACATTGAGATCCTTGTGGATATTTGAGTTTTTGACGTACCAGGGGGCGGCTGTGATTATTCGAAGAAGTTTATTTTGCCTCCTTTGAATTTTTTCGATGTTAGAAGCCGAGGCAGTGCCCCATAACTGAATACCGTAGCACCAAATTGGCTTTAAGATAGAGTTGTAGAGTAGAAGTTTGCAATCGAGACTAAGAACAGAATTTCTTCCAATAAGCCAATTAATTTGGATTGCTTTTAGTTTCATTTGAGTTAATTTAGCTTCTATATGCCATTTCCACGTTAAACGCCGATCTAGATGTATACCGAGGTATTTTACATGCGAGTGTTGGGGTATTATTTGATTATTTATTTTAATAGGGGGGCATGTTTCCCGACGCAATGTGAATGTTATATGTGCGCATTTTTGCTCATTGATCTTTATCCTCCATTTTTTTAACCACCTTTCTAGTTCAACTATATGATCCTGTAGATAACGAGATGCCTCTTGACAGTTTGCGTGTACGCTTAGAGAAGCTGTGTCGTCCGCAAATGTTGAGGTATGGGTGTAGCTGTTTGTTGGCAAGTCCGAAGTATAAATTAAGTATAATAGAGGGCCCAGGTGCTGCCTTGTGGGACTCCAGCGTTAATTGGCTGTGGAGAACTTAAAAATTCGCCTTCTTTAATAATAAATTGACGACCGACTAAGTAGCTATCTAACAGCTTGTGTATATTTGCTGGTAAGTTTTGCTGCAATTTCAGTAGTAAACCTTAATGCCAGACTTTATCAAAAGCTTGAGACACATCGATGAAGAGTGCTGAGCAATATTTTTTTTCTTCAAAGGCTTTTCTTATGACATTTACTATTCGATGAGTTTGTTCAATTGTGCTGTGTTTTCTTCTAAAACCGAATTGATGATTGGGAATACATCTGTTATCATTTAAAATCGGCGTTAACTTAGACACTAGAAGTTTCTCAAAAAGCTTTGATATATTAGACAATAAACTTATAGGTCTATATGACTCAACTTTTGTGGGATCCTTTCCTGGTTTAGGTATCATGGTAACTAAGGATACTTTCCACTCTTGTGGGTAGTATTCAAGGCGTAAAATAGCATTAAAAATTAGTAGAATAATTTTCTTTGCTATGCTGGGTAGCTCCAAAAGCATTTTGTTACTGATCTTATCAAAACCAGGGGCTTTCTTGGGGTTTAAATCATGAATAGCCTTCTCGATTTCTCTTACTTCAAACCTTAGTGGAACAGCTGATCTAACAGCAACAGGTGGTAACTCGACCGCAGTATCGAAAGATGTATGAGGGGTAAATACGGTTTTCAAATGGCTAACGAAAATATTTCCTTTTTCTATGTCCTTTCGTGCCCAACTTCCATTTAAGTTTCTTAATGGCGGTTTAGTGATAACTGGTCTTTTAAGATTTCTAGCTGCACGCCATAATGAGTAATCAGATTGAAGAGTTGCATCAAGTTCCTTAAGATATTTTTCCAGAGAAGCCGTTTTTTGAGACTGCAGTAAGTTTCTTAGCCTTTTTGTGCACTCTTTTAGTAAATTTTTAAGTTGAGGGGATCTGTGCAATTGCCACTCTCTTCGAACTCTCCTTTTTTCAGTCAAGAGACGCTCGACATCAGTAGAATATAATTTACTATTTTTGATATTTTTGCGGGCTATGCTAGAATGTTGAACAGCTAGTTTGAGATAATTGTCAAAATTTACAATAGAAACATTCACATTCTCCGGTGTTCTAAGCGGAATATTTTCAGTGCAGTGGGTACTGAGATATTTTTTATATTTTAACCAATTTATTTGTGTGGCTGACGTCACTAAGTAACCAGACGGAGATACAATTCTATAAGGGTTTGATATGGTAAGAACTGTAGGTGTGTGATCAGAAGATAATTCTAAAGAAGCTTCAACGTGAATCGTTTCTGCGGGGATGTTTTTAACCACGCCAAAATCGATGACATCTGGAATTTTTTGCTGATCAGTAGGCCAATAAGTTGGTTGTCCACTCGCGACCACATTTAAATCCATTTTAGACATTGTATTATACAAAACACGACCCTTTGGTGTAATGAGCCGTGAACCCCAGAAGGTATGTTTAGCGTTGTAATCGCCAGCGGCTAGGAAACAGGATCCTAATGATTTAAAATATTTATAATATTGGCTTTCTGATATTGAAAATCTAGGTGGAGAGTATAAAGATGAAAGTACAAAGTTTCGATTTAGCTCTTCAACACAAATATTCGTTGCTTGCAGATAATCTTCACGATGATCACACATTAAGTAGTGTTTGATTCGGGTTTTTATCAAAATAGCAGAACCTCGGGTTCTAACTCCACTCGAAATAGTGGCTGGGGATTTTTTTCTCTATTTTTAATATTAACTACATTTTTAATTTTCACCTGGGTCTACGCATGAATCAATGCTTTTTATCACTACCTGAAGACCTTTAATGCTCTTCAGTTGGTATGTATAAAAGTTTTTTTTTAGTGCTTCTAATTTAGTTATTACTTTACGAAAATCATCTTCACGATTAACTTGTATTTTTGTTTCATTTATACTACCACGTTTTATTGCAGCTACATAAAAAGAATTTTCACCTATTACCGAGATCAAATTCTTTATTAAATCACTTGAGTTTTGCTCTCTAAGATATATCGGTGGTGGCTTAGAAGATTTTGTAACGTTTTGTGCTTCCGAGGATTCCTCTTCCAAAATTGCAAACCGATTTTGAGAACTTATTCTATCAGCTGTACCCTCTTTTAAAACTTTTGGGACAGAATCAACTGCAGAAGAAGTTGGGCTGCGACCCCGTTTTAGCACTGTTATGTACCTATCCATTCCAACTTGTACTTGAGGCTTTTGACCGCTTTTCACCTGTGAAACTGAGTTTTCCATCATGCCTGATTTGGGGGTAATCTTTTCATCACTTGTTAAAATCGTTTCTGCCACTGAGGCACCGCTTGCAGGTTTTATATTTTTTATTGTATTAGAATCAACCGTATTATTAGACACCGAAGGTGATACAGAGTTTTCTATTGTGCCTGATTGGGGGTTAATAATTTTATCACTTATTAAAATTGTTTTTGCCCCTGAGGCATCGCTTGCAGGTTTTATATTTTTTATTGTATTAAAATCAACCGTATTATTAGACGCCGAAGGTGATACAGAGTTTTCTATTGTGCCTGATTGAGGGTTAATATTTTTATCACTTATTAAAATTATTTTTGCCGTTGAGGCAATGCTTGAAGGTTTTATATTTGTAAGTGTATCAACCGTATTATTAAAAACAGAAGGTGAGAGGGATCGCGTACGAGTAATAGGTTTAGCCGTTAGGTATTTGCTATCATCGACTCTTTTTTTTATTTCTGCATTTGTTTCGTTAATACTCACTGTGATATATGCATTTCTACATTATGCTTAATTGTTTTTGCACTGTTTGCACTCATAAGAGTTTTTTTTTACTGTTTACAGTTGTGCTCTTCTTATTTGTTATTGTTTATCAACACCGAGAATAAAAAATGTGTATGTTTATGTATGTATGTACATACATGTATTTTTTTCTTTTCTTTTATTTACTTTTTTTTTGTATACTTTATTTGTTCACGTTTTAAAAAAAAAAAAAAATAAACCGTTTGCCGAGCTTAGAAAACACGTCTATCTCCAACGAGCGCGACAGACAGACTGATTTTATGACGTTGGGTGCTACAGAAGATTCATCCTCCAGAATTGCAAAACGATTTTGCGAATTTATTCTATCAAAAGATGGAACTTTCGAGGCAGAGGCTACAGCTGAAGAGGCAGGGCTGCGACCACGTTTAAGCACTGTTATATACCTATCCATACCAACTTGCACTTGTGGTTTTTGACAACTTTTTTCTTGTTTGTTTATCATTTTTCAATATCGTTTCTTGCCCAGCTTCCATTCAAGTTTCTCAATGGTGGCTTAGAGATAACTGGTCTATTGAGGCTTCTAGCTTCACGCCATAATGAGTAGTCGGATTGTGGAGTTGCATCAAGTCCCTTAAGATATTTTTCCAGGGAAGCCGTTTTCTGAGCCTGCACAAAAAGGCTGAGAAAGTTACAGCCTTTTTGTGCACTCTTTTAATAAAGTCTTAAGTTGGGGGGATCTGTGCAATTGCCACTCTCTTCGAACTCTCCTTTTTTTAGTCAATAGACGCTCGACATCTGTAGAATATATGATTTTGTTTTTGGTTTTTTTGAGGGTTATGCTGGAATGTTGAACAGCTAGTTTAAGATAACTGTCAAAATTAACAATTTCTCCGTTCTCCGGTGTACTAAGCGGAATATTTTCTGTGCAATGGGCACTAAGATATTTTTTATATTTTAACCAATTTATTTGTGAGGCTAATGTCGATAAGTAACCAGACGGAGATACGACTCTATTTGGATTCATTATAGTAACAATTGTAGGTGTGTGATCGGAAGATAATTCTAGGGATATATGTTGGTTGTCCGCTCGCGACCACATTTATGTAGGTCCATTTTACAAATTGTGTTAAAGAAAACACGACCCTTAGGTGTAATAAGTCGTGACCCCCAGAAAGTGTGTTTAGCGTTATAATCGCCAGCAGCCAGGAAGCAGGGTCCTAATGATTTGAAGTTTTTATTATATTGGCTTTCTGATATTGAAAATCTAGGTGGGAAGTATAATGATGAAAATACTAGGTTTCGAGATAATTCCTCAACGCAAATGCTCGTTGCTTGGAGATAATCTTCACGATGATCACACATTAAGTAGTGTTTTACTCGATTTTTTATCAAAATAGCAGAACCTCCACAAGCTCTACCTCGAGGGTCCTTGGTATCATATAATATATAACCATTGATTTTAAACGTGTTTCTTGAGGTCAGATGAGTTTCAGAAACCATCATTACATCAATTTGTTTACTTTTAAGAGAGTATTCTAGTTCATTTTTTTGTTGGCGAATGCCGTTTGCGTTCCAAAAACCAATTTTTAAACAATTCATGGCTTGTTAAGTACAGCTTGCAATAACATCGATTGCATTCTTAACATTTCCTGCATCATATTACCCATTGTGTTTGTAAAGTTATTTACTGTTTGTACTAATGTTTCCATGGTTTTCTCTAGACGACTTAAATTAGAAACTGGAGTTTCACCATTATTTGGCAACTCACCTTGCATTGGCATATGATTTGATTTTAAGACGTTAGCGTAGGATGTTCTGGTATTACTAGGCTGCGTTCAAATGAAGCCGTATAGAGTCCCGTTTGCAAAACTTTCAATATTATCTATCGGAAATTACTGATGATTTATTGAAAAATGAAATCATTTTTCCGTCTGATTCACCGTATGCCTCTGCCGTTGTACTGGTAGCCAAAAGTAATGGTGACTACCGTCAACTAAATTCGATTACGTCTAAAACACCATATCTAATGCCGGTAATGGATGAACAATTCGCACAGTTGGCCAACAATAGGTATTTTACAACTTTAGATTTGCGAGTGGGATACCATCAGATCGAAGTTCACGAGGATTCGCAGTAGTTTACCGCATTTGTTACTCATGACGGACATTTCAAATATAATCATATGCCGTTCGGGCTCGTGTATGCCGCAGCCGTTTTCCAATCAGTTATGAACAAGCTTGTTTCAAAAAGGGGGCGAGGTGAAATCTTAGCTTATTTCGACGATATTGTCATCCCGAGCAGAACAATAGAAGATGGTCTGTTACGCCTTGATAGATTTCTTAAGATCTTGGCCGAAAGTGGTCGAACGCTCCGATTCGACAAATGTAATTTCCTCACAACGAAGATCTCCCATTTGGGACATGTCATCGACGAAACCGGTATTCGCCTAGGCGAACACAAGATAAGCGCTATCAAAAATATTTTGAAGACGACAGCTACAATTAAAAAAATATAAGCAGCTTTTTTTTATTAGGTATTTATATTTCAGTGGTGCCACTATAATTATTTACTTTTATAAATGGAACAATATGCATTATTGCAGCCTCGTATACAAACTTAATTTAACCCTCTAAAATTTTAATTCTTTTTTATAATACATTGTATAACATAAAACAAATGAATTTATTAAAAAAACTTTTAAAATATTTTATTTTTTATCTTAACAAATTGCTAATATACATAATTTGTTTGCACCAACGAACGTGGTTAAGGTATTATGGGGCGTAACATTTGCAGAGCAGTTTATATCTCTTAGGTAAACACAAAATCTTAAAAGTATTAGTATCATAAGAAAATAGGTGCTTCGAAATATCTTTTAAATGATGCATTAAAAATACCGACTTATTAACCCGTTAAGTGTCAATTTCAAAAATTTATATTTCTTAGAAGGGGTTTCTACGAAATGGCATACTTCAAGTTTTTATATGCTGTATTGTTCGAAAACGCATCATATAAAATTTTAAAGTTAATATGGCTTAAAAAATTACATTTTGGAAAACTGCTCAATTTATTTATTGGCTGAAGTAAAATATGTATTGCAGTAGCTATAGTTTATATATAGTTTATAGTTTATATAATAGGGCCCGAATTTAAGAATACGCGAATATATTTTGTGAAACATCCCCAATTTTCCAAATAATGGTATATCTCGCAAACAAGAGCTAATCAATGTAAGGTTAACCCGCCAGCTGCCCCGCTTGACAGAAAACAGTGTCGAATTCTAGCACAGTGTTATTATCAGGGAGAGGGGTTTCATGCAAATGCATGATTTTGCCCTTAAGCTTGATAATGGCCAAACCTAAATAACTTTATGAAACTATGAATTTGCTTAAAATGACATCGATTTGTTAGTGTATATTTTGTTAAAATTGCATATTTTTACATATTTTTGTTATAAATGCATGTTATTGTATAATATTTTGTAAAAATTCAAATTTTAAAAAAAAATTTATAAAAGGTGACCGCAATGGCGAATTCATGTAAGCAATTAACAATGCGAATATGTTATTTGTACTTGTGTTTGACAGTTTCAAATTCGTTTCTTTGTTCTATGAATTCGGCTTTGTTGTCACCACATATAAATTCGCCTTGGTTTTATGCAAATTAATTTTTTACATTCAAAGCTAATTCCCTTCTAGGTGGCGGTAAAAAAACACAGCTGAGTTACTTTTGTTCTTACTTAGATAGAGAAATGACAAAAGTGGCTTGTGTTTTTGGCATATCGACCAACGAAAGCAACAAATAAAATACAGTGTTGAATTGATATTGTTCAACTTATTGTAGTATTACAACCACCGATTACATGAATTCGCCTTGCTTTTCACTTTTTAATGTTACCTGTGTGCAGTGATGTTATACACATTTTTAAAAAGCCTTTACACAGTCCGAAAAAAATCCCTATTTTTCGCTACTTGCTCAAAAAATAGTCTCTACAAAAAGCCCTACAACTTTTTAATGCCAATATGTACTATACTAACACAAATAAAAGGTAACGTATGAATGTAGTAGGTTGTATACAAGTAAAATTTATTTAAAGTTATTGTTTGCATATACATTTATAAATAAACACTTTTATAATAAAATATTATGAATTATTCAGTTCTTTTCATATAATTAAAATAAAATAAAGAGAAATAAAAATAAACATAAAAACAAATGATATAAATTCACATAAATAACAAATCGTTAATAAAACGGAAACATAAACATTTGTACTTCGTAGTTTTGGGCTTTGTTTTCTTCTAGAAATAGTGTTAGTTTTGACTGGTTGTTTTCTGACAATCGTAAAGTTGTTAAGACATTTTTGTTAAATGCAATTCGGTACACTGGAAGGTGTAACAATTTTTAGATTCGTCTTGTAAAAAAGAGCGGACAATGCATATTGAAGTTAAAATTTTATGACTGAGCTTATTCCTTTTTTTTGTGCGAACATCAGTTATGATTGAAAAAATCCTTTCGCTGTCTGCATTGGCATGTGGTAGTGATAGAGCAAAAATAACTAGTTTTGACAAAAGAGGGAAAATGAAATTGTCATTAAAATTTTTCATTTTAATGACTTTAATCCAGAACTTTTCAACGTCCATTTTTAAAAAATTATCTATTTCTTCTTCTGAAAAATAGAATTCAAAGGATCTCCACTCCTGCAAGAGAGAATTTGCGTCCACATTCACTATTTTCGATATATTTTTAAACGACAAATCATTTTTGTTTCCCTTTTTCCCCATGGCAATTTCGGGGTTCAAGAACTCCATTTCTTTAAATATTTCTGTTTTGAGCCTCTGCTTTATTTCTTCCAAGGCTGTTTTATAAAACTGCAGGCAATCCATTCTAATCTGATTTGCAGCTGTTTTTGGAATAGTCTTTAGATGTGTGTTACACTCACATCCAAGATAAACTTCTTCAAGAGGTAGAGAAATATGTGGTGATCTGACATTACAGTCAATACGAAGCTCAGATTTTTTTTATAAAATTTTGACCTAAACTCAAAAATATTTTCACTGATTCGCGCTGCACAATGTGAATTAATGGTGCTTTTGATTGAAAAAGCGCGTTTAATGAATTAAAATAATTCACAACGTACTTGAGAAAGAGCAAATATACCTTGTTACATTCGTTATTTAGGTCAAGAGAGATCCTTTCTGTAGATTTCAATTTGTCTTGCGCGGAAGCTTGTTTGAAAAATTATATTAATACATCCCAATTATCCAATATACTATCTACACATTGCTTCTTTTTCTCTTTTAGCACTTCCTGCAAAGATTCCAGTTGTGCACAGCGCTTGGAACTTCCCGAAATATAAGATCCTATTTGCCTCAAAAGATCCTCTGGTGCTCTTGGCAGTTCCAAGCAAGCCTTACTGGCGATGATTGCTGCCAAATGGCATAGACATTTTACAAGGACTGAATTTGGAATGTCTTCAATTAATCTGGATGAAAAAGAGTTATTTTTGCCAACCATTACATTTGCTGCATCACTACACATGCCTAGCCAATAAAAAATCATTAAAATCATATGAATAATTGCAATATCACTGAATTTACCAATTATGTTGTAAAATGGAATTCCAAAGGATAAAATGCATTCTTTAAATGTATTAAAAAGCACTTTTGCAGTGCAATCAGTTCCTATCGGCAGCAAATCCAGCAGGTTTACTACAACTCGTTCGCTTTCTTCGTCGAAAAATCTGACGATTACGCACATATGCTTATTCAGACCGATATCTGTGCTCTCATCAACCATTACATAAAATTTAGTGACTTTCAATATATTAACTAAGTTGTCTGTTTCTACTTTTGCGATCACGTTTTTTATAATGCTGGTGCATTTTTGCCTTCCAAGCTCAACACTTTTTATTATGTCTAAATCAGGTGCGATTTCCTTAAGAAGTGGTATAAGATGATCAACCAGTTGCAATGCCACATTATGTTCTGCGAAAAACATGCTGAGCTTTATTTCAAAAATTTTCTTGGCTTTTTCAGCTGAATCACTGCTTTTCTTTTTGAAAAAAGTGCCTATTTTGGTTAGTTTCTTTAAAGCGTTTACATTTTTTTGTGCATTTTTCTTTCTGCGTCAAAGCAAGCCGAGGAGTCTAAAGAAGATGATGAGCTCATTTTATCAAATATTTTATTTCAACCACAGAATAGAAGTTCAATACTACAGCTGCAATGGCGGCAAGCAAGGCGAATTTATTTGTCAGGTGGCGTTGAA
The DNA here is from genome assembly GCA_943735925.1 of Pollenia amentaria. NCBI lineage: Eukaryota > Metazoa > Arthropoda > Insecta > Diptera > Polleniidae > Pollenia > Pollenia amentaria. The sequence continues at coordinate 19,856,440 of OX031011.1, forward strand.
AGCACAGCTGTGCTACTTTTTTTTCTAAATTAGAGAGAGAAATGTAAAAAGTTGCTTGTGTTTTGACATATCGATCAACGAAAGCAACAAATAAAATACAATGTTGTGTTTTTGGTATTGTAGCTTGTTGTAGTATCGACAATACCGTTTACATGAATTCGCCTTGGCGGCAAGCAAACGCTCAAAGAAATTTGACAATTTGCAATGTTGGCGTAACAATAATTTTATACTTATGTTGCTAGAATTTGAAAAATACTGCCAGATTAATATATTTTTTGAAAAATCCCTACATTTTGACGATTTAAAAATATCTGTCTTTTTTCCCTACGCACAATTTTTTAGACGAAAGTCTCTACGAATAGGGATTAATCCCTACGTATAACATCACTGCCTGTGTGTGTTTTTAACGGCTATAAAAAATTATTATTTTAAGCAGCTGTATTGTACAAATTTTACGTATTACTATAACAGTAACTTTTTCTCCTAAACTAGATCTTAAGGACAAGGTTAACGTCTTATTTTATTTATTTTCTTAGGAAATTTAAAAATTATTTAAGTATTTTTCAGTTTACTGATATTGTGCATTTTAATTATATATATTTATGAATCTGGTTCTTATTTATTTGCATCTTATTTACATTATTATTTACATCGTGTAAACAATAAATTTAATAAGGTGTCGTCACTGGTTTACTGTCATGAATACAGTGGTAATTTTGCAAAAGAACTACCCGATAGTCTGGGGCATTGATTAAAGTAATCGATCGTAATGGCAATCACTAGATAATCAAAAGCTTGGTTTTGTACATTAAATTAGCAAATCACTCTTTTTCAATCCAGACTTCGAGCAAATAAGTTGCAAAGTAACTGGAAAAAATTAAAATTCAATAAGTGATAGAAGAGCAAATAGTGAGGTTATATAGTATAACTATAATCAATATAAAATTAAATTGGAAAATACATATGTATTTTCTTTCGTGTTTGGTATCGAGAAAAGGTAATAACTTTCTTCAAAATAATTAATAAATCAAAAAAAACCTAAAAATGTTTGTGCAGAAACCGTTTGGCAATTATACCCACATGGTACTTTCTGAGCACAGGCGTTGAAGGGCAAATAATATTAAACTTAAAAACACCCTAAGTTCAAATTAGGTGAATAATAAAGGAGACCCTAACTTTTAACACTTTTCTGGTGGTTACCTGGGGAAAATTTGCTCCAATAAATTAAGACTTACACCCTTAAATATCAGGTAATAGTTTCAATTATTTAAAATACTCAGTTTTTTACATTAGTGTTTCATTTTATGTTTAGGTTTTTAATAAAAAAAAGTGTAATAACATTAAACAATTTGACCACCGCGGTACCGAACAATTTATTAAACGCACCACGAAATCGAAGTAGAGTGCGTATTACAAGTGGTGACGTCATAATTGTGCCAATTTATTAAAGATCTGCTCCACGAAAGAAAAAAAAAGCTTAAAACAAAAACTCGTTTTGCAAGCATTGAAGTGTGAGAGGTCAAAAGCTCCAACCCAAGAGAAGTGTGCAATTTAAGAACTGTTTTTCTTATACGTACTTAATAATTATGCTTTAGGCGAATGTAACCCATAAAGACACCCTATTAACAATGTTTTATTTTTCTATTATAATTTAAAAAAATTATATACAAAACTAAGTCCTACAAATAATTAACAATTAAAAAAAAAATCCCTTAAATAATAATAACCTATATAGTGAGTGTTATACTAAAACTTTCCCAAAAACATACAAAAAACTATTACTATAATAACTATTCTAAACTTCTTAAATTTTCAAACATATAAGCTCTGTAATCTTAACATCATTCGGTAAAATGTGCAATAGTTCCCAAAACTCAAAACCTTTAGCATTCCAATAAAAGTTTCCGTTTCCTATTATACCTAACTTATCCATTTCATACCGCCCTATAACTTTTCTGTAGTAATTAACCCCTTCCAACAACTTTAATATAATCCTAACCTAACTTAAACTAACCTTAATGAAAGCCTAATATGCCTATATAAAATCCCTTTATTATATGAGCTTAATCTAAAATTAAATGTAAAACATTTCTAGAAGGTCTGTATAGTAAAGAATATCTTTATGTATTTATATCTTTGAAATTAATCAATTCCAATTTCATTAGAAAATATGCAACTTCAATTTTTACAGCATTAGTATAACCCAGTGTATGCAGAATGTTTGAAGAGGCCTCCGAGACATCGTAAGCAACATTTAAATTTTTTTTTAATCAACAAAGTTTGGTGAGTGATCGAACCTAATTATTTTTATTGTAGTTTTTTTTTGCATATTATCACCAAAACAATAACAGAAACAACAACAATAATCATCATGAATTAAAGTAAAAGAGTAAGTGAATGTTCTCTTATGTTTAGCAACATAGTTTTGATTGTTTTTGTTTCCGATTATATGTAACAAGGTTTATGTTCATATCTACATATGAATATCTATATATATAAAATTGTAACGTTACTGACTGACTGACTGATTCATCATCGCACAGCCTAAACGCCTGAAGCTAAAAACTTGAAATTTGGACCAGGGGTTGGTCTCTCCCCAAATCGATCCACTAAGACGGGATTTTTGGAAATTCGAATGTTTAGGGGGTAAAAAAGGGTAAAAACTGGTAAATTCGGTACCCTTATATCTCTAAAACTAAAAGAGATACAAAAAAAATTTAATACTTATCGTTGTTCCTTAGAAAAATAAGCGGACAGGTGTCTGGTACTTTTTGGAAATTCAGTCCTTTAACGGAGTAAACGGGTAAAACCTGTATTTTGGTACTTTTTGTCACCCCATCTATCTTTTAAACCCATAAACATAGAAATAAGGGTTATATCACATTTGAAACTTATCTAAAAAATCCAAATACGAATTTGGTACTTTTTCGAAATTCGGACGTTTAAGGGGTAAAAAGCGTAACTATTTTTGGTACTTTTTTTATAAAACATTTTTTTTTATTTATTGACATAAACGTATTAAATTATGGGCTCCCACTACAATATTGAAATTTTTCATGCTTCAATGGGGAGAAAAAAGTACCAAAAAGGGGAAATAGGGAGTAAACGACTAAAATCTGTATTTTGGTACTTTTTTGTCACCCCATCTATCTTTTAAACCCATAAACATAGATATAAGGGTTATATCACTTTTGAAACTTATCTAAAAAATCCAAATACGAATTTGGTACTTTTTCGAAATTCGGACATTTAAGGGGTAAAAACCGTAACTATTTTTGGTACTTTTTTACAAAACATTCTTTTTTATTCCAAAATTTAGTACTTATTGTTGTTCAATAAAGAAAAATAAGCGGACAGGAACCTGGTACTTTTTTGAAATTCGGCCTTTTTGGGGAGTAAACGGGTAAAACCTGTATTTTAAGACTTTTTTGCAATGCCATCTATCTTTTAAACCAATAAACATTAAAATAAAAAATATACCACATTCATAACTTATCTAAAAAATACAAATACAACTTTGATGCGTTTCGAAATTCGAACGTTTAAGGGGTGAAATCGTACCTATCTCTGTTATTTTTGTTTCAAAACATTTTTGTTCATCTACCTATATAATATAAAAATGTAAAGTTACTGACTGGTTCATCATCGCACGTCCTAAACGCCTGAAGCTAAAATATTGAAATTTGACCGGGAGGTTGGCCTCTCGCTAAATCGTTTCCCTAGGATGGGAGTTTTGAAAATTTTTATTGTTAGAGGTTAAAAAAGCTAAAAACGGGTAAATTCCCTTAATTCATGTTCATCAAAAAAAATAAGCGGATAGGTGTCTGGTACTTTTTTGAAATTCGAGCCTTTTGGGGAGTAAACTGGTAAAACCTGTATTTTAAAACTTTTTGCCACGCAATCTATCTATTAAACCAATAAACATTGAAATAAGAAATACAAATAAAAATTTGGTACATTTTCGAAATTCGAACGTTTAAGAGGTGAAAATCGTACCTATTACAAAGTAGCGGGTTAAAACCTAGAAACATAAACTTTGGCGTAAAAATATGTCCACGAAAGAATAGGAGACGCTAACGAAGTAGCGGGTTAAATGCTAGTATTTTAATAATTATGTCTTTTTGTATTTTATTTTAATATGGGAAGTATCCCTTATTAAAAATCTTTATTTATAAATATTATATAAAATTTATCATCGAAGATAAGTTTATTATTTAAAAGAATTTTGAAGCTAAATTTAAGGAAAAAGCTTAACTAATTAACTATGAAGTTTATTAAATGAATAATTTTTGTAATTTTTTAAATGGATTGCTAGAAGTTAAAAATATTTTCTTACGGATGTAAAATTAATTAGGATGACATCACTTACGGGTTTCAGCAGACTTTGTGCCACTGAAACATTAGGTAGGGAGGGTAAAGAGGCATTGGACCCAAAAACATCTTGGGTGCTCTACAATCAGCAGGGTGATAGGACAATAGTTTTGTTTTGTTTCTTAGAATTAATACAATAGTTTTGCTTTAATTTCGACTTGAGTTAATTAGTATTTTGCAGTTTTCCCCTATAACAGAGGCAAGGGAGTTTTAAATTATTATGTATACAAGTACAAGTCATTTTTGTGCGATTAAGACAAGAACCCACCCTAATCAGACTGTTAGCTAGCATGCTGATAACTCCCAATTGTCATAGCTACTTACATATCTTTAAAAAAATAATATTATATAATATTTTATTAACAAGAACTAGTGCACATATTTTTTTTCGATCTCTCAGTCCAATTTTATAGTGACTTATAACAAGCTAAACTGTTAGCAAATATTTTGTCCACTTGTACATTACATAATTAGCGCCCAACGTGGGGCCCAAGGTAATCACTAAATGGGTCCATACCCTAGCTTTTTGTTTTTTTTAAATCTCAATGTTGAATAAAAGTCACAAAATTATTAAATTAAAAAAATATTTACTCTTGAAATAAACTTTTATAATTCTCAGGATTTTTTGTGACATTTTCAAGTTCGAGTATGACAATCGATTTTTCCCTAGAAGTTGCTTTTCATAAGTAACGTGATTTTGTTTAATAATTTTTAATTTTTGTCTAAAGTTTTCTAACAACTTCTATATTTTAACAATTTTGTTAGCTAGATTTCAGTATCCTAATTAGGGAGGGAAATTCTATAAATATTGCTTATTGCATTGTTATATCCACCTAATTAGTTATAGAGAGATAAAATTTTGAATACTGGTGTGTTCAATTTTGTTAGGTATTGGAATTCTGTTAGTTAACTAACCACTTTTTAAGACTATCAAACTTTTGCTGGTTGTTTATTTTCGGCGTTCATCCTATTCAGCTTTACATCCAATACGTAAGAAAGATAAAAATTTAAAAAAAAAAAAAAAAAAAAAAAAATATAATTTTATTTTGAACATTAAAGTGGCTTAAGACCAATAAATAATTTAAAGGAAACATTTTTTTTCTTTTTATTATTGGTTATACCGCACATACACGAAAAATTATTTCAAATATTTTTTCTCTAAAATGACAATTTCTTGTAATTTTTTCTTGTCCACTCTTTATCGCTTAGTTTATAGACTAATATTTAACGAAATGTCATTAGAACGTACTCCACCACGTACAGAAGCTATGGCATCTGCTCCTCACGAAGTTACGTGTAGCATTTGTAAAGACTTCATGCTCGAAACTCATGAATGTCTTATTATTGTGAATTGTAATCATGTATTCCATAAAGAATGCATTGAAAGTCTTCTTTCTCAATCAGCGGAATGTCCCGACTGTCACAGGGCATGTCAGCTGGTAGACCTGAAAAAATTTTTAATTCAAAGTAACTCTCGGCAAAATCCCGAAGCAAAAAGTAACGTCAATGCGCGTGGGAAAGGTAGAGGTGCAATGGCAAAGAGGTATAATACTAGAAATGTAACTAAAAATCTATTTAATGAAAATTCGGCTTTCTCATTTCATTTTAATCAAAATATGACACAGACAGAAGCTAATGAAAATATTCAAACTATAACTCCTACACGGAATACTACAAACAATTCAATGCTAAATATAGATCCTTCTCAGCTCACACGACTTATAGAAACGAGTGTTGCGCGTATGCTGCAAAATTTAAACTTGGTTCCTGGTAATTCACCGAACGCACAAAATAGTCAAAATTTACAACAACAAAATTCAGTTAATAGAACATTACCCCCACCACAATTTAATAATAATCCACAGATAAGCAATAGTCGACATCTTTTATCTCCTTCTTCCAATTTTCAGAACTTCGTTCTCTAACGGCTGACAACTTTAACAATGACTTCGCAGTTATTTGCAAGAATTTGCACATATTGTTGTCAGGAAAAGCCCGGGAATGGTACTGGCGTTACCACAAACAGGTTGGAAACATACAGTGGAATGAATTCTGCGCTGCTATAAAGTACCAGTACAAGGATTTTAAATCCAATTTTGATTTGCTTTCAGTCAGTCGTGCTCGATGAGAAAAGACGTGTTTCTTTTAACTCCGCATACGGTTCTTTTTTTTAACATAAATTAGTTAATAATATCAGTTTAACAAGCGAATTTGGACGCTCAATATAAAAGTGAACAATAGAATAACAATAAAAAAATTAAGAAAAAAAAAATACAAGTAAAAAAAATATACCTACATATGTATGTATGTACGCACATACATACTTGCAAATAATATGTGCAGAAAAATATTTTTTCTTTTTTCTTTTATTATCTCGGGGTAACAACATTATACATAATAAAAAGAGCACAGTCAACAAAAAATAAAAAAAAAAATAAAAAAACGGTGAAAAAAACAAAAACAACTCTATATGAGTAATAACAATGAAACAACAACAAAAATAAATGATATTCATGCTAGTGAAAGCAATGTGGAAATAAACACAACAACAGAAAACAATACAAGCGTTACCACTGATAACATAATCCCAAACATAGACACAATGGTAAACAAACAAGAAAAAAGTTGTCAAAAACCACAAGTTCAAGTTGGTATGGATAGGTATATAACAGTGCTTAAACGTGGTCGCAGCCCTGCCTCTTCAGCTGTTGCCTCTGCCTCGAAAGTTCCATCTTTTGATAGAATAAACTCGCAAAATCGTTTTGCAATTCTGGAGGATGAATCTTCTGAAACACCCAACGTCATAAAATCGTCGAAGCCACCCCCGATATATCTTAGAGAGCAAAACTCCAGTGAGCTAATAAAAAGTTTAATATCGGTGATAGGTGAAAATTCGTTTTACGTAGCTGCAATCAAGCGTGGTAATATTAACTAAACAAAAATACAGATTAATAATGAGAATGATTTTCGTAAATTAATTAATAAGTTTGAAGCACTTAAAAAAAGCTTCTATACTTACCAGCTGAAAAGCAGCAAAGGTCTTCAGGTTGTGATAAAGGGCATTGACTCATGCGTGGACCCAGACGAAATAAAAACATTTTTAGAAGAAAAGGGCTTCAAAATTAAAAATATTACAAATATTAAAAAAGGGAAAAAATCCCCAACCACTATTTCGAGTGGAGTTAGAGCCCGGCGACGTTAAGCTAAAAAAAAATTAAACGCATCCCATTTACAGTTTAAAATACATCCTGTACAGGAAAATAACGATAGAAGAGCCGCACAAAAGAAATGGGCCCGTTCAGTGTTTAACTGCCAAGAATTTGGTCATACTAGGGCATACTGCTATTTACCCTCTGTTTGTGTCGTATGTGGAGAACTACATGGTACCGTCCAGTGTGATAAGTCAAAAAATGACCCTAATGTAAAAAAATGTAGCAACTGTGGTGGTAATCACACTGCCAACTATAGAGGATGTCCGGTATATTCGATTGTCAAGCGTTCTGTTGGACAGAAACTTAATCCCCCTCAAACGCAGGCAACTTATCAAGAAAACACTAACGGCGTTCAAATACCGCAGCCAAATAATAACAGAACCTCGTACGCTAATGTCTTAAAATCTAATCATATGCTAGAAAAAACCATGGAAACATTAGTGCAAACCGTTAACAATTTTACCAACACAATGGGTAACATGATGCAAGAAATGTTAAGAATGCAATCGATGTTATTGCAAGCTGTACTAAATAAGCCATGAACTGTCTAAAAATATGCTTTTGAAACGCAAATGGCATCCGCCAACATAAAAATGAACTAGAATACTTCCTTAAAAATAAACAAATCGATGTTATGATGGTTTCTGAAACTCATCTGACCTCGAGAAATACGTTTAAAATCAATGGTTATATATTATATGATACCAAGGACCCTCGAGGTAGAGCTTGTGGAGGTTCTGCCATTTTGATAAAAAACCGAGTAAAACACTACTTAATGTGCGATCATCGTGAAGATTATCTCCAAGCAACGAGCATTTGCGTTGAGGAATTAAATCGAAACCTAGTTATTTCATCAATATATTCACCACCTAGATTTTCAATATCAGAAAGCCAATATAATAAATACTTCAAATCATTAGGACCCTGCTTCCTGGCTGCTGGCGATTATAACGCTAAACACACTTTCTGGGGGACACGACTTATTACACTTAAGGGTCGTGTTTTGTTTTACACAGTTTGTAAAATGGACCTAAATGTGATCGCGAGCGGACAACCAACATATTGGCCTACTGATCAGCAAAAAGTTCCAGATGTCATAGATCTTGGAGTGGTTAAAAATATCCCCGCAGAAGCGATTTATGTTGAGGCTTCCTTAGAATTATCTTCCGACCACACACCTACAATTGTTACTATAATGATTCCAAATAGAATCGTATCTCCGTCTGGGTACTTATCGAAATCACCCTCACAAATAAATTGGTTAAAATATAAAAAATATTTTAGTGCCCATTGCACAGAAAATATTCCGCTTAGTACACCGGAGAGCGTGGATCTCGCTATTGTTAATTTTGACAGTTATCTCAAACTAGCTGTTCAACGTTCCAGCATAACCCTCAAAAAAACCAAAACCAAAATCATATATTCTACAGATGTCGAGCGTCTATTGACTAAAAAAAGGAGAGTTCGAAGAGAGTGGCAATTGCACAGATCCCCCCAACTTAAGACTTTATTAAAAGAGTGCACAAAAAGGCTGTAACTTTCTCAGCCTTTTTGTGCAGGCTCAGAAAACATCTTCCCTGGAAAAATATCTTAAGGGACTTTATGCAACTCCACAATCCGACTACTCATTATGGCGTGCAGCTAGAAGCCTCAATAGACCAGTTATCTCTAAGTCACCATTGAGAAACTTGAATGGAAGCTGGGCAAGAAACGATATTGAAAAATGGTAAACAAACAAGAAAAAAGTTGTCAAAAACCACAAGTGCAAGTTGGTATGGATAGGTATATAACAGTGCTTAAACGTGGTCGCAGCCCTGCCTCTTCAGCTGTAGCCTCTGCCTCGAAAGTTCCATCTTTTGATAGAATAAATTCGCAAAATCGTTTTGCAATTCTGGAGGATGAATCTTCTGTAGCACCCAACGTCATAAAATCAGTCTGTCTGTCGCGCTCGTTGGAGATAGACGTGTTTTCTAAGCTCGGCAAACGGTTTTTTTTTTTTTTTTTAAACGTGAACAAATAAAGTATACAAAAAAAAAAGTAAATAAAAGAAATGAAAAAAATACATGTATGTACATACATACATAAACATACACATTTTTTATTCTCGGTGTTGATAAACAATAACAAATAAGAAGAGCACAACTGTAAACAGTAAAAAAAAAAGTCTTATGAGTGCAAACAGTGCAAAAACAATTAAGCATAATGATAGAAATGCATATATCACAGTGAGTATTAACGAAACAAATGCAGAAATAAAAAAAAGAGTCGATGATAGCAAATACCTAACGGCTAAACCTATTACTCGTACGCGATCCCTTTCACCTTCTGTTTTTAATAATACGGTTGATACACTTACAAATATAAAACCTTCAAGCATTGCCTCTACGGCAAAAATAATTTTAATAAGTGATAAAAATATTAACCCTCAATCAGGCACAATAGAAAACTCTGTATCACCTTCGGTGTCTAATAATACGGTTGATTTTAATACAATAAAAAATATAACACCTGCAAGCGATGCCTCAGGGGCAAAAACAATTTTAATAAGTGATAAAATTATTAACCCCCAATCAGGCACAATAGAAAACTCTGTATCACCTTCGGTGTCTAATAATACGGTTGATTCTAATACAATAAAAAATATAAAACCTGCAAGCGGTGCCTCAGTGGCAGAAACGATTTTAACAAGTGATGAAAAGATTACCCCCAAATCAGGCATGATGGAAAACTCAGTTTCACAGGTGAAAAGCGGTCAAAAGCCTCAAGTACAAGTTGGAATGGATAGGTACATAACAGTGCTAAAACGGGGTCGCAGCCCAACTTCTTCTGCAGTTGATTCTGTCCCAAAAGTTTTAAAAGAGGGTACAGCTGATAGAATAAGTTCTCAAAATCGGTTTGCAATTTTGGAAGAGGAATCCTCGGAAGCACAAAACGTTACAAAATCTTCTAAGCCACCACCGATATATCTTAGAGAGCAAAACTCAAGTGATTTAATAAAGAATTTGATCTCGGTAATAGGTGAAAATTCTTTTTATGTAGCTGCAATAAAACGTGGTAGTATAAATGAAACAAAAATACAAGTTAATCGTGAAGATGATTTTCGTAAAGTAATAACTAAATTAGAAGCACTAAAAAAAAAACTTTTATACATACCAACTGAAGAGCATTAAAGGTCTTCAGGTAGTGATAAAAAGCATTGATTCATGCGTAGACCCAGGTGAAAATTAAAAATGTAGTTAATATTAAAAATAGAGAAAAAAATCCCCAGCCTCTATTTCGAGTGGAGTTAGAACCCGAGGTTCTGCTATTTTGATAAAAACCCGAATCAAACACTACTTAATGTGTGATCATCGTGAAGATTATCTGCAAGCAACGAATATTTGTGTTGAAGAGCTAAATCGAAACTTTGTACTTTCATCTTTATACTCTCCACCTAGATTTTCAATATCAGAAAGCCAATATTATAAATATTTTAAATCATTAGGATCCTGTTTCCTAGCCGCTGGCGATTACAACGCTAAACATACCTTCTGGGGTTCACGGCTCATAACACCAAAGGGTCGTGTTTTGTATAATACAATGTCTAAAATGGATTTAAATGTGGTCGCGAGTGAACAACCAACTTATTGGCCTACTGATCAGCAAAAAATTCCAGATGTCATCGATTTTGGCGTGGTTAAAAACATCCCCGCAGAAACGATTCACGTTGAATCTTCTTTAGAATTATCTTCTGATCACACACCTACAATTCTTACCATATCAAACCCTTATAGAATTGTATCTCCGTCTGGTTACTTAGTGACGTCAGCCACACAAATAAATTGGTTAAAATATAAAAAATATCTCAGTACCCACTGCACTGAAAATATTCCGCTTAGAACACCGGAGAATGTGAATGTTTCTATTGTAAATTTTGACAATTATCTCAAACTAGCTGTTCAACATTCTAGCATAGCCCGCAAAAATATCAAAAATAGTAAATTATATTCTACTGATGTCGAGCGTCTCTTGACTGAAAAAAGGAGAGTTCGAAGAGAGTGGCAATTGCACAGATCCCCTCAACTTAAAAATTTACTAAAAGAGTGCACAAAAAGGCTAAGAAACTTACTGCAGTCTCAAAAAACGGCTTCTCTGGAAAAATATCTTAAGGAACTTGATGCAACTCTTTAATCTGATTACTCATTATGGCGTGCAGCTAGAAATCTTAAAAGACCAGTTATCACTAAGCCGCCATTAAGAAACTTAAATGGAAGTTGGGCACGAAATGACATAGAAAAAGGAAATATTTTCGTTAGTCATTTGAAAACCGTATTTACCCCTCATACATCTTTCGATACTGCGGTCGAGTTACCACCTGTTGCTGTTAGATCAGCTGTTCCACTAAGGTTTGAAGTAAGATAAATCGAGAAGGCTATTCATGATTTAAACCCCAAGAAAGCCCCTGGTTTTGATAAGATCAGTAACAAAATGCTTTTGGAGCTACCCAGCATAGCAAAGAAAATTATTCTACTAATTTTTAATGCTATTTTACGCCTTGAATACTACCCACAAGAGTGGAAAGTATCCTTAGTTACCATGATACCTAAACCAGGAAAGGATCCCACAAAAGTTGAGTCATATAGACCTATAAGCCTATTGTCTAATATATCAAAGCTTTTTGAGAAACTTCTAGTGTCTAAGTTAACGCCGATTTTAAATGATAACAGATGTATTCCCAATCATCAATTCGGTTTTAGAAGAAAACACAGCACAATTGAACAAAATCATCGAATAGTAAATGTCATAAGAAAAGCCTTTGAAGAAAAAAAATATTGCTCAGCACTCTTCATCGATGTGTCTCAAGCTTTTGATAAAGCCTGGCATGAAGGTTTACTACTGAAATTGCAGCAAAACTTACCAGCAAATATACACAAGCTGTTAGATAGCTACTTAGTCGGTCGTCAATTTATTATTAAAGAAGGCGAATTTTTAAGTTCTCCACAGCCAATTAACACTGGAGTCCCACAAGGCAGCACCTGGGCCCTCTATTATACTTAATTTATACTTCGGACTTGCCAACAAACAGCTACACCCATACCTCAACATTTGCGGACGACACAACTTTTCTAAGCGTACACGCAAACTGTCAAGAAGCATCTCGTTATCTACAGGATCATATATTTGAACTAGAAAGGTGGTTAAAAAAATGGAGGATAAAGATCAATGAGCAAAAATGCGCACATATAACATTCACATTGCGTCGGGAAACATGCCCCCCTATTAAAATAAATAATCAAATAATACCCCAACACTCGCATGTAAAATACCTCGGTATACATCTAGATCGGCGTTTAACGTGGAAATGGCATATAGAAGCTAAATTAACTCAAATGAAACTAAAAGCAATCCAAATTAATTGGCTTATTGGAAGAAATTCTGTTCTTAGTCTCGATTGCAAACTTCTACTCTGCAACTCTATCTTAAAGCCAATTTGGTGCTACGGTATTCAGTTATGGGGCACTGCCTCGGCTTCTAACATCGAAAAAATTCAAAGGCGCCAAAATAAACTTCTTCGAATAATCACAGCCGCTCCCTGGTACGTCAAAAACTCAAATATCCACAAGGATCTCAATGTGCCATTAGTAAAAACTATGATAACGAAATATGCAGTAAAATATTTAAAAAGGCTGGAACTGCACCCAAATCCATTAGCTAGAAATATTTTAAATTATGGCGGCCACATTCGCTTAAGAAGAAGAGACACTGCAGCACTCACCCAATCAGATGAGCGATAATCACCTACATATGTGAACAGATACCGTGATGACGAAGTCTTTTTTGTTTGGCACTGGCAGGACATAAAGCAAATATTAGGATAATATTTGATTAATTATTGTTAGTTCATATTTAATATATGAAGATTTAATAAATAAATACTGAAAAAAAAAAAAAAAATATCTTGGAGAGCAAAACTCCAGGGAGCTAATAAAAAGTTTAATATCGGTGATAGGTGAAAATTAGTTTTACGTAGCTGCAATCAAGCGTGGTAATATTAACGAAACAAAAATACAGATTAATAATGAGAATGATTTTCGTAAATTAATTAATAAGTTTGCAGCACTTAAAAAAAGCTTCTATACTTACCAGCTGAAAAGCAGCAAAGGTCTGCAGGTTGTGATAAAGGGCATTGACTAATGTGTGGACCCAGACGAAATAAAAACATTTTAGAAGAAAAGGGTTTCAAAATTAAAAATATTACAAATATTAAACATAGGGAAAAAAATCCTCAACGACTATTTCGAGTGGAGTTAGAGCCCGGCGACGTTAAGCTAAAAAAAATGAAACGCATCCCATTTACAGTTTAAAATACATCCTGTACAGAAAAATAACGATAGAAGAGCCGCACAAAAGGAATGGGCCCGTTCAGTGTTTAAACTGCCAAGAATTTGGTCATACTAGGGCATACTGCTATTTACCCCCTGTTTGTGTCGTATGTGGAGAACTACATGGTACCGTCCAGTGTGATAAGTCAAAAAATTACCCTAATGTAAAAAAATGTAGCAACTGTGGTGGTAATCACATTGCCAACTATAGAGGATGTCCGGTATATTCGATTGTCAAGCGTTCTGTCAAGAAAACACTAACGGCGTTCAGATACCGCAGCCAAATAATAACAGAACCTCGTACGCTAATGTCTTAAAATCTAATCATATGCCATTGCAAGGTGATTTACCAAATAATGCCGAAATTCTCATTTCTAATTTAACTCGGCTAGAAAAAACCATGGAAACATTAGTGCAAACCGTTAACAATTTTACCAACACAATGGGTAACATGATGCAAGAAATGTTAAGAATGCAATCGATGTTATTGCAAGCTGTACTAAATAAGACATGAACTGTTTAAAAATTTGCTTTTTGAACGCAAATGGCATCCGCCAACATAAAAATGAACTAAAAAACCTGCAAGCGATGCCTCAGGGGCAAAAACAATTTTAATAAGTGATAAAATTATTAACCCCCAATCAGGCACAATAGAAAACTCTGTATCACCTTCGGTGTCTAATAATACGGTTGATTCTAATACAATAAAAAATATAAAACCTGCAAGCGGTGCCTCAGTGGCAGAAACGATTTTAACAAGTGATGAAAAGATTACCCCCAAATCAGGCATGATGGAAAACTCAGTTTCACAGGTGAAAAGCGGTCAAAAGCCTCAAGTACAAGTTGGAATGGATAGGTACATAACAGTGCTAAAACGGGGTCGCAGCCCAACTTCTTCTGCAGTTGATTCTGTCCCAAAAGTTTTAAAAGAGGGTACAGCTGATAGAATAAGTTCTCAAAATCGGTTTGCAATTTTGGAAGAGGAATCCTCGGAAGCACAAAACGTTACAAAATCTTCTAAGCCACCCCCGATATATCTTAGAGAGCAAAACTCAAGTGATTTAATAAAGAATTTGATCTCGGTAATAGGTGAAAATTCTTTTTATGTAGCTGCAATAAAACGTGGTAGTATAAATGAAACAAAAATACAAGTTAATCGTGAAGATGATTTTCGTAAAGTAATAACTAAATTAGAAGCACTAAAAAAAAACTTTTATACATACCAACTGAAGAGCATTAAAGGTCTTCAGGTAGTGATAAAGGGCATTGATTCATGCGTAGACCCAGGTGAGATAAAAACGTTTTTAGAAGAGAAGGGCTTTAAAATTAAAAATGTAGTTAATATTAAAAATAGAGAAAAAAATCCCCAGCCACTATTTCGAGTGGAGTTAGAACCCGGCGACGTTAAGCTTAAAAAAAACGAAACTCATCCCATTTACAGTCTGAAATATATCCTATATAGGAAAATAACGATAGAGGAGCCGCATAAAAGGAACGGTCCCGTGCAATGTTTAAACTGCCAAGAATTTGGTCACACTAAGGCATACTGCCATTTATCCCCTGTTTGCGTTGTATGTGGAGAATTGCATGGTACAGCTCTCTGCGATAAGTCTAAAAACGACTCCAATGTAAAAAAATGCAGCAACTGTGGTGGTTATCACACTGCCAACTATAGAGGATGCCCTGTATACTCTATCGTCAAGCGCTCGGTTGGACCGAAACCTAATCCACCTCAAATTCAGGAAACACATCAAGATAATACTAATGACATTCAGGTACCGCAGCCTAGTAATAACAGAACATCCTACGCTAACGTCTTAAAATCAAACCATATGCCAATGCAAGGTGATTTGCCAAATAATGATGAGACCCCAGTTTCTAATTTAAGTCGTCTAGAAAAAACCATGGAAACACTAGTACAAACAGTAACAAGCTTTACGAATACAATGGGTAATATGATGCAGGAAATGTTAAGAATGCAATCGATGTTATTGCAAGCTGTACTTAACAAGCCATGAATTGTTTAAAAATTTGTTTTTGGAACGCAAACGGCATTCGCCAATTTAAGAATATTTTCTTAAAAGTAAACAAATTGATGTAATGATGGTTTGTGAAACTCATTTGACCTCAAGAAATACGTTTAAAATTAATGGTTATATATTATATGATACGAAGGACCCTCGAGATAGAGCTTGTGGAGGTTCTGCTATTTTGATAAAAACCCGAATCAAACACTACTTAATGTGTGATCATCGTGAAGATTATCTGCAAGCAACGAATATTTGTGTTGAAGAGCTAAATCGAAACTTTGTACTTTCATCTTTATACTCTCCACCTAGATTTTCAATATCAGAAAGCCAATATTATAAATATTTTAAATCATTAGGATCCTGTTTCCTAGCCGCTGGCGATAACAACGCTAAACATACCTTCTGGGGTTCACGGCTCATTACACCAAAGGGTCGTGTTTTGTATAATACAATGTCTAAAATGGATTTAAATGTGGTCGCGAGTGGACAACCAACTTATTAGCCTACTGATCAGCAAAAAATTCCAGATGTCATCGATTTTGGCGTGGTTAAAAACATCCCCGCAGAAACGATTCACGTTGAAGCTTCTTTAGAATTATCTTCTGATCACACACCTACAATTCTTACCATATCAAACCCTTATAGAATTGTATCTCCGTCTGGTTACTTAGTGACGTCAGCCACACAAATAAATTGGTTAAAATATAAAAAATATCTCAGTACCCACTGCACTGAAAATATTCCGCTTAGAACACCGGAGAATGTGAATGTTTCTATTGTAAATTTTGACAATTATCTCAAACTAGCTGTTCAACATTCTAGCATAGCCCGCAAAAATATCAAAAATAGTAAATTATATTCTACTGATGTCGAGCGTCTCTTGACTGAAAAAAGGAGAGTTCGAAGAGAGTGGCAATTGCACAGATCCCCTCAACTTAAAAATTTACTAAAAGAGTGCACAAAAAGGCTAAGAAACTTACTGCAGTCTCAAAAAACGGCTTCTCTGGAAAAATATCTTAAGGAACTTGATGCAACTCTTCAATCTGATTACTCATTATGGCGTGCAGCTAGAAATCTTAAAAGACCAGTTATCACTAAACCGCCATTAAGAAACTTAAATGGAAGTTGGGCACGAAATGACATAGAAAAAGGAAATATTTTCGTTAGTCATTTGAAAACCGTATTTACCCCTCATACATCTTTCGATACTGCGGTCGAGTTACCACCTGTTGCTGTTAGATCAGCTGTTCCACTGAGGTTTGAAGTAAGATAAATCGAGAAGGCTATTCATGATTTAAACCCCAAGAAAGCCCCTGGTTTTGATAAGATCAGTAACAAAATGCTTTTGGAGCTACCCAGCATAGCAAAGAAAATTATTCTACTAATTTTTAATGCTATTTTACGCCTTGAATACTACCCACAAGAGTGGAAAGTATCCTTAGTTACCATGATACCTAAACCAGGAAAGGATCCCACAAAAGTTGAGTCATATAGACCTATAAGCTTATTGTCTAATATATCAAAGCTTTTTGAGAAACTTCTAGTGTCTAAGTTAACGCCGATTTTAAATGATAACAGATGTATTCCCAATCATCAATTCGGTTTTAGAAGAAAACACAGCACAATTGAACAAACTCATCGAATAGTAAATGTCATAAGAAAAGCCTTTGAAGAAAAAAAATATTGCTCAGCACTCTTCATCGATGTGTCTCAAGCTTTTGATAAAGTCTGGCATGAAGGTTTACTACTGAAATTGCAGCAAAACTTACCAGCAAATATACACAAGCTGTTAGATAGCTACTTAGTCGGTCGTCAATTTATTATTAAAGAAGGCGAATTTTTAAGTTCTCCACAGCCAATTAACGCTGGAGTCCCACAAGGCAGCACCTGGGCCCTCTATTATACTTAATTTATACTTCGGACTTGCCAACAAACAGCTACACCCATACCTCAACATTTGCGGACGACACAACTTTTCTAAGCGTACACGCAAACTGTCAAGAAGCATCTCGTTATCTACAGGATCATATATTTGAACTAGAAAGGTGGTTAAAAAAATGGAGGATAAAGATCAATGAGCAAAAATGCGCACATATAACATTCACATTGCGTCGGGAAACATGCCCCCCTATTAAAATAAATAATCAAATAATACCCCAACACTCGCATGTAAAATACCTCGGTATACATCTAGATCGGCGTTTAACGTGGAAATGGCATATAGAAGCTAAATTAACTCAAATGAAACTAAAAGCAATCCAAATTAATTGGCTTATTGGAAGAAATTCTGTTCTTAGTCTCGATTGCAAACTTCTACTCTGCAACTCTATCTTAAAGCCAATTTGGTGCTACGGTATTCAGTTATGGGGCACTGCCTCGGCTTCTAACATCGAAAAAATTCAAAGGCGCCAAAATAAACTTCTTCGAATAATCACAGCCGCTCCCTGGTACGTCAAAAACTCAAATATCCACAAGGATCTCAATGTGCCATTAGTAAAAACTATGATAACGAAATATGCAGTAAAATATTTAAAAAGGCTGGAACTGCACCCAAATCCATTAGCTAGAAATATTTTAAATTATGGCGGCCACATTCGCTTAAGAAGAAGAGACACTGCAGCACTCACCCAATCAGATGAGCGATAATCACCTACATATGTGAACAGATACCGTGATGACGAAGTCTTTTTTGTTTGGCACTGGCAGGACATAAAGCAAATATTAGGATAATATTTGATTAATTATTGTTAGTTCATATTTAATATATGAAGATTTAATAAATAAATACTGAAAAAAAAAAAAACAAATATCTTGGAGAGCAAAACTCAAGTGAGCTAATAAAAAGTTTAATATCGGTGATAGGTGAAAATTAGTTTTACGTAGCTGCAATCAAGCGTGGTAATATTAACGAAATAAAAATACAGATTAATAATGAGAATGATTTTCGTAAATTAATTAATAAGTTTGAAGCACTTAAAAAAAGCTTCTATACTTACCAGCTGAAAAGCAGCAAAGGTCTTCAGGTTGTGATAAAGGGCATTCCCTCATGCGTGGACTCAGACGAAATAAAAACATTTTTAGAAGAAAAGGGCTTCAAAATTAAAAATGTTACAAATATTTAAAATAGGGAAAAAATCCCCAACCACTATTTCGAGTGGAGTTAGAGCCCGGCGACGTTAAGCTAAAAAAAAAATTAAACGCATCCCATTTACAGTTTAAAATACATCCTGTACAGGAAAATAACGATAGAAGAGCCGCACAAAAGAAATGGGCCCGTTCAGTGTTTAAACTGCCAAGAATTTGGTCATACTAGGGCATACTGCTATTTACCCCCTGTTTGTGTCGTATGTGGAGAACTACATGGTACCGTCCAGTGTGATAAGTCAAAAAATGACCCTACCCATACTAGGGCATACTGCTATTTACCCCCTGTTTGTGTCGTATGTGGAGAACTACATGGTACCGTCCAGTGTGATAAGTCAAAAAATGACCCTAATGTAAAAAAATGTAGCAACTGTGGTGGTAATCACACTGCCAACTATAGAGGATGTCCGGTATATTCGATTGTCAAGCGTTCTGTTGGACAGAAACTTAATCCCCCTCAAACGCAGGCAACTTATCAAGAAAACACTAACGGCGTTCAAATACCGCAGCCAAATAATAACAGAACCTCGTACGCTAATGTCTTAAAATCTAATCATATGCTAGAAAAAACCATGGAAACATTAGTGCAAACCGTTAACAATTTTACCAACACAATGGGTAACATGATGCCAGAAATGTTAAGAATGCAATCGATGTTATTGCAAGCTGTACTAAATAAGCCATGAACTGTCTAAAAATTTGCTTTTGGAACGCAAATGGCATCCGCCAACATAAAAATGAACTAGAATACTTCCTTAAAAATAAACAAATCGATGTAATGATGGCTTCTGAAACTCATCTGACCTCGAGAAATACGTTTAAAATCAATGGTTATATATTATATGATACCAAGGACCCTCGAGGTAGAGCTTGTGGAGGTTCTGCCATTTTGATAAAAAACCGAGTAAAACACTACTTAATGTGCGATCATCGTGAAGATTATCTCCAAGCAACGAGCATTTGCGTTGAGGAATTAAATCGAAACCTAGTTATTTCATCAATATATTCACCACCTAGATTTTCAATATCAGAAAGCCAATATAATAAATACTTCAAATCATTAGGACCCTGCTTCCTGGCTGCTGGCGATTATAACGCTAAACACACTTTATGGGGGTCACGACTTATTACACCTGAGGGTCGTGTTTTGTTTAACACAGTTTGTAAAATGGACCTAAATGTGGTCGCGAGCGGACAACCAACATATTGGCCTAATGATCAGCAAAAAGTTCCAGATGTCATAGATTTTGGAGTGGTTAAAAATATCCCCGCAGAAGCGATTTATGTTGAGGCTTCCTTAGAATTATCTTCCGACCACACACCTACAATCTATATATATAAAAATGAATTATGTATGTTTGTATGTTTGTTTGTCGCTTTATAGACTCCGAAACTACTGAACCGATTTTCCTGAAATTTTTAAAGTAACATCACGTGAGCCCTAAAAATAAAATAGGCTACTTATTTTTTCGATAGGGGCAGGGGAATTGGTACCCCCCATAGGATGCCAATATTAATTATCGCATATCTTAAGAGCCGCTGCACGCATTTTGCTGAACTTTTTGCAGTATGATCTTCTCAGCCCCGGGATTGAAATCAAATAGTAGCGGGGGAAGTGGTTCCCCCCATAGGACGCCAATGTTTAATATAGCATATCTTAAGAGCTGTTATAGTGAGAATGTTCAAACTTTGTAGAAGTCATTCTTATGGTATACTACTCTATTGAGAATAAAAATAAAGCGGTAGGCGCAGGGGGGGAAATACCTCCCATAGGATACATATATTAAATATCGCGCAACTGAAGAACTATAAAAGGGACAGTCTTCAAACTTGGTTAAAGCTACTATTATGGTAAAATATAAATTTCAATATAAAAATGGGCGGGGTTGACAGGGGAGGAGCAGTACCCCTCATAGATAGAAATATAATTAAGAGCCGCTGCACGCATTTTGTTGAACTTTTGGTAGTAGGATCTTCAGAGCCCCCAAATTGAAATATAATAGCAGCGGGGGAAGTGGTACCCACCATAGGACGCCAATGGTTAATATCGCATATCTTAAGAACTTTTATAGTGAGAATGTTCAAACTTTGCAGAAGTCTCTCTTATGGTATACTATACTTTTGAAAATAAAAATAAAGCGGGTAGGCGCAAGGGGGGAAATACCTTCCATAGGATGCATAAATTAAGTATCGCTCAACAAAAGAACTATTAAAGGAAGAGTCTTCAAACGTGGTTACAGCTACTACTATGGTAAACTATTAATTTCAATATAGAAATGGGCGGGGTAGACAGAGGAGGAGCAGTACCCCTCATATAAAGAAATATTAAATACCATATATCTGAACACAAAAGTTATCAACCTTTACAGGACAACTTTCAAAACAAAAAAAAAAGGGGGTAGGTGCAGGGGAGCAAAAATAAATAAATTACACATTAAAAAAATACTGCAATTTTTTTCTTATTTATTTTTTTTACCAGTGTAGCGAAGCGCACCGGGTTAAGCTAGTTGTTACTATAATGATTCCAAATAGAATCGTATCTCCGTCTGGGTAATTATCGAAATCACCATCACAAATAAATTGGCTAAAATATAAAAAATATCTTAGTGCCCATTGCACAGAAAATATTCCGCTTAGCACACCGGAGAGCGTGGATCTCGCTATTGTTAATTTTGACAGGTATCTCAAACTAGCTGTTCAACATTCCAGCACAACCCTCAAAAAACCAAAAACAATATCATATATTCTGTAGATGTCGAGCGTCTATTGACTGATAAAAGGAGAGTTCGAAGAAAGTGGCAATTGCACAGATCCCCCCAACTTAAGACTTTATTAAAAGAGTGCACAAAAAGGCTAAGAAAGTTACTGCAGTCCCAAAAAACTGCATCCTTTGAAAAATATCTTAAGGAACTTGATGCAACTCCACAATCAGACTACTCATTATGGCGTGCAGCTAGAAATCTTAAAAGACCAGTTATCACTAAACCACCATTAAGAAACTTAAACGGAAGTTGGGCAAGAAATGATATAGAAAAAGGAAATCTTTTTGTTAATCATTTGAAAACCGTATTAACCGCTCACACATCTCTCGATATGGCGGTCGAGCTACCACCTGTTGCTGTTAGAGCAGCTGTTCCACTAAGATTTGAGATAAGAGAAATCGAAAAGGCTATTCATGATTTAAACCCGAAGAAAGCCCCTGGTTTTGATAAGATCAGTAACAAAATTCTTTTGGAGCTACCCAGTATAGCAAAGAAAATTATTCTCTTTATTTTTAATGCTATTTTACGCCTTGAATACTACCCTCAGGAATGGAAAGTATCATTAGTTACCATGATACCTAAATCAGGAAAGGATCCTACAAAAGTTGAGTCATATAGACCTATAAGCTTATTGTCTAATATATCAAAGCTGTTTGAGAAGCTGTTAGTGTCAAAATTAACCCCAATTTTAAATGTAAATAGATGTATTCCAAACCATCAATTCGGCTTTAGAAGAGAACAAAGCACAATTGAACAAACCCATCGTATAGTAAACGCCATAAGGAAAACCTTTGAAGAAAAAAAATATTGTTCCGCCCTCTTCATCGATGTTTCTCAAGCTTTTGATAAAGTCTGGCATGAAGGCTTATTACATAAATTGAAGCTAAATTTACCAATAAACACACACAAGCTGTTAGAAAGCTACTTAGTCGGTCGAAAGTTTATTATTAAAGAAGGTGCTTTTATAAGTTCTCCTCAGCCAATTGACGCTGGAGTCCCTCAGGGAAGCATCATGGGCCCACTGTTATACCTAATATATACCTCAGAATTGCCAACAAACAACCACACCCTAACTTCAACATTTGCTGATGATACAGCTTTTTTAAGCGTACACGAAAACTGTCATGAAGCTTCTCGCTACTTGCAGGATCATATATTTGAACTGGAAAAGTGGTTAAAACAATGGAGGATAAAGGTTAATGAGCAAAAATGCGTACATATAACATTCACCTTGCGTCGGGAGTCATGCCCCCCTATTAAAATCAATAATCAATTAGTGCCCCAACAATCGCATGTAAAATATCTTGGAATTCATCTAGATCGGCGTTTAACATGGAAATGCCATATAAAAGCAAAACTAACACAAATGAAACTAAAAGCAATTCAACTTAATTGGCTTATTGGAAGAAACTCTGTTCTTAGTCTCGATTGTAAACTTCTACTTTACAACTCTATCTTAAAACCAATTTGGTGCTACGGTATTCAGTTATGGGGCACTGCCTCGGCTTCTAATATCGAAAAAATTCAAAGGCGACAAAATAAACTTCTTCGAATAATCACAGCCGCTCTCTGGTATGTTAAAAACTCAAATATTCACAAGGATCTCAATGTGCCGTTAGTAAAAACTATTATTACGAAATATGCAGTAAAATATTTAAAAAGACTTGAGTCGCACCCAAATCCACTAGCTCGAAATATTTTAAATTACAGCGGCCACTCTAGATTAAGGAGAAGAGATACAGCAGGACTCATCAGACAAGAAGAGCGCTAAACATCAACATATGTGAACAGAAACCGTGAAGAGAAAAATTTTCGTCTAGCATTGGCAGGACAAAAATAAAGTATAAGTATTAGATTTGATTAATTATTGTTAGTTCATATTTAATATATGAAGATTCAATAAATAAATAATGAGAAAAAAAAAAAAAAAAAATTTTGATTTGCGAGAAGAATTGCGAAACCGAAAAATGAAGATGGGAGAGACTTTTGATTCATTTTTCGATGCAATTTCCTCAATTTTGGATCGGCTAGATAGACCAATACCTGAAAATGAGCTAATCGAAATATTAACGAAAAATCTTCGCCCGGATATTCGCCATGAACTTTTATACGTTCCTATTTACTCTATAGCCCATTTACGAAAATTGGTGCAAATACGCGAAAACTTAATGAACGATGAGTTTGTTCGAAGAAATGTTTCAAGTAAGACGTTTTCAAGCAATTTTCCCAGAAGAAATGTTGCTGAAGTTGATTTTTCAGAAACTACTGAATTTTTAAATAACATTAATAATGAACATGTAGATGGCATCGAACACAAAGCGGCTGTAACGAAATGTTGGAATTGTGATGAGATAGGTCACACTTGGCAAGATTGCCTAGGCAACAGAACCATATTTTGTTATGGCTGTGGAGCTAAAAATACATATCGCCCACAATGCCAAAAATGTTTATCTAGGAAAACTTTAAATCCAAAAAACTTACCAGCTCAGACACAACCCCAAACCTTCCTCTAACTTTTACTTACAATAACTCTTACTTACAAAAAAACTCTGATTTCACACACTACCCTGAATTGACCAATAACCCTCAGATTGTTCAAATTTTAAAACGAGACTTTTCTCCAAATATTCTAAATGATAAAATTTTGTATCCAATACGACCTTATCATGAACGAATGCAAGAGTACATGTTCAAACGTAATGAAATTTTTTCGGTTTCAACTCTGTCTTTTTTGGCGAACAGGAAACCTAAGCGTTCCACTGAGGCTAAGAAAATATTTTAAAATGCGGAACCTTACGTCAAAGTATGTAGTGTCTACTATCATGAATAATAATATTGATAAACGGATTTATGCAAACGTAACCTTTTTGAAAGTTTCACAACTTGGGCTCTTAGACACGGGAGCAAATATAAGCTGTATTGGGAGTAAACTTGCTCAAGAAAATTTTTCCAGTTTGGAACAATTTTGCAAAGTTAATTCACAGGTAAAGACGGCTGATGGCAGTTTACAAAAGGTTTTAGGCTATCTTGATGTAGAGGTTGAATTTAGAAAACTAAGGCGTAAAATGAAATTATGGATAGTACCATCCTTATCGCAAAACTTGGTTTTAGGACTAGACTTTTGAAAGCTATTTGATTTAGCTCCAGATTTGTTTGAATCTGCTATAATTAGTAGCCCATCGGATATTTCGGATGCAAGGAAAATGGTTGATGGCCTTTCTGTAAATTTAGAAAAATCTGACTCGGGTTTAGATATGCACAAATTCCCCTTAACTTCATGCCAAAATTCCCAATTACAATCAATTATTAATTTATTCCCAAATTTCGAAAAAGATGGATTGGGCAAAACCTGCTTTATTAAGCATAATATAGACGTAGGTAATGCAACTCCTATAAAACAGAGATTCTATCCCGTATCTCTAGCAGTAGAGGAACTGATGTATAGGGAAATAGACAGAATGCTGGCATTAGGGGTGATCGAAGAATCATCATCACCTTGGAGTTCGCCAATGCGACTTGTGGTTAAGCCAAACAAAGTTCGCCTTTGCTTAGATGCTAGGAAGGTCAATAACGTTACTAGAAAGGATGCCTATCCGCTTCCGAGCATTGGGGGCATATTTGCTAGACTTCCCAAGGCGAACCTGATTTCAAAGTTAGATTTGAAAGATGCCTACTGGCAGATCGGCCTCGAAGAAAAGGCCAAAGCTCTTACTGCGTTTACAATCCCAGGTAGTCCACTCTATCAATTCAAGGTCATGCCATTTGGGCTTTGTAACGCCCCACAAACGATGTGCCGGTTAATGGACTCGTTAATACCATCTGATCTAAAACATTGTGTTTTTGGTTATTTATATGACCTAGTGATAGTTTCTGAGGATTTTCCCACACATTTGTCCGTTTTAGTGCGTATTGCAGAACAATTCAGGAGGGCTAATTTAACCCTTAATATAACTAAATTACGTTTTTGTGTAACTGAGACGAAATACCTCGGATATGTTATCGGAAATGGAGGCATTAAAACCGATCCCGAAAAAATAGATTCGATATTGTCCTGGCCTGTGCCCAAAACAATTAAGCAAGTTCGAGGCTTTCTCGGTCTTGCCGGTTGGTATCGGAGATTTATTTCCAATTTTTCGTCAGTAGTATTTCCGATCACCGAAGTTCTGTCAACAAAACGAAAGTTTAAATGGACAGAAGATGCTCAGAGCGCATTTCAACAAATTAAAACCCTACTTACTGCAGCCCCTGTTCTCTCTAATCCCGATTTTAAGAGAAGTTTTATATACATTGCGATGCAAGTAATTTCGGTATTGGTGCAGTTTTGGTTCAGCTGGACGACAGCGGAAACGAAAAACCTAAAGCGTTCATGTCGAAAAAGCTGAATACGGCACAACGCAATTACAGCGTAACCGAGAGAGAGTGTCTTGCGGCAATAGAAGCAATAAACCGATTTCGATGTAACATAGAAATGCAGGATTTTGAGGTAATTACGGATCACTCGAGCTTGGTGTGGCTGATGAAACAAACCGAATTAACTGGAAGACTTGCCAGGTGGGTATTTAAGCTTCAAGGGTATCAATTTAACATCAGCCACCGAAAAGGAAAAGATCATATTGTGCCAGACTCTCTCTCTCGGTTGCACTGTGATGAAGTTGCGACTGTTGAATTGGCTGAACCAGAAATTGACCTCAATTCCGAACATTTTTCAGATCAAGATTATGAAGAACTAAACGCTAAAATACGGGAAAATGCCACAAAATACCCTGATTGAAAAATCCTAGACAAATATGTTAACATTCGTACAGAACATTATACAGGTGAAGATAGTCAAGATCAGAATGCCTGGAGGCTATGGGTTCCTAATAAACTACGTAGAAATGTAATCATCCGAGCACACGATTCACCAGTTTCATCACATGGGGGAATGTCAAAAACTTTATACGTTATTAGACGCAATTTTTTCTGGCCTGGTATGGTAACCGATGTTCGAAATTATATAAGAGAATGTGAAATTTGTAAAACGACAAAAGCTCCCAATTTTGTAACAAGGCCAGAAATGGGAAGCCAAGTTACATCTGCACGCCCATTCCAACGTCTATATATAGACTTACTAGGACCTTACCCGAAAAGTAAGCGTGGAAATATTGGCTTGTTAATTGTGCTTGATCACCTTACAAAATTTCATTGGCTTTGTCCCATGCGTAAATTTACATCCGCTGCCATACAAATATTTTTACTAGAACACATTTTCCATGTTTATGGTGTCCCAGAATATATTGTCAGTGATAATGGTTCACAATTTAAATCAAATGAGCTAAACGCTTTTTTCACGAAACTTGGAATAAATCATATTTATACAGCTTTGTACTCCCCGCAGTCTAACGCCTCCGAAAGAGTTAATAGGTCGATAATTGCTGGTATTCGTGCCTATTTGAAAAAAGACTAAACTCTGTGGGACGAGAACTTGAGCTCAATAAGTTGCTCCCTTAGAAACTCTATTCATGCTTCTATTCGAACATCGCCATATCACGCGGTTTTTGGAATAGATATGATAACCCATGGGTCGTCTTATAAATTAATGAAAAACTTAAATCTAATAAATGAGAGTTTTAATCCCTTATCGAGAGGCGATAGCCTGTCTTTGTTACGCAAGGATCTTCAGAAACACATAACGGATGCTTATCACAACAATGAAAACCAATATCTCAAAGCCAAAATTAGAGAGAAAGTTGGGCAAAATTACTACGTCTTAGAGGATTTAGATGGTAAAATATTAGGAACGTATCATGCCAAAGATCTCAGAGCATAAAATTTGATTTCCTCCTAATACTTCAGCATAACATGCAAGTATTATGTGGTTTGTATTGTACAAATTTTACGTATTACTATAACAGTAACTTTTTCTCCTAAACTAGATCTTAAGGACAAGGTTAACGTCTTATTTTATTTATTTTCTTAGGAAATTTAAAAATTATTTAAGTATTTTTCAATTTACTGATATTGTGCATTTTAATTATATTTATTTATGAATCTGGTTCTTATTTATTTGCATCTTATTTACATTATTATTTACATCGTGTAAACAATAAATTTAATAAGGTGTCTTCACTGGTTTACTGTCATGAATACAGTGGTAACTTTGCAAAAGAACTACCCGATAGTCTGGGGCATTGATTAAAGTAATCGATCGTAATGGCAATCACTAGATACTCAAAAGCTTGGTTTTGTACATTAAATTAGCAAACCACTCTTTTTCAATCCAGACTTCGAGCAAATAAGTTACAAAGTAACTGGAAAAAATTCAATAAGTGATAGAAGAGCAAATAGTGAGGTTATATAGTATAACTATAATCAATATAAAATTAAATTGGAAAATACATATGTATTTTCTTTCGTGTTTGGTATCGAGAAAAGGTAATAACTTTCTTCAAAATAATTAATAAATCAAATAAAACCTAAAAATGTTTGTGCAGAAACCGTTTCGCAATTATACCCACATGGTACTTTCTGAGCACAGGCGCTGAATGGCAAATAATATTAAACTTAAAAACACCCTAAGTTCAAATTAGGTGAATAATAAAGGAGACCCTAACTTTTAACATTTTTCTGGTGGTTACCTGGGGAAAATTTGCGCCAATAAATTAAGACTTACACCCTTAAATATCAGGTAATAGTTTCAATTATTTAAAATACTCAGTTTTTTACATTAGTATTTCATTTTATGTTTAGGTTTTTAATAAAAAAAAAAGTGTAATAACATTAAACAATTTGACCACCGCGGTACCGAACAATTTATTAAACGCACCACGAAATCGAAGTAGAGTGCGTATTACAAGTGGTGACGTCATAATTGTGCCAATTTATTAAAGATCTGCTCCACGAAAGAAAAAAAAGCTTAAAACAAAAACTCGTTTTGCAAGCATTGAAGTGTGAGAGGTCAAAAGCTCCAACCCAAGAGAAGTGTGCAATTTAAGAACTGTTTTTCTTATACGTACTTAATAATTATGCTTTAGGCGAATGTAACCCATAAAGGCACCCTATTAACAATGTTTTATTTTTCTATTATAATTTAAAAAAATTATATACAAAACTAAGTCCTACAAATAATTAACAATTAAAAAAAAAAAATCCCTTAAATAATAATAACCTATATAGTGAGTGTTATACTAAAACTTTCCCAAAAACATACAAAAAACTATTACTATAATAACTATTCTAAACTTCTTAAATTTTCAAACATATAAGCTCTGTAATCTTAACATCATTCGGTAAAATGTGCAATAGTTCCCAAAACTCAAAACCTTTAGCAATCCAATAAAAGTTTCCGTTTCCTATTATACCTAATTTATCCATTTCATACCGCCCTATAACTTTTCTGTAGTAATTAACCCCTTCCAACAACTTTAATATAATCCTAACCTAACTTCAACTAACCTTAATGAAAGCCTAATAAGCCTATATAAAATCCCTTTATTATATAAGCTTAATCTAAAATTAAATGTAAAACATTTCTAGAAGGTCTGTATAGAAAAGAATATCATTATGTATTTATATCTTTGAAATGAATCAATTCCATTTTCATTAGAAAATATGTGTATGCAGAATGTTCGAAGAGGCCTCCGAGTGATCGAGTGGTAAGTGATCGAACCTAATTATTTTTATTGTAGTTTTTTTTTGCTTATTTTCGCCAAAACAATAACAGAAACAACAACAATAATCATCATGAATTAAAGTAAAAGAGTAAGCGAATGTTCTCTTATGTTTAGCAACATAGTTTTGATGGTTTTTGTTTCTGATTATATGTAACAAGGTTTATGTTCATATCTACATATGAATATATTTTAATAATTTTGTCTTTTGGTATTTTATTTTAATATGGGAAGTATCCCTTATTAAAAATCTTTATTTATAAATATTATATAAAATTTATCATCGAAGATAAGTTTATTATTTAAAAGAATTTTGAAGCTAAATTTAAGGAAAAAGTTTAACTAATCTATATATATAAAAATGAAATTATGTGTGTTTGTATGTTTGTATGTTTGTATGTTTGTATGTTTGTCGCTTTATAGACTCCGAAACTACTGAACCGATTTTCCTGAAATTTTTACAGTAACATCACGTGAGCCCTAAAAATAAAATAGGCTACTTATTTTTTCGATAGGGGCAGGGGAATTGGTACCCCCCATAGGATGCCAATATTATACTGAACCGATTTTCCTGAAATTTTTACAGTAACATCACGTGAGCCCTAAAAATAAAATAGGCTACTTATTTTTTCGATAGGGGCAGGGGAATTGGTACCCCCATAGGATGCCAATATTATACTGAACCGATTTTCCTGAAATTTGTACAGTAACATCACGTGAGCCCTAAAAATAAAATAGGCTACTTATTTTTTCGATAGGGGCAGGGGAATTGGTACCCCCCATAGGATGCCAATATTATACTGAACCGATTTTCCTGAAATTTTTACAGTTACATCACGTGAGCCCTAAAAATAAAATAGGCTACTTATTTTTTCGATAGGGGCAGGGGAATTGGTACCCCCCATAGGATGCCAATATTAATTATCGCATATCTTAAGAGCCGCTGCACGCATTTTGCTGAACTTTTTGTAGTAGGATCTTCTGAGCCCCGGAATTGAAATAAAATAGCAGCGGGGGTATAGGAATACCCCATAGGACGCCAATGTTTAACATCGCATATCTTAAGAACTGTAATAGTGAGAATGTTCAAACTTTCTAAAAATCACTCTTATGGTATACTACACTTTTGAAAATAAAAATAAAGCGGGTAGGCGCAGGGGGGGGGGGAATTACCTCCCATAGGATGCATACATTAAATATCGCTCAACTGAAGAACTATTAAAGGGAGAGTCTTCAAACGTGGTTAAAGCTACTATTATAGTAAACTGTGGGCTAGACTTTCTTCCTAGCCGCTGAGTATTGTTAAAAAATAAAAACACGGTTGGTCTTTATTTTCAATTCAAAAATGGTTTTTATTGAGCTTCTAGCTCCTTCTGTTGTGAGATTAATACTAATACTAAAAAACTTTAACAATTGTAGGTTCGTAGTAACCAAATAAGACTCAAATAAAAACAATCTCAAGAGACAATTATAGCAAAGAAAAACAAAGTAAAAGTGTAAAAGAACCCTTGAGAATTACTCTACACTTAGAGAAAAGGAAATACAAATTTCAAACAACAAAATTCAAAATTAAAGAAAATTACAAAATTAAAGATTTAAGATTTAAGAAATAAAATAAGAAGAAAAAAAAATAAATAAATAAATAAATAAAGATTAAAGCAGAATATAGAAAATTAGAAAAAAAATAAAATAAAGTCTGAAGTCGCTTCAACATGCTCCCCCCGACGCATGGCAAGAGCACCCCCTCAAAACTCCAGATATGATCCAGCCAAAGGTGGACTCTTGGGCTATTGGTAAGTTAAGGTCGGGCTGGTCAACGTGACAATATTCTTTGGGCCACATCTCTGCCCAGGATCCTGTCGATCTCACTCCAAGTGGCAAAAAATGGATGAGCCAAGGGGTCGTACTGCCGAATCTAGTACAACCTTTTTTAGGGTCACTTGCAGTCTGTTGGCCACGGCTGCCAACTGGATGTCCTCTAGTGGAGGGATCGCGGCTTGCAGGGTTGCCACTGGTTTTGGGGGTGATACGGCTGAAGGAGCTCTAGCTGGCGTGGGGTCTTCGCGTTGAGGTTCAGCGAGAACTTTCTTTCCCACTTCTGGCTGCAACAGAGTGTGGAGAAGGGCGTTGCAGGGCTGCCCGTTGACCGTCACTGAACATCGATTGGCCGAGGTACACTCGTCTCGGGCATGGTAATATGCGCTGCAATAGAGGCAGAAGCCTTTTCCGCTGGCCAGCGTAGCTCAACCCTGAGCTCTTTAAACCCCTTACAGTACCGCAGAGGGTGGTTGAGGTAGCAAATGTGGCAGCGTGGTCGTTTCTCCATCTGTATTAGCAGTAAAAGAAAAGAAAGAAGTATATACAGTGTTAAAAAATACCTAATGCGACTGAGTTTTCTAATTTTCTATTCTTGTGTAGGAATTTGGTAGATTATTTGGTAGGTTGTGGTGGGAGTTCACTTTCAGTATTGTTTATCGGTAGCAAACATAATTTTACAACTGGGCGTAAAATTTTACCCTTCTTGGTGATTACTTCAGCAACTCGTACTTTGCTGTCTCGACCATAGATGACGCTGTTAACGCGACCCAGGAGCCACTCGGTAGGTGGGAGTAAGTCTTCCTTGACTATAACAATATCGTCTAGTTTTAAGTTGTCGCATTCCTTTTGCCATTTAAAACGGCGTTGAAGCTCGGTTACATATTCAGACTTCCACCGTCGAGCAAAAATATGTTGTAGCGCTTTTAATCTTTCCCAGCGTTTTAGGAATGGCATGTCTTCGAGCGGAGGTTCAGCAGGTGCTTCTGGTAGTGCTGTAATTGGAGCCCCTCTAAGTAAGTGTCCTGGGGTCAGTGGTAGTACTTCACCCGGGTTTTCGGTAAGAGGCGATAGAGGGCGCGAATTTAAAATGGCTTCGATACGAACTAAAAGCGTGCTGAATTCTTCGAAGGTGAAGGATAGGTTATTGGTAACTTTCTTCAGGTGAGACTTCATGCTCTTTATTGCGGCCTCCCAGAGGCCCCCCATATGAGGTGCATATGGCGGTATAAAAGACCAGGTAACGCCCAAGGTGGAGTACTTTTCGATTAAAGTTTTTTCAACCGATTTCAAGAACTCGTTGTGGCCTTTAAGAAGAGCATAGCTTGCGCCGACGAAGTTTCGACCGTTGTCGGAAAACATGGTCTTGGGGAGTCCTTTACGCCCGGTTAAGCGGTGAAAGCAGGCTAGAAAGGCATCAGCTGAGAGGTCTGAACAGACTTCTAGATGGACGGCTCGGGTAGAGAAGCAGACGAACACCGCTGCGTACCCTTTTAGAATCTTCGCATTTCTCAACGTCGAGGATTTAACATTAAAGGGACCAGCGAAATCGACTCCGGTATATGTGAAAGGCAGGGAAAAGTTCACGCGTTCTGGGGGGAGTGCGGCCATGATTTGGTGCTGGACCTTATGCTTGTAAATCGTACAGGCCTTGCATTCTCTGATGCATTTTCGGACAAGATTCTTTAATCTGGGGATATAAAATCCCTGTCGAATCGCACGTAGCATTATATGGTGCTCAGAGTGAAGCAGAATACGATGCGTAAAACTGACTAAAAGTCTTGCGAAATGTAACCGTTCTGGCACGATAACGGGATGACGCTCCTCGTAGCTTAAACCTGCGTAAATAAGTCTGCCGCCAACTCGTAAAAGGTCATCCTTATCAATAAAAGGATTTAAATTAAGCAATCTGCTTTTGCGGCTTAACGGTCTCTTTTCTTTCAGGCAATCATATTCACGGTAAAAATATCTCTTTTGAGCGAGCGCGATGAGTCGAGTTTTCATCGAGCTAATTTCTTGAGCTGTAATAAACTTTTCGGTGGAAAATGATTTCTTGAGAACTCGGTTGACAAATCTAAGTCGATAACAAAGAATTCGCAACGCCCTTTCAAAAGATGAAAATTCTTCTAGGACATCTTTGCAGTTTATGTCAAGATGAAAGTTGATGATGGACTTTTTTGTCTCCAAGTCGACTGGGTCAAACGTACGAGGTATTGGCCACAATGGTGTGGGAAAGTGTAGCCAGGTGGGCCCATGCCACCAGAGTTGATTGTCTGCAAGTTCCTGCGGGGAGCAGCCTCGAGTGCCCATGTCTGCAGGATTTTCCTCAGTTTTGACATGTTTCCAGTGTTGAGCGCTGGCGATGCTGATGATCTGAGTCACACGATTTGCGACAAAAGTTTTTAACGTGTAGGGAGGCTTTTGCAACCACCCCAGGACTATGGACGAGTCTGTCCACAAAAATAGCTCATAGGGGAACTGGCAATTCGTGACTACACTACGGACGAGCTTAGCCAACAATAAAGCTCCACACAATTCGAGTTTCGGAACGGTAGTCCGCTTGATCGGAGCAACTTTTGTTTTTGCTACCAGCAAATTACTATTTATATGGCCGTCTGCGTTTTCTGTTCGAATATACACTGAACCACAATATGCCTTCTCTGAGGCGTCACAGAAGCCATGTTTTTGGATTTTGTATCCTGGAGAAAAATCTACCCATCTAGGTATTTTAATTTTCGAAATAAATGGCAAGTTTTTTAAAAATAAATTCCATTTCTCAAGTATGTGGGGAGGTACCCCTTCGTCCCAATCAGACTTTGCTTCCCATAATTCATGCATCAAAGTCTTAGCAATAATAACGACTGGGCCTAACCAACCTAGAGGGTCAAATAATATCGCAATTACCGACAAGATTTTACGTTTTGTAGCAGATGGAGTAATCTCAATTGGCTCTACAGCATAGTAAAATATATCCGCTAACGCATTCCAGCGAATTCCCAATGTTTTTAAAGAGCTGGAGTCATCAAACTTCAAGAAATCTTCGTCTAGAAGATCCTCCCGGGGCAAACTTTCGAGTAAAAACTGATCATTTGCTGTCATCTTTTTAAGGGGGAAGCCACCTGATTTCAAGGCTGTGATAAGCTCCCCTTGCTTCTGCTTGGCCTCTTCAAGCGTGTGTCCCCCGGACAATATGTCATCCACGTAGACCTCATTCTTCAGAATACTAGATGCTTTGGGATACAGGTGTCTGCAATCATGACCTAGCTCAAGTAGAGTCCTAATCGCCAAAAAGGGGGCGCAGTTTACGCCGAACGTTACAGTTTAAAGCTGAAATGAATTTACGCATCCTTCAGTGTTATTTCGAAATAATATCTGTTGATACGGGCGATCTGCTTCATGCATTAAAATCTGCCTATACATCTTCTGGATGTCTCCAGTGAACACATACCTATAATTTCGCCAACGTAAAACAAGCTGCATCAAATCCGTTTGAAGCGTTGGGCCCTGGTATAGCACATCATTTAATGAAAACCCGCTTCCGGTTTTCTTTGAGGCGTTAAAGACCACTCGCACCTTTGTGGTTTTACTTTCGGGCTTGATTACCGCGTGGTGGGGTAGAAAAAATGAAGAAACTTTTCCTGCTTTGGGTTCAAAATGCGCAACTGGTTCCATGTGATCCAAGTCCAGGTATTCTTGGAGAACTTCAGCGTACTGCGCTTTCAAATCTGGAGTTTTATCTAGCATTTTCTCCATTCTGTGGTACTGCGCAAGAGCCATATTTCGGGAGGGGCCTAGAAAAATCTCTTTCGGAAATTGTTCTTTAAACGGTAGTCGCACCACGTAACGTCCATCAGATTGTCGCGTTGTGGTACGTTTGAAATAGTTTTCACAATACATGTCGCTTTCAGACTGAAAATCTTGTTTTTCCGCCTCTTCTATCTCCCAAAACTTCTTAAGTTGTTCATGAAGGGCCAGATCGCTACAAGGCGAGACAAAAGTATGGAATGATTGAACTCGAGTTTCTGGTTCAGGGCCTAGCAAATACCATCCGAAGTGGGACTCTCGAGCTTCAAGATTATTGCCAATATTCATTTTTACGCCGCTCAAATTTATAAAAGGCAAGTAATCACTACCAATAATCATTTCGATTGCCGCCGGTTTGTAGAAATAGGGGTCTGCCATTTTTAAACCTCTTATATCTTCTAAATTTTGGATTGGAATCGGCCGTGAAGGCATAAAATGTGCTAACGTTGGTACCACAATCGCTCGAATTTTAATTTTAAAATCGGATATTCGAGATTTAACTGTGACATAGCACCTTCCTTTCGAACTTCCTACCACTGTTTCACCGAACCCTGATATTTCGCTATGATGGCGCTCTAGGGGGATAGCTAAATTCTGTTGAACACGCCTTAGGAGAAAACTTCTAGTCGACCCGGTATCAATTAATGCGCGAACAGTGAATTTTTCGCCTAAATGCTCAACATGAACCAAAGCGGTGGGTAAAATGGTAGTTCCGCTGTGCTGAGACAAATTAACCTGAACCGACTCCCCATTTGCACCCGAAGTGGCAGATCGTCCCGATTGAGAATTGGATGGCCTCGTGTTACTCTGAGTACCCGACCCTGATGGCCTTTCGTAGTCTCGAGACTGCTGGTGAGTTGACGCCCTTTGAGTGGGAGCCTTTTTCACTTTATCTTCTTCAATATGCAACATGGTGTGATACCTTTGATTGCATCTGTTGCAGCTACTGCTACTCTGACATTTCGTTTTAAAATGAGTGGGTGAAAAACAATTCGCACAAAATTTGTTCGCATAAACATATTTGATTCTGTCAGGAACTGATAATCCCTTAAAATATTTGCAGAATCGTAATGGATGATTCTGTTGGCATTTCTTGCAGCTAAATTTACCCTTATCAGGTTGAGCATCAGAATAGAAAACTTGAGACTTGGAAGTATTGTTGTCTCTGCTGGACGGCTTCCTCAAATTTATGAAAGTTTCCAGAGTTTCAATTCGTTCAGACAGAAATCGATTAAGTTGCGGCCATGTAGGCAATTCTTTGTGGTTAATTAAGGAATCTTCCCACGCACGCGAAGTTTCTTCTGGGAGCTTTGAAGTGCAAATGTGCATAAGGAAGGGGTCGTTATCCGCTACTTCAACTTGAAACGAGCTAATAATCGACAAACCATCGCTGACCGTATTTTGAAGTTGCCTTAAAAATTTCAAAGTTTCATTCTGAGGGGCCTGGATGCCATAAATTTTCCTAATTTGATTGTTAATTAAAATTCGCTTATTTTCGTAGCGATTTTTCAAAGCCTGCCAAGCTAGCTCAAAATTAGCATCTACCAAATCATAATCTTTAATGAGTTGGTAGGCCTCCCCCCTCGTCTTGCCAAGTAGATAATATAATTTGTGCGCTGGCGCCACTGAAGGTTCGTTTCCAACCACTGCCCTAAACATATCCCTAAATGCTGGCCATTTGTCGAAACCCCCTTCAAACGTTTGGATTTCGACCGCAGGTAATTTAAGCGACGACTGACGTACCGTTGTGTCTGCCGCCTTTTGTTGCGGAGCTTTCGCCTTCAACAAGTCCATTATTTTAGCCTTTAGTATTTGGCACTGTTCGCAGGCATCTTCGTATTTCAGAGTAATTTCATCTGGAAAATCTTCTTCTTCCTTCACCCTTTCATAGCCTTTGATGAATTCTTCAAATGTTGTCATCATCTTCAGCCATCTTCTTTCAAGTTCAGACTGCTTTACCTCTAAAAGTGAAATCGTCAAATCTTCTGAAGATATCTTCTCAAAAGTAGAACAAAAATTCACTACTTGTCGAATATCGTATTTACATGCCCTTTCCGAAACCATTTTAAAAATTTTTGTTCAAAAGGCCTTAAAATATTTTATACCTTAACGATTTCACCAGCCGAAATGAAAAATTTACAAAAAATAATCGTGAAGAAATTGAACCTTATACAAAGGTATATTAAAAATTACTCGCGACGAATGAAAGCGATGCAGAATATTTAAAACAAGTTTTTAAATTTCACCCAAAAAATTTCCAAAAATTTTCGCCTCAAAATTAAAAAATTTTTATATTTGTAGCTTTATTTCCTCAAAACTTTTTATTTGTTAAATTTTTTCTATCACCATAAAATTACTTTCAATATTTAGCCACAAATCAATTTTACTCAGATTCCGTAAAAATTTTTTTTTAAAAAATCTACTCATCAAAATTCCAAATATAGTTATTATAATTGTGCTTTAAATTAAATTTTTCAAAAATTACGCACTCTTTTCTCCAAACAATTTTTCAAAAAATAATCGAACAAACTTCACAACAAATTTAGAACGGGTTGTTCATAAGCATCAAATTTTTTCATTAAATAATGCTTTTAATATGTACCACTTGTAGGGTCACCTTGTAAATTTTTTATTTAAATTCACCTCTTTTCGGTTCACCCTTTTTATTCCAAAATTTAGTAAATATGATGTATTTTTGCATTCAACATTTATGCTATTGTTCAAAATATGCGCACCACTTGAAGGGAGACCCTTTAAATTTTCCTTAAAAAAAAATTATCACTCTTCGAATCACCCTTTTATTTCCCAAATTCAACAGACTCGTTGTCACTGTGCATCCAAGTATAATGATGCTTACAAAAAATTTGTGTACCACTTGAAAGGTCACCGTGTAAAATATTTTCATAAAAAACCTTCTTTGTTATTTTTATATTTGTTTATTACAATTATGCCACAACACTGTCTTCGTTTTAATATAAATTTGCCGTACCAAATTCTTCACAAAATATATAATTGTAGTTTCACACACTCACCCTTATACAGCCTTTACTCGCCCTGTTGTTGTTGTTCACTTCAATTCGTGTAGAAATTCTGCAGAAATTATTCTATGGTTTTTTTCCTTTTTTCTACTGTTATTATATGTTATTTTTTATATTTTTCCGTGGTTTTTCTGTTTTTTTTTTAAGTCACTGTCTTATTTTTTTTATCTTTATTCTCTAAATTTTATTTATTTTAATATTTTTCACAATATATTTTCTCGGTTTAATTTATCCAGCGCACGTTTAACTTATGACCTTTTCTAATGTATGTATGTAGTTGTTGGCAAAAAATCAATTGTACATAACAAAGTTAGGGGAACTGGTGGAATTGAAACACTTGCTAATGAGTGTGACGAGTATGGCAATTATATTTAACGGCAGTGCGCATGTCTTAAATAAAAAAAACTCCGTTGTTTTTTCTTATTTACCAGTGTTGCTACTTTTTATCAGTGTTGGCACGGTAGGGATTTTTTTCTATCAGTGATGGAATCTTATTAAATTTTAAGGTTATGTTCGATACCTTGTTTGAATATGATTATGCAGCAATTTTAATCAATTTTTTAAGCACTTTTCACGAAAATCATACAATCGCATTAAATATAATTAAAACACTGCACTTACCCAATCTAATCCTTTTGGTGCTAATTAATGATTACCTTGCTGATTTTTCCCTCTTGAAAATCAATCGTTTTGTAGACCTTTCTTCCTTCTTGGAATATTTAGCTTAATTTTTTCCTCTTGTTGGAACGGGATACATCATAGATTTTTCTGCACGCAGCCCTCTTGACTGTGGTTGATGTCGTCGTTGTTGCGGTAGAAAAATTATTGACGACAGTTCAAATGTGCCTTAGTTGTTGCGATAGAACAACTGTTGAAGACACTTTGTGGACAAGATTTTCCACTGGTTCATTCAATCCTAGCTCCTCTAGGATTTATCGAAGGACCAAAATGTGGGCTAGACTTTCTTCCTAGCCGCTGAGTATTGTTAAAAAATAAAAACACGGTTGGTCTTTATTTTCAATTCAAAAATGGTTTTTATTGAGCTTCTTGCTCCTTCTGTTGTGAGATTAATACTAATACTAAAAAACTTTAACAATTGTAGGTTCGTAGTAACCAAATAAGACTCAAATAAAAACAATCTCAAGAGACAATTATAGCAAAGAAAAACAAAGTAAAAGTGTAAAAGAACCCTTGAGAATTATTCTAAACTTAGAGAAAAGGAAATACAAATTTCAAACAACAAAATTCAAAATTAAAGAAAATTACAAAATTAAAGATTTAAGATTTAAGAAATAAAATAAGAAGAAAAAAAAATAAATAAATAAATAAATAAAGATTAAAGCAGAATAAAGAAAATTAGAAAAAAAAATAAAATAAAGTCTGAAGTCGCTTCAACAGTAAACTATAAATTTCAATATAAAAATGTGCGGGGTCAGTGTAGCGAAGCGCACCGGGTTAAGCTAGTCTATATATATAAAAATGAATTATGTATGTTTGTATGTTTGTTTGTCGCTTTATAGACTCCGAAACTACTGAACCGATTTTCCTGAAATTTTTTACAGTAACATCACGTGAGCCCTAAAAATACAATAGGCTACTTATTTTTTCGATAGGGGCAGGGGAATTGGTACCCCCCATAGGATGCCAATATTCGATTTTCCTGAAATTTGTACAGTAACATCACGTGAGCCCTTAAAACAAAATAGGCTACTTATTTTTTCGATAGGGGCAGGGGAATTGGTACCCCCCATAGGATGCCAATATTAATTATCGCATATCTTAAGAGCCGCTGCACGCATTTTGCTGAACTTTTTGTAGTAGGATCTTCTGAGCCCCGGAATGGAAATAAAATAGCAGCGGGGGTATAGGAATACCCCATAGGACGCCAATGTTTAAAATCGCATATCTTAAGAACTGTAATAGTGAGAATGTTCAAACTTTCTAAAAGTCACTCTTATGGTATACTACACTTTTGAAAATAAAAATAAAGCGGGTAGGCGCAGGGGGGGAAATACCTCCCATAGGATGCATACATTAAATATCGCTCAACTGAAGAACTATTAAAGGGAGAGTCTTCAAACGTGGTTAAACTATAAATTTCAATATAAAAATGTGCGGGGTCAGTGTAGCGAAGCGCACCGGGTTAAGCTAGTTAACTATAAAGTTTATTAAATGAATAAATTTTGTAATTTTTTAAATGGATTGCTAGAAGTTAAAAATATTTTCTTACGGATGTAAAATGAATTAGGATGACATCACTTACGGGTTTCAGCAGACTTTGTGCCACTGAAACATTAGGTAGGGAGGGTAAAGAGGCATTGGCCCCAAAAACATCTTGGGTGCTCTACAATCAGCAGGGTGATGGGGCAATAGTTTTGTTTTGTTTCTTAGAATTAGTACAATAGTTTTGCTTTAATTTCGACTTGAGCTAATTAGTATTTTGCAGTTTTCCCCTATAACAGAGGCAAGGGAGTTTTAAATTATTATGTATACAAGTACAAGTCATTTTTGTGCGATTAAGACAAGAACCCACCCTAATCAGACTGTTGGCTAGCATGCTGATAACTCCCAATTGTCATAGCTACTTACATATCTTTAAAAAAATAATATTATATAATATTTTATTAACTAGAACTAGTGCACATATTTTTTTTTCGATCTCTCAATCCAATTTTATAGTGACTTTAAACAAGCTAAACTGTTAGCAAATATTTTGTCCACTTGTACATTACACAGCGTCTTTGAGCCGATTTTGCCCTTTGCTAGTAAACTTTGTGTAAATATATTACAGCTTTAATTTGTTGAAAAGTAGTTAAGTGAAACTTCTACACTACAGTATCTGCTATTAAAATATTGATTATATTTGAAAAATATATAAAAAGCTTAGGTTTTGAGGAAAAAATGCCAAATATGAAGCCATTGACCAGAAGTATGTGTCAGATAACAATGAAATGTTTAAAACTGATGGACAAGAGCTTTTCTGTAAAATATGGGACAGAAGAATATCTTTTGAAAAAAAGTTTTTAGTGGATCAACATCTAAAAAGTCAAAAACAAAGAAAACCATGCACAAAGTATTGGAAAGGCCTCTCAGGTATTAATATATAGTATATCGAATGAGGGTAAAACAAGTTCGTTTAACATGGGGCTTTGTAAGGCATTTTTCTCTGCCGACATTCCTTTGCATAAACTTAACAACAGTGATTTAACAAATTTTTTTAAAAAATATACTAACGAGACTATTCCGTCTGAACCTCGCTAAGAAAAGTTTATGTTAGCAGGTTGTGTGGTACAAAACCAGGCCAACTTGTAGACTTATTGAAACATAATTATTTGTTGGTCTCTATCGATGAGACAACAGACATTAAAGGGCGATTTTTTGCTAATGTAATGGTTGGCAGATTGGATGCAGACGAAGAACGAGGTAAACTAATATACCTTCTTAACGTGGAAGAATTAGAGACACCAAATCGAGCTACAATTGCTAAAGCCTTAAATGACTCAATTGCAGCATTAGGTGAAAACTTTAATAAAAATCAAATATTAATATACGTGATATATGATGAAATATGCAAAATATTTGAACGCATTTTACCCCAAAATGATTCATGTCACTCGTATGTCACATGCAATACACAGAGTTGCAGAAGAAATTAGGAATCAATTTCATGACATCGATTTTTGACTTCTTATGGGAAAAAATATTTCTCAAATCAAGATCGCGGGTAGCAATTTATGAAGCAAAGTATCCTGACCTAAGTCTTCCACCTCAACCTGTAATTACAAGGTGGGGAACGTGGTTAGAGGCTGTCGTTAATTATGCAAGCTTTATTGATCACTTTAAAGATGCTGTGGAAGCTTTAAATCAAGAAGACGCTACAGCATTAAAAAAAATTTAAAAAATTTTAATCTGCATTCAATTAAAGATCAACTTGTTTTTTTTAAAGCAAATTATGCGTTTCTCAATAATACTTTTGATAAGCTTCAACAATTTAATTCGTTGCACAGTTAAATTAATATAATTGACGAAGCTATAATTCAAATTAGTTCCATATAAGTCGAAATTAGTGAAAAAATTCGAAGCAAAATAGATATCGTTATTAAATAGAATATTGGATTTCAAGATATTTAACAAATTGCTGGTGGTTTTGCTGCAATGTCTTGTGTAGATTCTGTAAAAAAAAATATTTTTCATTAAAGACCTAGAATCATTTAAATATGCGCCGATCACATCTGTAGATGTTGAAAGGTCTTGTTCAATATACTAAAGCTTTCTAAGAACAAATAGATTGAACTTTACATTTAAAAATATAAAGAAAATGTTATTTTTACATGTAAATAAATAAGATAAACTTCGTTATATATTATATTTTTACATTCTGTACCTTCATAATTATGTTTTTCTAATGAGACTGAATTAAAATGTTATGTTTTTGTTTCAATAAAAAATTTTAATATAAGTGCACATTTTTTGGGGCATATTAATGGCATATTTTAGGTGCCTTAAGTACCTTTTTTAAGTGCATGTAGTCCTTGTCCCGGTTATTATTATACCGAAATAATTTTAAGATAAAGAAAATTTTGTAAAAAAAAGTCAGTCAAGAAGGATGAATGTTAAAAATTGGCTCTTAATGGGTTAATAGGTGGTTGTGCTTTAAACACCATGTGAAACGCACTTTAAAATTTTCATTGATACCCATATTGTTAGGATTCAGTTTATACCCACAGATATATGGATAAAGTATTTTGTAACTTTTACGGCCTATAATTCCTAAACTACGAGCGTTGGCGCGAAAAACAACATTCCTTAGAACTTCTTTTAAGCATACTGAAAAGTAATGATAGTTTCCATTTAGTGGTGAGCCGAGCTTACATTCAGGTTTCAATCCGGTTCTTTGCTGTTTAACAAAAAAATAAATAAATTTAAGCACTAATTCTCTTAGTTTTTGGTTATAATAGCAACACTTTTTCTGTTTTGCAGCGAACAAAAATAGAAATTAGTTTAATTTGACTAGAACGACAAAATCAGCATATACAACAAAATGCAGCCATGTAACTCATAACCATGAAAAAAATCATATATTATATATATTTATATATATAAATGAATGTATGTATGTTTATTGGTTTGTTTGTACCTTATAGCCACCTAAGCCGCTAAACCGATCTTCAGGAAACACAGTAAATTATTGATGGTCTGGAAGGATATATAGGCAATATATTTTGTGCATATTTTGAGTGGGCGTGGCACCTCCCATACAAAGACGATATAAAATTCTGTATATCTAGAGCACGGAAATGCCTAACGTTCAAATTTGGCACAAGCTCCTTGGTTATCAATACACAACATCTGACGAAATTTGGGCGGGATTGGATAACTGGGTGTGGCACAAAATGTCTTTACTTATATCTAAAGAATGGTATGAGCAAAATGGTCAAAACCTAATAAACAAAGCTGGGTTACCGATACAACACATCTCTGACAAAATGGGCGGGATTGTAATGGTGGGCGTGGCATCTCCCATACAAATACATTGTAGATAATGTATATCTGGAAAACGACAGGAGCCA
This sequence comes from Pollenia amentaria, assembly GCA_943735925.1. Taxonomy (NCBI): domain Eukaryota; kingdom Metazoa; phylum Arthropoda; class Insecta; order Diptera; family Polleniidae; genus Pollenia; species Pollenia amentaria. Next base: position 19,900,197 of record OX031011.1, read on the forward strand.
AAGATTCCAAATTAAAAACAAACATTTTGGTTATCAATACACTTCATCCGAGAAAATATAGGCGTTATTGGAGAAGTGTGCGGGGCATAAAATAGATTAATTTATATCTGAAGAACGGTAAGAGAAAAATTGTCAAAATTTGGTACACATATCTGGGTTATCAACACACCCTCTCTAAAAATGGACAATGTTGGAAAAGTAGGCGTGGTACCTCCCATAGAAAGACAATATAGATTTCTGTATATTTATAGAACGGGTAGAGTGAAGGTTTCCAAATCAGGTAAAAACATTTTAGTTATCAATACACAACATCAGACAAATAATGGGCGTGATTGGAAAAGTGGGAGTGGCATCTCCCATATAAAGAGATTATAAATTTATGGATGTCTGGAGAACGGCAAAAGCCAAAGCTTCCAAATAAGGTACAAGCATCTTGGTTAGTAATTCACAACCTCTGACAAATTGTCCAAATTTGATCCACATAGCTGGGTTATCGACACGCAACATCTGTCAAAAAAAAGGTGGGAGTGGATAAGTGGTTACTTACATACAAATCAAAAAGAGAATTCTGTACACATAAAAAAATGTCATAGCTTAAGTTTCCAAAGTTGGCACAAATAGCTTGGTGCTCAAGACGCAACATCAGTCAAAAGGTAGGTGCGATTAGATAAGTAAGGGTGGTACAAAATAAAATACCGTATATTTGAAGAACACTAAGTGTAAAATTGTCTAAATTTGATACAATTAGAATCGCTATCTATATATAGACAGCACAGTAATGTGTGTGATTGGAAAGGTGGGCGTGGGTCAGTCTAGATATTTCTGTATATCTAGAGAAATGCCACAGCTACAATTTACAAGTTTAGAACAAATAGCTTGGTGATACTCGTAAATGAATAATATCTGTAAAAAGCCCACTGTCGTATAGTATACATAGGCGGGATAACTTCAATACAAACACCATATAGATTTCTGTGTAACTGGTGAACGGTAACAGTAAAAGTATTCAAAATTGGTGCAAATAACTTCATAAGTAATTTTCACCCTGTGAATTACTACAACCCTGCACCTGACAGAAAATGAGAAATAAAAGACATAACTGAAAGGACGTGTTCGCGAGTATTTATTTTAAAACATATCATTTATATTTTCCTAATTAAATTTAATTAAACAAGAACAATGAAAGTAATATTATTTGTTTGATATCACATTGCCACCGCATGTGACAATATTTCAGAAGTGGGATAAGTTAGCCTGCGAAGCCATGAAATTTAAATGAGGCAATATTTTGGAAAAAAAAATAGAAGCACATTCGAAAACAAATATTTTTTGTTCCTAACGTACTTATATGTGAGCGTTTTTTCGTGTAATCCTAGCCGTATTTTGATTAAGAGCGTTTACCCCGACTAGAGGATTTTTACGTTGACGACGAATATAGAATCTTTTCAAATGGGGAAGAATTAATGCAAACAGTGCACGCTTTGGAAAAGTCACTTTCGGATTTGCAAGGTAATGGTTTTGCGTCGTCGCCGTTGGATGAACTTAATCCCAATGTACCATCACCTGGTTTTACAACAGGTGGATCCGTTTTTATGCCACCGATAACCACCCATGCGAACGTAATGGCACAAGCCGCATCCATTGAAAATATACAACCGAGAGGTAATTTTTCTGGGTCGTGTTTGGCAAATACATCAACCGATCCCATATACACCACTGTAAATCAAGGTTGCCGACCAAATCCTCCATCATCGTATAATACAACGAGTGCTTTTGCACCACCTCTGTTCCACCATGCAACAAATGCTTTTGTGGCATCAACGTATAATTCGACAACTGCTTTATAGCAACGCCGTATACCCAACCGACAAGTGGTTTTATACCGCAATCGTATAACCCCACAAGTGGTTTTACACCACAATTGTATAATTTCACTGGTGCATGTGTGGCACCTTCATCTGTACCGCAAACGCAGCACACAACGTATAACCCGTACAACAATGTCCGTGAAATAGTCGGACTCCTACCCGATTTTAATCCGTCATTGGAAACGTCACTAAATGCACATCAATTCACTAGACGAATCGATGGTCTCAAACAGGCCTAAAAATGGTGTGACCCATTCGTCTTGTTTGCCGTTCAACAAAAACTACATGGTCCTGCGAAATATTGGATCGATGCAGTGGAGGAAGTTTTTCTTATGTGGGCGGGTTTTGTGCCAAATTTATCGCTGATTTTCCTGTTATTACGAATATTGCCGACGTGCATATCAAAATGGCAAATACTAAACGTCAGTGTGATGAAACACCGCGGGATTATTTTTATAAAATGATAGCCATTGGTTCGAAAGCTGGTCTACCCGAATCTGCAACAATGCGCCATATAATAAATGGCATAAACGATTTAGATCTTAAAAGAAAGATCTGGAACGACTACCAAACGTGCAACGACCTGCTAAAGGATAGAATCAACTATTGTAGTTATAACGAGGTACAAGTTACCAGTATCCCGTGTAAGACAATTTTGAATGTTTCCGCTCCAGCACCCACAGCAACAACGAACAAGAAATCGTCTGATACCAAAAGTGATAATCGAGCTGTGAAGTGTTACAATTGTTTTGAGTTGGGACATTTTTCCGCCAAGTGTCCTGAGCAGCAGCATAAACCACGCTGTAACAATTGTAAACGTATCGCACACACAAGCGACAAATGCCCTGAAAAGGATTCAGTAAAAGCAGCCGTGAATAAAATGTTCGGTTGACAACAGTTCCACCTACGTCCAACAACGATGAAATCATTAAGAACATAAATGTCAATGGAAACGAAACCGTTGCATTTACAGATCCTGGTAGTAAACGGTCTCTAATTCGTAAATCGTATGCCCCTACTGTTGGTAAGGTGGAAAGTTCTTGTATATTGTTGGAAGGCTTCGCCGGAGGTCAGTACAATTGTACTGACAAAATACATGTGAATGTGATAGTTGACAACAATGCAGTGAGTGCTGAGTTGTTCGTGGTTGAAGATAATCTGCTAAGCGAAAATGTGCTATTGGGTCGAGACATTCTATGTGGTAAAGGTAAGCGATTAGTAATTGAGGACGATGACTGAGATTTGTCTTACATCCAGCACCCCTGTTCAAATGAAGCCGTATAGAGTCCCGTTTGCAAAACGTTCAATATTATCGGAAATAACAGATGATTTATTGAAAAATGAAATCATTATTCCGTTTGCTTCACCGTATGCCTCTGCCGGTAGCCAAAAGTAATGGTGAACACCACATGTACATATGTTGATTACCGTCAACTAAAATCGATTACGTCTAAAACACCACATCCAATGCCGGTAATGGATGAACAATTCGCACAGTTGGCCAACAATAGGTACGTTACAACGTTAGATTTGCGAATGGGATACCATCAGATCGAAGTTCACGAGGATTCGATGAAGATTACCGCATTTGTTACTCATGACGGACATTTCGAATATAATCCTATGCCATTCGGGCTCGTGAATGCCGCAGCCGTTTTCCATTCAGCTATGAACAAGCTTGTTTCAAAAATGGGTCGAGGTGAAATCTTAGCTTATTTGGACGATATTGTCATCCCGAGCAGAACAATAGAAGATGGTCTGTCACGCCTTGATAGATTTCTTAAGATCTTGGCTTAAAGTGGTTTAACGCTCCGATTCGACAAATGTTATTTCCTCACAACGAAGATCTCCCATTTGGGACATGTCATTGACGAACCCGGTATTCGCCCAGGTGAACACAAGATAAGCGCTATCAAAAACTTCCGCCCACCTACCAATGTGACCGAGGTAAGGATATTCCTGGGCTTAACAGGCTTCTTTAGGAAGTTCGTTCCGAATTATTCGTTTATGACGAAACCAATTACGATGCTGCTACGAAAATCAGAAAATATTTTTAATTGGGGTCCTAGTCAACAACATGCTTTTGAAAAGCTTTTCGAAGTACTTACTCAGCAACCGGTTTTAGCAATCTACAATAGTGATGCTAAAAATGAAGTCCACACTGATGCCAGCAGTTTGACTGTCTAGTATTTTGCTACAGTCAAGCGATGGTAATCAGTGAAAACCCGTATTTTACTACAGTAGACACTGTACCGACACTGAAAGCCGCTATCACAGCTATGAGCTCGAAGCCATTGCAATAGTTGAGGTACTGGCTCGTTTTAGGATTTACGTATTAGGTAATCCGTTCCGTGTGGTGACTGATTGCAGTGCTGTTGCCCAAATGAAAGCCAACAAAGAGCTCAAACCGAAAATCGCCCGGTGGTGGATGCGCTTGCAAGAATACGATTTTACGCTAATTCACCGTGAAGGTACTCGTATGGCTCACGTGGATGCATTGAGCAGAGCCTCTGATAACCCGCCAAAACCAATCGTACCCGCCGCTTTTATAATGAGGCTTACCGCAGAAGTTGATGATTGGGTAGTATCCATGCAACTCAGCGATGAAAACCTACTTAACCTTATGGCTGTCTTGAGAGGGGAACGTCAATCCGACCAGGAAAAATAAATGAAAATCGATTACTGCCTTCGTAATTTTAGACTTTACCACAAAGATGATGATGGGTTAAAGCTAGTCGTTCCAAGGTATATCCGATGGAGAATGGTAAAGTACTCCCATGATGATATGGGGCACTTTGGCTTGGAAAAAACAATTCAACGAATTCGACAGAAATTTTGGTTCCCGAAAATAAGAAAATACACCAAAGAGTACATTGCCAGTTTAATATCCTGCTGCTACAACAAAGCCCGAAGTGGGAAGTCCGAAGCTTGTTTACACTTTATTGAAATTGAACCGATTCCGTTTGAAACCGTCCACATTGACCACTTAGGTCCATTCACGAATATCACAAGAGGACACAGTTATGTTCCTGCTATCTCGGACTCGTAATGCTAATGGACAGGTCGAACGGGCTAACCAGACGATCCTACCACCACATGGATAACTATCTTACCGCGATGTGGTGGCTTTAGTGTCGGCTGTAGTGTCTGTCTTGGAACTTGAATCCGGACAGCTGAGTCGGAACAAGTTTAAAGGCCCTTCATACCTTCACCGTGAAGGTACTCGTATGGCTCACGTGGATGCATTGAGCAGAGCCTCCGATAACCCGCCAAAACCAATCGTACCCGCCGCTTTTATTATGAGGCTTACCGCAGAAGTTGATGATTGGGTAGTATCCATGCAACTCAGCGATGAAAACCTACTTAACCTTATGGCTGTCTTGAGAGGGGAACGTCAATCCGACCAGCAAAATAAATGAAAATCGATTACTGCCTTCGTAATTTTAGACTTTACCACAAAGATGATGATGGGTTAAAGCTAGTCGTTCCAAGGTATGTCCGATGGAGAATTGTAAAGTACTCCCATGATGATATGGGGCACTTTGGCTTGGAAAAAACAATTCAACGAATTCGACAGAAATTTTGGTTCCCGAAAATAAAAAAATACACCAAAGAGTACATTGCCAGTTGTATATCCTGCTGCTACAACAAAGCCCGAAGTGGGAAGTCCGAAGCTCGTTTACACTTTAGTGAAATTGAACCGATTCCGTTTGCAACCGTCCACATTGACCACTTGGGTCCATTCACGAATATCACAAGAGGACACAGTTATGTTCCTGCTATCTCGGACTCGTAATGCTAATGGACAGGTCGAACGGTCTAACCAGACGATCCTACCACCACATGGATAACTATCTTGCCGCGATGTGGTGGCTTTAGTGTCGGCTGTAGTGTCTGTCTTGGAACTTGAATCCGGACAGCTGAGTCGGAACAAGTTTAAAGGCTGACGCTTTAAGGCCAGCATGACCAAGGGTTTTCCATTCCTTATCCTATTCCCTTCACCTACAATCCTTCCCCCCCTTTTTATTCCCACTTCCCCCACTTTTAAGGTCAAGGTGGTTGATAGCAGTGCCGAGGACCTGGATGACTAGTAAGTGGTTAAAGAAACTAGTCGCGAACAGCTTCCCTCTGACGCTGATGGCAAAGGTCAGTTGTTATTATAAGTATATGTATAATGAGAGTTCTACGCCAAATTTACCCAAAAAGCCATTAAAATCACCCAAAAGCCATTAAAATTACCCAAAAGCCATTAAAAAGCCATTAAAATTACCCAAAAGCCATTAAAATTACCCAAAAGCCATTAAAATTATCCAAAAGCCATAAAAATGTCATAAAATTTTAAAAAAGGTAAAATTAGGGGGGAAATTCCTGAACACGTGTTAAAGTATGTCAAATGAACACGTGTTAAAAAAGGTCAAATTTTTTAAAAAAAAAAATGTTAAAGTATGTCAAATGAACACGTGTTAAATTTTATAGGAAAGCAATGCACAAGTGGTGGGTGCATTGTTGAAGCCTTTCTTTTGTTGTGATCGATAGACAGACATAGAGATATGTAGATAGATACACAGACAGACCTTGAGGAAGAAATTGGAAAAATATTTTTGTGTGTGTTTTGTGGAAGACAGACATACTGTGTACTTGTCAATGCACTTGTTGAAGCCTTTCTTTTGTTGTGATCGATAGACGGACCTTGATTTTGAAAAAAAAATTTGTAGACAATTTTTTCAAAGCGCTGATATTAAAATTAATAATTTATGGGGTGTGAGATGATAAGGGTATTGTATTGTATTGAGGTGTGTCTTGAATATAGATAGATAGATACACAGACAGACCTTGAGGAAGAAATTGGAAAAATATTTTTTTTTTATTTTTGTGTGTGTTTTGTGGAAGACAGACATACTGTGTACTTGTCGATGCAATTGATTTTGAAAAAAATTTTTGTGGACAATTTTTTCAAAGCGCTGATATTAAAATTAATAATTTATGGGGTGTGAGATGATAAGGGTATTGTATTAGAGTGTGTCTTGAATATAGATAGATAGATACACAGACAGACCTTGAGGAAGAAATTGGAAAAATATTTTTTTTATTTTTGTGTGTGTTTTGTGGATTGTTGGGAGAAAACACATTTCTGATAAAAGTCCTTTTTTTTTGTTGTGTGTGTGTTTATGGGTAACCAGATGGAGGGTTGTTGTTATTTTGTTTGTTTGGGTGATCGACGAAAATATTATTGGATGGATAGACAGACATACAGACAGACTAGCTTCGTAACAGCAAATGGTTTTTCAATTTTATTTGGGGTTGAAGAATAAATTCAAAGTATCTATAAATTATGATTTTATTTAGTTATTAAAAAAAAAAAATTGTATAGATGCAATTGGTGTTTCTATTTTTTTATTTTGGAGTGGATAGGGAAATATGAAACCATTCTTGAAAATTTTTTTAAAAAATTTCAAAAACAAAGTGTTGGGTGCATTGTTGAAGCCTTTCTTTTGTTGTGATCGATAGACAGACAGCCAGACAGACATAGAGATATGTAGATAGATAGACATACAGACCTTGTAGAAGCAATTGAAAAATATTGTTGATAAGACTTCCTTTTTTTTTTATTTATATTTATTAAATAAAAAATAAATAAAAATCTAAAAAAGTTTTACGATATATTGTTAATATGTTTATTCTTAGTGATGGATAATAAGTACATAAGTTTACCCCCTAAACTATAAAAAGTTTTCCCCCTGTAACCATCTCATTCTTGGTTAAGTATATAAATACTGTGAAATTTGGTTTTGCTATTAGTTCACCTACACCCAATCGGTTACGGCTGGTACGTTCCCATTCACTAACCAACCGAACGTCTTTTCTCTTATCGACATTTTCCATGGTTAAAAAATATTGGTTGAAAAAAAATTATATGGAGCCTATTACAGATTTAATTTTGAAATGTAATTTTTAAATAAAATATAAGCAAAACTATAAAGATAACATGCTTTTATATATATTTTATATCAGTTTTGTTAGAGACAATGCCGCAGCAAGATAGTTTTATAATCGTTGATCTGCAAGGATTTTATATTGCAAATAAATTATATGCAAAAGAAGTCTGCATTTCAGTCTCTGATTTCGAAAGTCAAACTTTTCTCATTGAATCACCATTAAAATATTCAGAATTAACTAATAAGGATAGGATAACAAATAAATGGTTATATAATCACTTGCATGGATTATATTGGGATACTGGAGAGTCTACACTGAAAGAGTTAATAGAATACTTAATATCAGTTATGAAAAAAAGAAAAGAAGAAGAAGAATATCCTGTTGTATATGTTAAAGGAACTGAAAAAGTTAGATGGTTAAAAGAACTACTTAGAGGAGAAATAGAAATATATATATTTAATTTAGATTATTGGAATTGTCCGAATATAAAAACTTTATATAAAAATAATTCTAATATAAATAATTGTAAAAATCATAATAATATCAATCAAATATGTGCTGAAAAGAATGTAATTTTACTTAGAAATTTTCTAAATTTATATCTAAATAAAGAAAACCTTATTAATCAATAAAACATTTGAAGTTAATAATTTTATTTTTAGTTAATCCTTAGTCTTTATACAGAGTACATTACTTTTACTATTTTAAATATTTTTCTTCATACTTATCACATATTTTGCTACAGTTCTTTCGTGTAATTCGTATGATTTTGGTTTAGTTAGTGTGATTTGTTTTTGCTTTGTTGCGGTTTGATGTAAATTCCGTACTCTTTACACTTCATATTTGCTCGTTTATATCACACTAATAACAATTAATTTGCAATTGTGTGTTTTTATTTATTTTTGTTATATATGTTTTGCACAACATAGCATTTGATTCGTTAGCAAAGAGTGAGCAACAATCAGTATTTAAAAAAACAAAACGAATGTCTTGAAACGGCTTTTAAATGCATTTGTACAGAGGTTTAATACATACATATTATTATGAAAAATTTTTATTCACAATACTTTAACATTTCTCGATGTCAAACACTTTATGAACAACATTTGTTAGCATTTAAGTTTTTTAATCTTTATGAACGTATTTTTAATTTTAAATCTGAAAAACTGAAAAAAAGAAATATCTAATTATATTTTCAAAAATAAAACACAATTTTTTTATTTTTTATTATTTTTTTATTTTTATAAGTTCTGTAAAAATCTGAAAAAAAGAAATTCCTAATAAAATTTTTTAAAAAATAAAACTCAATTTTTTTATTTTTTTATTATTTTTTATTTTTATAAGTTCTGTAAAAATCTGAAAAATAGAAATTCCTAATAATATTTTTTTTAAAAAAATAAAACACATTTTTTTTATTATTTTTATTTTTATATGTCCTCATCATCATCATCATCATCATCATCATCATCATCATCATCACTTCCCATTTCACTATTGGAAGTGAGATCGAATTGCATAGAACATAGTATATTAGGCGGGGGAACTTTATCTATTATATAACACTCCCCCACCTTTTTGATCATATGTGCACTAGTTATATTCTGTCGGCAGTGAGGACACGATATCCTTTTCCAACTTCTTGCACAACTAAGGCATAAATAGTGGGTACAGGCAAGGAATATTAGCTCCTTTCCATTCAAATGGTGTAAACAAATATCACATTTGAACCGTCTTTTGTATAGAACTTCTAACGGAGAATCGGGAGTTCGATGACTCTTCTCCTGCCTTTTTACAAACTGCAGCATTTTTCTTTCTAACTTCTCCTTCTTTTGCTGCAGTTTTTTCACCTTCGCATCTATAATCTTCTGCTTTTCAGTATAACGGACCCATTTTCCGTATATCCTATCAACATCGTTCAAACGTTCCGTAAACATAGCCGAAAACCTTCCCTCTATTATTGTAGGTGGCGCTGGTGTGATTGTAGGTGGCGCTGGTGTTGTTGATGATGCTGGTAAAGGAAGGTGTTGGGATAGTGATGGTGGTGGTGGTGGTGGTGTTGGTGATGATAATAGTTGTTGTCCATTAACTGGAAACAACTGTGTTTCCTCATCATCATCAATTATGAACATGGTAACGTTTTGGTTCGACATTTTTTTTTTGTTTTGTTTTGGTGATTTAAGAATTTGTAATCAACAAATATTTATTCTAACTACTCTATTTATATTAAAAAAAAAAAATCTTTTTTTTTCATTACCTAATTCAAAACAAAAAAAGAAAGGTTTTCAACAATATTTTCCAATAGCTTCTATAAGATCTATATGTCTATCTATCTATCTCTATATCTGTCTCTCTTTTCTACCCACAACAAATATTTTTGTATGGAAATCAACTCATATTCCTCGGCTGTACCCCATTATTTATGTCTTGGTTGTGTAAGAGGGTGGAAAAATGCTTATTGAGATAAAAAACTAATTGTAGTGAGTTTGTCAAAACACATCACAACTACATAAAAAATAATGTGTAGAGTGTCTATTATAACACAACTATCCAACAATAACAATACTAAGAACAATATAAAATTCATAATTTAATTTTTCTGCAACATGGAACAGCTTGACACCTCTTTAAGTGTGACCACACATAAGACAATGTTTTATGTGTACAAGCAAAAGGCATTGCACTTGAAAATATGTCAACGCAAGCGATTTGACTAAAAAATATTAGATTCGAAATATTATGAGGAATAATATTCCAAAACATAATGTGTAAATGCAAGCAGACAGAAAATAAGCCAATGCACTTGAAATAAAGTAATAAGCAATATAGAAAATAGTTTAAAATAAGAAATTGAATGAAAATTGTATTGTCTTGGTTGTGTAAGAGGGTGGAAAAATGCTTATTGAGATAAAAAAAACTAATTGTAGTGAGTTTGTCAAAACACATCACAACTACATAAAAAATAATGTGTAGAGTGTCTATTATAACACAACTATCCAACAATAACAATACTAAGAACAATATAAAATTCATAATTTAATTTTTCTGCAACATGGAACAGCTTGACACCTCTTTAAGTGTGACCACACATAAGACAATGTTTTATGTGTGCAAGCAAAAGGCATTGCACTTGAAAATATGTCAACGCAAGCGATTTGACTAAAAAATATTAGATTCGAAATATTATGAGGAATAATATTCCAAAACATAATGTGTAAATGCAAGCAGACAGAAAATAAGCCAATGCACTTGAAATAAAGTAATAAGCAATATAGAAAATAGTTTAAAATAAGAAATTGAATGAAAATTGTGTTAAACACTGACCAATTAAAATCTAGTGTTTTGACTCAATAAACCTCATCGTAATACTAAAGTAAGATCACTACAAAAACGAGATTGTAAATAGTGTATAATTTATGATAAACCTTTCTTTTGGTTTTGAATTAGGTGATGAAAAATTATTGTATGGATAGATATATAGACAGGCATAAGTACAGACTGTTTTAGAGCAATTGGTGTTTTACATGTATTTGTTTATGATTAAGAATTCATATCAGAGCTATAATTATAATTATAATCTTATTCCATCACCAACTTTAGATCTTCGAATATCTCGTTGTATACTTTTAACGAAACAGATTCCTTAAATAGCTAAACAGCTTTTTAAAACAGCTTTTAAAAACAGCTAAACAGCTTTTAAAAACAGCTAAACAGCTTTTTAAAACAGCTAAACAGCTTTTAAAAACAGCTAAACAGCTTTTTAAAACAGCTAAACAGCTTTTAAAAACAGCTAAACAGCTTTTTAAAACAGCTAAACAGCTTTTTAAAACAGCTAAACAGCTTTTTAAAACAGCTAAACAGCTAATTAAAACAATTTCTCCCACATTAGCGCAAAACTCCCATTACCCCATATACAAATACATTTAATTGTGATCACTTGTGTTTACAATTTATATTTAATAAATATGGTTTGAAATAAAAATAACATTTTAACTTTTGATTTCCTTCATAATTTTTTCTATTTTACATTTTTTTTTCTTATTATCTAAATTTACAATTTATCTTATCATTTTAAAAACATAAAATTAATTAAAAATCTATATTTACGTTGAGAAGATTGTCATTATCCTCTTCCATAAGTTCAGGATAGTTATTTATTCTAAAATGGCCCCATGCATATGTATCAACACCATTATCTCTAATAAATCTCTTATCATCTGAATAGCTTAAAGTTAACTTATTTATATGTTGAGTATATATTTGATGAGCCTTAGATCTAAATATATACATTGAATCATAATATAATTTCTTTTCTAATAGACATTTTCTAAAGTCCCGTTTACGTCTGTTCTCCCATTCGCACACTATTTTAATGTCCTTTCTCTTGTCAACATTTTCCATAGTCTTTCCATAGACAGCATTATTTAAAAGTTTAAAAAAATTTTGTTCAAAAGAGTTTTTAGCTTAAGTCCGATGATGATTATTCAAATCAATATATATCTTTAGCCAATCTGATTGATTAAATTCAAGAACTCTATGAATTTTTTTTTAGAATTAATCCATGTTGATTGCTGCAATGTACGGTAGTCTATTACATAGTTAGTTTTATTATTTAAATCTGCTATTAGTTTTGTCTGTTTCATTATTTCATTTTTTTTTTTTTTTTGTTTTTCCACACAAAATGGTAAATCATTATGAAAGTCATGTAACGCGGATGGATATTCCAAATCTACTTCTAGTATATAACCTAATGGAGAATCGTCTTTTATATTAGTGACATCAAAATTATCAATATTTTCCATCCATTTAAAATTTTTATAGGGAAGATATTGTGACATTGCATAGCCGTATAAATTATTAACATCTAAATACATTAGATAATGTTGATTCCTTGTTAGAGTTATAATCATTTATATATTTATTGTTAGCAATAGAATGTCGTTTACTGCATTGTACAATACCTACCCTTAAGGTTTTCTTTATTTAGATATAAATTTAGAAAATTTCTAAGTAAAATTACATTCTTTTCAGCACATATTTGATTGATATTATTATTATGATTTTTTACAAATATTTATATTAGAATTATTTTTATATAAAGTTTTTATATTCGGACAATTCCAATAATCTAAATTAATTATGCATATATTACTTGAAATTATTAATTTAGCCTTTTCGGTAAAAACAGTTGATTATACAAGATTCTCATCATTTTTATTACGTATTAGAATCAATTCATGTTTTGCATTCAATAATATTATTGTTATAGTCTTCAGCGAATCCCAACAACAATTTAAGTGGTACATAAAAATTAAAATAGCCACTTACGAGATCAATATCATTAATTTTATTCCGTCGAGCATTTTACATTCCATTTCTATCTATCTATTGGTTATAATAAAACCAATTTTTTAATAGTACTTGATGTTCCTAAAAGTCTCGTTTGATCAATTTCAACACCATTTACTTCGTAACGGATTTCATCAAATGTATGTGCTGCAGAAGATACTAATTTTGTATTGCTATCATCTTTATCCTTCTACATATATAAAACTTTTCCGACGGTAAATCATACAAGTCTGGATTTTGTATTGTAATACGAATTTTATCGTTATTATTGTAAGATTGTAAATGTGGGGTATACGTATGGTAGGCCTTTTAATTTTATTTGCATCGGACAAAGGTTTATCCAGAACATCTATTATTGAACTCATGGTTTCTTCAATTTTAAATTTAATGATTTTAGAAATTCTTTATTTGATTGCGTTAAGTTGATATTTTTTTTTTTTTTTAATGAATTCTATGAATTTAATTTATTTTTCAATATTTTGTTAGCAGAAGAAGAAGAAGAAGAACGTAAAACTTCAATATTTTGTTAGCAGAAGAAGAAGAAGAACGTAAAACTTTGTTTTTAGGTTATATAATTCTTGTAAATAGTCATTATTTTATTGGTTTTTAATGAATTCTATGAATTTAATTTTTTTTTTTCAATATTTTGTTAGCAGGAGAAGAAGAAGAAGAACGTAAAACTTTGTTTTTAGATATATTATTCTTGTAAATTGGCAAATAAATGAGATTCTCATTTATTTGACTGGCAAATAAATGAGAATTCATTAAAAAAAAAAAAATATCAACTTAACGCAATCAAATAAAGAATTTCTAAAATCATTAAATTTAAAATTGAAGAAACCATGAGTTCAATAATAGATGTTCTGGATAAACCTTTGTCCGATGCAAATAAAATTAAAAGGCCTACCATACGTATACCCCACATTTACAATCTTACAATAATAACGATAAAATTCGTATTACAATACAAAATCCAGACTTGTATGATTTACCGTCGGAAAAGTTTTATATATGTAGAAGGATAAAGATGATAGCAATACAAAATTAGTATCTTCTGCAGCACATACATTTGATGAAATCCGTTACGAAGTAAATGGTGTTGAAATTGATCAAACGAGACTTTTAGGAACATCAAGTACTATTAAAAAATTGGTTTTATTATAACCAATAGATAGATAGAAATGGAATGTAAAATGCTCGACGGAATAAAATTAATGATATTGATCTCGTAAGTGGCTATTTTAATTTTTATGTACCACTTAAATTGTTGTTGGGATTCGCTGAAGACTATAACAATAATATTATTGAATGCAAAACATTTTTTTTTTTTTTTTTTTTTTTTTTTTCATTATTTATTTATTGAATCTTCATATATTAAATATGAACTAACAATAATTAATCAAATCTTATACTAATACTTTATTTTTGTCCTGCCAATGCTAGACGAAAATTTTTCTCTTCACGGTTTCTGTTCACATATGTAGATGTTTAGCGCTCTTCTTGTCTGATGAGTCCTGCTGTATCTCTTCTCCTTAATCTAGAGTGGCCGCTGTAATTTAAAATATTTCGAGCTAGTGGATTTGGGTGCGACTCAAGTCTTTTTAAATATTTTACTGCATAGTTCGTAATAATAGTTTTTACTAACGGCACATTGAGATCCTTGTGAATATTTGAGTTTTTAACATACCAGGGAGCGGCTGTGATTATTCGAAGAAGTTTATTTTGTCGCCTTTGAATTTTTTCGATATTAGAAGCCGAGGCAGTGCCCCATAACTGAATACCGTAGCACCAAATTGGTTTTAAGATAGAGTTGTAAAGTAGAAGTTTACAATCGAGACTAAGAACAGAGTTTCTTCCAATAAGCCAATTAAGTTGAATTGCTTTTAGTTTCATTTGTGTTAGTTTTGCTTCTATATGGCATTTCCATGTTAAACGCCGATCTAGATGAATTCCGAGATATTTTACATGCGATTGTTGGGGCACTAATTGATTATTGATTTTAATAGGGGAACATGACTCCCGACGCAAGGTGAATGTTATATGTACGCATTTTTGCTCATTAACCTTTATTCTCCATTGTTTTAACCACTTTTCCAGTTCAAATATATGATCCTGCAAGTAGCGAGAAGCTTCATGACAGTTTTCGTGCACGCTTAAAAAAGCTGTATCATCAGCAAATGTTGAAGTTAGGGTGTGGTTGTTTGTTGGCATGTCTGAGGTATATATTAGGTATAACAGTGGGCCCATGATGCTTCCCTGAGGGACTCCAGCGTCAATTGGCTGAGGAGAACTTATAAAAGCACCTTCTTTAATAATAAACTTTCGACCGACTAAGTAGCTTTCTAACAGCTTGTGTGTGTTTACTGGTAAATTTAGCTTCAATTTATGTAATAAGCCTTCATGCCAGACTTTATCAAAAGCTTGAGAAACATCGATGAAGAGGGCGGAACAATATTTTTTTTCTTCAAAGGTTTTTCTTATGGCGTTTACTATACGATGGGTTTGTTCAATTGTGCTATGTTCTCTTCTAAAGCCGAATTGATGGTTTGGAATACATCTATTTACATTTAAAATTGGGGTTAATTTTGACACTAACAGCTTCTCAAACAGCTTTGATATATTAGACAATAAGCTTATAGGTCTATATGACTCAACTTTTGTAGGATCCTTTCCTGATTTAGGTATCATGGTAACTAATGATACTTTCCATTCCTGAGGGTAGTATTCAAGGCGTAAAATAGCATTACAAATAAAGAGAATAATTTTCTTTGCTATGCTGGGTAGCTCCAAAAGCATTTTGTTACTGATCTTATCAAAACCAGGGGCTTTCTTCGGGTTTAAATCATGAATAGCCTTTTCGATTTCTCTTATCTCAAATCTTAGTGGAACAGCTGCTCTAACAGCAACAGGTGGTAACTCGACCGCCATATCGAGAGATGTGTGAGCGGTAAATACGGTTTTCAAATGATTAACAAAAAGATTTCCTTTTTCTATATCATTTCTTGCCCAACTTCCGTTTAAGTTTCTTAATGGTGGTTTAGTGATAACTGGTCTTTTAAGATTTCTAGCTGCACGCCATAATGAGTAGTCTGATTGTGGAGTTGCATCAAGTTCCTTAAGATATTTTTCAAAGGATGCAGTTTTTTGGGACTGCAGTAACTTTCTTAGCCTTTTTGTGCAGTCTTTTAATAAAGTCTTAAGTTGGGGGGATCTGTGCAATTGCCACTCTCTTCGAACTCTCCTTTTTTCAGTCAATAGACGCTCGACATCTACAGAATATATGATATTGTTTTTGGTTTTTTTGAGGGTTGTGCTGGAATGTTGAACAGCTAGTTTGAGATAACTGTCAAAATTAACAATAGCGAGATCCACGCTCTCCGGTGTGCTAAGCGGAATATTTTCTGTGCAATGGGCACTAAGATATTTTTTATATTTTAACCAATTTATTTGTGAGGGTGATTTGGATAAGTACCCAGACGGCGATACGATTCTATTTGGAATCATTATAGTAACAATTGTAGGTGTGTGGTCGGAAGATAATTCTAAGGAAGCCTCAACATAAATCGTTTCTGCGGGGATGTTTTTAACCACTCCAAAATCTATGACATCTGGAACTTTTTGCTGATCAGTAGGCCAATATGTTGGTTCACCGCTCGCGATCACATTTAGATCCATTTTACGAATTGTGTTAAACAAAACACGACCCTTAGGCGTAATAAGTCGTGACCCCCAGAAAGTATGTTTAGCGTTATAATCGCCAGCAGCCAGGAAGCAGGGTCCTAATGCTTTGAAGTATTTATTATATTGGCTTTCTGATATTGAAAATCTAGGTGGTGAATATATTGATGAAATAACTAGGTTTCGATTTAATTCCTCGACGCAAATGGTCGTTGCTTGGAGATAATCTTCACGATGATCACACATTAAGTAGTGTTTTACTCGGTTTTTTATCAAAATGGCAGAACCTCCACAAGCTCTACCTCGAGGGTCCTTGGTATCATATAATATATAACCATTGATTTTAAACGTATTTCTCGAGGTCAGATGAGTTTCAGAAACCATCATAACATCGATTTGTTTATTTTTAAGGAAGTATTCTAGTTCATTTTTATGTTGGCGGATGCCGTTTGCGTTCCAAAAGCAAATTTTTAGACAGTTCATGGCTTATTTAGTACAGCTTGCAATAACATCGATTGCATTCTTAACATTTCTTGCATCATGTTACCCATTGTGTTGGTAAAATTGTTAACGGTTTGCACTAATGTTTCCATGGTTTTTTCTAGCCGAGTTAAATTAGAAGTGGGAATTTCGTCATTATTTGGTAAATCACCTTGCAATGGCATATGATTAGATTTTAAGACATTAGCGTACGAGGTTCTGTTATTATTTGGCTGCGGTATTTGAACGCCGTTAGTGTTTTCTTGATAAGTTGCCTGCGTTTGAGGGGGATTAAGTTTCTGTCCAACAGAACGCTTGACAATAGAATATACCGGACATCCTCTATAGTTGGCAGTGTGATTACCACCACAGTTGCTACATTTTTTTACATTAGGGTCATTTTTTGACTTATCACACTGAACGGTACCATGTAGTTCTCCACATACGACACAAACAGGGGGTAAATAGCAGTATGCCCTAGTATGACCAAATTCTTGGCAGTTTAAACACTGAACAGGCCCATTTCTTTTGTGCGGCTCTTCTATCGTTATTTTCCTGTACAGGATGTATTTTAAGCTGTAAATGGGATGCGTTTCATTTTTTTTTAGCTTAACGTCGCCGGGCTCTAACTCCACTCGAAATAGTGGTTGGGGATTTTTTTCCCTGCAAAAACATGAATTGATTCTAATACGTAATAAAAATGATGAGAATCTTGTATAATCAACTGTTTTTACCGAAAAGGCTAAATTAATAATTTCAAGTAATATATGCATAATTAATTTAGATTATTGGAATTGTCCGAATATAAAAACTTTATATAAAAATAATTCTAATATAAATATTTGTAAAAAATCATAATAATAATATCAATCAAATATGTGCTGAAAAGAATGTAATTTTACTTAGAAATTTTCTAAATTTATATCTAAATAAAGAAAACCTTAAGGGTAGGTATTGTACAATGCAGTAAACGACATTCTATTGCTAACAATAAATATATAAATGATTATAACTCTAACAAGGAATCAACATTATCTAATGTATTTAGATGTTAATAATTTATACGGCTATGCAATGTCACAATATCTTCCCTATAAAAATTTTAAATGGATGGAAAATATTGATAATTTTGATGTCACTAATATAAAAGACGATTCTCCATTAGGTTATATACTAGAAGTAGATTTGGAATATCCATCCGCGTTACATGACTTTCATAATGATTTACCATTTTGTGTGGAAAAACAAAAAAAAAAAAAAAATGAAATAATGAAACAGACAAAACTAATAGCAGATTTAAATAATAAAACTAACTATGTAATAGACTACCGTACATTGCAGCAATGTATTCAACATGGATTAATTCTAAAAAAAAATTCATAGAGTTCTTGAATTTAATCAATCAGATTGGCTAAAGATATATATTGATTTGAATAATCATCATCGGACTTAAGCTAAAAACTCTTTTGAACAAAATTTTTTTAAACTTTTAAATAATGCTGTCTATGGAAAGACTATGGAAAATGTTGACAAGAGAAAGGACATTAAAATAGTGTGCGAATGGGAGAACAGACGTAAACGGGACTTTAGAAAATGTCTATTAGAAAAGAAATTATATTATGATTCAATGTATATATTTAGATCTAAGGCTCATCAAATATATACTCAACATATAAATAAGTTAACTTTAAGCTATTCAGATGATAAGAGATTTATTAGAGATAATGGTGTTGATACATATGCATGGGGCCATTTTAGAATAAATAACTATCCTGAACTTATGGAAGAGGATAATGACAATCTTCTCAACGTAAATATAGATTTTTAATTAATTTTATGTTTTTAAAATGATAAGATAAATTGTAAATTTAGATAATAAGAAAAAAAAATGTAAAATAGAAAAAATTATGAAGGAAATCAAAAGTTAAAATGTTATTTTTATTTCAAACCATATTTATTAAATATAAATTGTAAACACAAGTGATCACAATTAAATGTATTTGTATATGGGGTAATGGGAGTTTTGCGCTAATGTGGGAGAAATTGTTTTAATTAGCTGTTTAGCTGTTTTAAAAAGCTGTTTAGCTGTTTTAAAAAGCTGTTTAGCTGTTTTAAAAAGCTGTTTAGCTGTTTTTAAAAGCTGTTTAGCTGTTTTAAAAAGCTGTTTAGCTGTTTTTAAAAGCTGTTTAGCTGTTTTAAAAAGCTGTTTAGCTGTTTTTAAAAGCTGTTTAGCTGTTTTTAAAAGCTGTTTTAAAAAGCTGTTTAGCTATTTAAGGAATCTGTTTCGTTAAAAGTATACAACGAGATATTCGAAGATCTAAAGTTGGTGATGGAATAAGATTATAATTATAATTATAGCTCTGATATGAATTCTTAATCATAAACAAATACATGTAAAACACCAATTGCTCTAAAACAGTCTGTACTTATGCCTGTCTATATATCTATCCATACAATAATTTTTCATCACCTAATTCAAAACCAAAAGAAAGGTTTATCATAAATTATACACTATTTACAATCTCGTTTTTGTAGTGATCTTACTTTAGTATTACGATGAGGTTTATTGAGTCAAAACACTAGATTTTAATTGGTCAGTGTTTAACACAATTTTCATTCAATTTCTTATTTTAAACTATTTTCTATATTGCTTATTACTTTATTTCAAGTGCATTGGCTTATTTTCTGTCTGCTTGCATTTACACATTATGTTTTGGAATATTATTCCTCATAATATTTCGAATCTAATATTTTTTAGTCAAATCGCTTGCGTTGACATATTTTCAAGTGCAATGCCTTTTGCTTGTACACATAAAACATTGTCTTATGTGTGGTCACACTTAAAGAGGTGTCAAGCTGTTCCATGTTGCAGAAAAATTAAATTATGAATTTTATATTGTTCTTAGTATTGTTATTGTTGGATAGTTGTGTTATAATAGACACTCTACACATTATTTTTTATGTAGTTGTGATGTGTTTTGACAAACTCACTACAATTAGTTTTTTTTATCTCAATAAGCATTTTTCCACCCTCTTACACAACCAAGACAATACAATTTTCATTCAATTTCTTATTTTAAACTATTTTCTATATTGCTTATTACTTTATTTCAAGTGCATTGGCTTATTTTCTGTCTGCTTGCATTTACACATTATGTTTTGGAATATTATTCCTCATAATATTTCGAATCTAATATTTTTTAGTCAAATCGCTTGCGTTGACATATTTTCAAGTGCAATGCCTTTTGCTTGTACACATAAAACATTGTCTTATGTGTGGTCACACTTAAAGAGGTGTCAAGCTGTTCCATGTTGCAGAAAAATTAAATTATGAATTTTATATTGTTCTTAGTATTGTTATTGTTGGATAGTTGTGTTATAATAGACACTCTACACATTATTTTTTATGTAGTTGTGATGTGTTTTGACAAACTCACTACAATTAGTTTTTTATCTCAATAAGCATTTTTCCACCCTCTTACACAACCAAGACATAAATAATGGGGTACAGCCGAGGAATATGAGTTGATTTCCATACAAAAATATTTGTTGTGGGTAGAAAAGAGAGACAGATATAGAGATAGATAGATAGACATATAGATCTTATAGAAGCTATTGGAAAATATTGTTGAAAACCTTTCTTTTTTTGTTTTGAATTAGGTAATGAAAAAAAAAGATTTTTTTTTTTTAATATAAATAGAGTAGTTAGAATAAATATTTGTTGATTACAAATTCTTAAATCACCAAAACAAAACAAAAAAAAAATGTCGAACCAAAACGTTACCATGTTCATAATTGATGATGATGAGGAAACACAGTTGTTTCCAGTTAATGGACAACAACTATTATCATCACCAACACCACCACCACCACCACCATCACTATCCCAACACCTTCCTTTACCAGCATCATCAACAACACCAGCGCCACCTACAATCACACCAGCGCCACCTACAATAATAGAGGGAAGGTTTTCGGCTATGTTTACGGAACGTTTGAACGATGTTGATAGGATATACGGAAAATGGGTCCGTTATACTGAAAAGCAGAAGATTATAGATGCGAAGGTGAAAAAACTGCAGCAAAAGAAGGAGAAGTTAGAAAGAAAAATGCTGCAGTTTGTAAAAAGGCAGGAGAAGAGTCATCGAACTCCCGATTCTCCGTTAGAAGTTCTATACAAAAGACGGTTCAAATGTGATATTTGTTTACACCATTTGAATGGAAAGGAGCTAATATTCCTTGCCTGTACCCACTATTTATGCCTTAGTTGTGCAAGAAGTTGGAAAAGGATATCGTGTCCTCACTGCCGACAGAATATAACTAGTGCACATATGATCAAAAAGGTGGGGGAGTGTTATATAATAGATAAAGTTCCCCCGCCTAATATACTATGTTCTATGCAATTCGATCTCACTTCCAATAGTGAAATGGGAAGTGATGATGATGATGATGATGATGATGATGATGATGATGATGAGGACATATAAAAATAAAAATAATAAAAAAAATGTGTTTTATTTTTTTAAAAAAAATATTATTAGGAATTTCTATTTTTCAGATTTTTACAGAACTTATAAAAATAAAAAATAATAAAAAAATAAAAAAATTGAGTTTTATTTTTTAAAAAATTTTATTAGGAATTTCTTTTTTTCAGATTTTTACAGAACTTATAAAAATAAAAAAATAATAAAAAATAAAAAAATTGTGTTTTATTTTTGAAAATATAATTAGATATTTCTTTTTTTCAGTTTTTCAGATTTAAAATTAAAAATACGTTCATAAAGATTAAAAAACTTAAATGCTAACAAATGTTGTTCATAAAGTGTTTGACATCGAGAAATGTTAAAGTATTGTGAATAAAAATTTTTCATAATAATATGTATGTATTAAACCTCTGTACAAATGCATTTAAAAGCCGTTTCAAGACATTCGTTTTGTTTTTTTAAATACTGATTGTTGCTCACTCTTTGCTAACGAATCAAATGCTATGTTGTGCAAAACATATATAACAAAAATAAATAAAAACACACAATTGCAAATTAATTGTTATTAGTGTGATATAAACGAGCAAATATGAAGTGTAAAGAGTACGGAATTTACATCAAACAGCAACAAAGCAAAAACAAATCACACTAACTAAACCAAAATCATACGAATTACACGAAAGAACTGTAGCAAAATATGTGATAAGTATGAAGAAAAATATTTAAAATAGTAAAAGTAATGTACTCTGTATAAAGACTAAGGATTAACTAAAAATAAAATTATTAACTTCAAATGTTTTATTGATTAATAAGGTTTTCTTTATTTAGATATAAATTTAGAAAATTTCTAAGTAAAATTACATTCTTTTCAGCACATATTTGATTGATATTATTATGATTTTTACAATTATTTATATTAGAATTATTTTTATATAAAGTTTTTATATTCGGACAATTCCAATAATCTAAATTAAATATATATATTTCTATTTCTCCTCTAAGTAGTTCTTTTAACCATCTAACTTTTTCAGTTCCTTTAACATATACAACAGGATATTCTTCTTCTTCTTTTCTTTTTTTCATAACTGATATTAAGTATTCTATTAACTCTTTCAGTGTAGACTCTCCAGTATCCCAATATAATCCATGCAAGTGATTATATAACCATTTATTTGTTATCCTATCCTTATTAGTTAATTCTGAATATTTTAATGGTGATTCAATGAGAAAAGTTTGACTTTCGAAATCAGAGACTGAAATGCAGACTTCTTTTGCATATAATTTATTTGCAATATAAAATCCTTGCAGATCAACGATTATAAAACTATCTTGCTGCGGCATTGTCTCTAACAAAACTGATATAAAATATATATAAAAGCATGTTATCTTTATAGTTTTGCTTATATTTTATTTAAAAATTACATTTCAAAATTAAATCTGTAATAGGCTCCATATAATTTTTTTTCAACCAATATTTTTTAACCATGGAAAATGTCGATAAGAGAAAAGACGTTCGGTTGGTTAGTGAATGGGAACGTACCAGCCGTAACCGATTGGGTGTAGGTGAACTAATAGCAAAACCAAATTTCACAGTATTTATATACTTAACCAAGAATGAGATGGTTACAGGGGGAAAACTTTTTATAGTTTAGGGGGTAAACTTATGTACTTATTATCCATCACTAAGAATAAACATATTAACAATATATCGTAAAACTTTTTTAGATTTTTATTTATTTTTTATTTAATAAATATAAATAAAAAAAAAAGGAAGTCTTATCAACAATATTTTTCAATTGCTTCTACAAGGTCTGTATGTCTATCTATCTACATATCTCTATGTCTGTCTGGCTGTCTGTCTATCGATCACAACAAAAGAAAGGCTTCAACAATGCACCCAACACTTTGTTTTTGAAATTTTTTAAAAAAATTTTCAAGAATGGTTTCATATTTCCCTATCCACTCCAAAATAAAAAAATAGAAACACCAATTGCATCTATACAATTTTTTTTTTTAATAACTAAATAAAATCATAATTTATAGATACTTTGAATTTATTCTTCAACCCCAAATAAAATTGAAAAACCATTTGCTGTTACGAAGCTAGTCTGTCTGTATGTCTGTCTATCCATCCAATAATATTTTCGTCGATCACCCAAACAAACAAAATAACAACAACCCTCCATCTGGTTACCCATAAACACACACACAACAAAAAAAAGGACTTTTATCAGAAATGTGTTTTCTCCCAACAATCCACAAAACACACACAAAAAATAAAAAAAATATTTTTCCAATTTCTTCCTCAAGGTCTGTCTGTGTATCTATCTATCTATATTCAAGACACACTCTAATACAATACCCTTATCATCTCACACCCCATAAATTATTAATTTTAATATCAGCGCTTTGAAAAAATTGTCCACAAAAATTTTTTTCAAAATCAATTGCATCGACAAGTACACAGTATGTCTGTCTTCCACAAAACACACACAAAAATAAAAAAAAAATATTTTTCCAATTTCTTCCTCAAGGTCTGTCTGTGTATCTATCTATCTATATTCAAGACACACCTCAATACAATACAATACCCTTATCATCTCACACCCCATAAATTATTAATTTTAATATCAGCGCTTTGAAAAAATTGTCTACAAATTTTTTTTTCAAAATCAAGGTCCGTCTATCGATCACAACAAAAGAAAGGCTTCAACAAGTGCATTGACAAGTACACAGTATGTCTGTCTTCCACAAAACACACACAAAAATATTTTTCCAATTTCTTCCTCAAGGTCTGTCTGTGTATCTATCTACATATCTCTATGTCTGTCTATCGATCACAACAAAAGAAAGGCTTCAACAATGCACCCACCACTTGTGCATTGCTTTCCTATAAAATTTAACACGTGTTCATTTGACATACTTTAACATTTTTTTTTTTTAAAAATTTGACCTTTTTTAACACGTGTTCATTTGACATACTTTAACACGTGTTCAGGAATTTCCCCCCTAATTTTACCTTTTTTAAAATTTTATGACATTTTTATGGCTTTTGGATAATTTTAATGGCTTTTGGGTAATTTTAATGGCTTTTGGGTAATTTTAATGGCTTTTTAATGGCTTTTGGGTAATTTTAATGGCTTTTGGGTGATTTTAATGGCTTTTTGGGTAAATTTGGCGTAGAACTCTCATTATACATATACTATTATAGCCTAGTCCGTGCAAGTTGGCACTGCGCGAGATGGTCCTTTGTATACGTGCATACTCGTGGGATTGGAAACTGGACGATTTCAAGATAAAACAAAATACGGACATAGTGACAGAAGTTGGTGCAGGGAGTATCACTGACAACTCAACAGGCCCGATGTCAGATTCAGACTCGGATCTGCTGGGTGTTCACAGGGATATTGTGCTGCAAGGAAGTCAGTTATTGACAGAACTGACAGAGACCAACTGGATGGGCTCGACAATGGACTCACTGACACGCTCTGGGGCCTCGGAAAGACTCGGTGTTCTGACCTTTGACTCTGATGATGTGCACGAAATAGCTATGATTTCGGCTCATGGTCAGGACCGTAGGGTTGAACCATCGACTTTTGTGGTCACATTCGAGACAGAGAGCAAATTGGCGAGTACATCGAAATCCATTGTTCGGAAGGATGTGACAGAACAGGTCACATCGGAGAGCCGATCGAATCTCGAAAGAGCCAAGAGTGGTGGGAGAGTCTCTTTAGCCTTTCTAGAAAAGATAGCTAAGAAAGACTCTTCACTGCACGATTGGCGGGATAGGCATTTACTGAGGATGCACCGGAAGAACACTGCTGGATTCGAAAGAATCCACGGTTCTTTCGATGTCATCCTAGGGCTTCCCTATCCTGCGGGGTATACAGCAGAGGCTGCTGAGGAATCAAAAGTTGTCAGTAAAGACAAAGGATCCTCACCAGATTCTGCTGGCGTATCGTCTTACAAGGAAGGTAGAAGGAAGGAGGGTAACAGTTCACCACCCAGCCCTATTGATGGTGACAGATTGGTCACGATTAAGGGAGCTACGCCTGGGGACGAATTACCCACAGTAGACCAAGATTCTCTCAGGAAGTTGAAGTCGATGATTGGGGTTGCGATATTTGGGTTGGGGTCTATCAGTTTTAGGTTTCCCAAAAATGATGGACCCTAAGAGGCTGAATGTGGTGCAGATAAACCTGCATCACTGTGAAGCAGCCTCAACCGAATTAATAACTCACGTCATCGATAACAATGTGGACGTGGACTTAATCCAAGATCCCTGGATCAACAACAACCAGGTAGTTGGATTAAAGGCCACGAGATATAGTTATATGGAAGAAATCCCCTAATTAAAACAAACGAATGAATCTCTCTAATAAAATCTATTCTGTTTAATAAACACACATTCTTCAAAATTGTAACCTAATGCTCCAGCCAACGAGCAGATTCAACATAACAAGAGTCGTACAACTACAAGTTGTAATTTGAATAACACATCTTTGTTTAAGCGTGTGAATCTGCATCGTAGGCAAAATACATTTGCATTAAGTTGAAATTTAGTTTTACTTTTAGCTTTAAGTTAAAATTTATAAAAATAAAGAATTCAATTTAGAAATAACAACGAAACCATCTAGTTGATTTTATTTCAATCGTAACTGGCGACGAGGATAAACTCTAGTGGACATTAAAATCGAAAAATATTGCTGAAAAAAAGAAATGTGAAAATGTCAAATAATCTTAACTTTAATTAAATAAAAAGGAACTGAAAGTTCAAAAATCGACAAATATTGCTGAAAAAATATAAAAAAAAGATATGTGAAAATGTCAAATAATCTTAACTTTAATTAAATAAAAAGGAACTGAAGGTGCAAAAATCGACAAATATTGCCGAAAAAATATAAAAAAAAATGAAATGTGAAAATATCAAATGATCTTAATATTTATTAAATAATAAAAAGGAATTGCAAAAAAAAAAATCTTCAAATATTGCTGGATAAAATTAGGAAATGTGAAAATGTCAAATAATCTTAACTCTAACTAAATAAAAAGGAAGGAAAATATTGCTGAAAAGAAATAAAGAAATGCGAGAATGCCAAATGATCTTAACATTAATCTGCAAAATAACAAAATAGACTGCAAGGAAAAAATACAGTCAATACAAACAAATAAGAGAAATAATTAACCGAACACTAAAATAAAATATATATAAAAAAAAAATATATTATGATGAATAAAAATCAGACAAAAGCTAAAGGAAAACAGCAAACAATCAGCGCCATTGTTTGAACTGCAGGAAGAAAAAGGAGCTTAAGGCTAGCAAACACGCCAGCATTGACAACAATAGAAAAGCTAAAAAAGCCAAGGAAGAAAAACGGAGAACACGACTACAAGGAATTGGCTACCAAGGATAAATAGAACAGCAGCATCAACAAAGAAAAAGGTGCTAGAGGAAAAATCCAACAGTAATTGTAAGTTCAAATATATTTAAATATAAAATTCCTCTATTGTTAATTTGTACGGAAATAAATGAAAATTTTGAAATTAATGTTGAAGAAACAAATATCTATTTAGTGAATCTTTTAAGTACAAAGCCAAGGAAACTAATTTATTATTTCACGCGCGTAGTGGGTCACGTCATTTGTCGTTCGATCGTCAGCTTTTCATTTATCCTTGCAACTTAGACTTTAGACTTAGGGTTTAGTTGGTTAATTTCAACGAGCTTAAAATATAAAAAAGGGGTAAACCGTGGAACTTGTGAAAGAGGTTTTAGGGAAAATTTCATTAAAGGGATTAATTTAACAATACAGACAGAATGGAAGCAAATATAGTACAACAGTTTAAACTTATGCTAAGCTGTATTAGGGAAATTCCAACATTCGATAATACTGATTCAAATCAGCTACCAGACTTCTTCTCACAGGTTGAATCATTATTGCCATCTATAGACGAATTCCAAGAAATTAACCAAAGCATTTTATTTGGGTACATAAAAAATAGATGTACTGGAAAAACTAGGGAAGCGTTACACCGCCACGGAGCCATTACCAATTGGACACAGTTAAAAGAAGTCCTTATGTCTAACTTTGGTGAAAAGGAGACAGGATAAGAACTAATGGATAAACTTAAAACTTGGAGGCTAAGCTCCACTATTGTAAAATATTATTATGACATAAATAAATGAGGGTCCAGACGACACAAATGTAGCTTTAATAAATCTAAATGAATTGTTCAACTCTAGGGACGATAATGAAGACAGTACACAGTGCCGAAACAGATAGCATAGATTTCATACAAATAACGGCAAGCCCGCTTAACGTTTTTAAACAGCAATTAATTTTAAAATCTGCAGAGAGAAAAAGCTTCAGTAAGAAAATAATTTTTAAAAGGAAAATAAGAGAAACATGGAATTTGACGCAAAATATCAATTTGTTACATATTATGCGAGAAAAACTACCACAGAAGGGTATGTTGGTTGTATTTTGCTCAGAAAAAAATTTATATTTAAAATTTCAAGACCTATACTGGAACTACTTTGCCAGGAATAACAATTTAAAGATCATAAAAACGAGCACCTTAATGGAGGATATCACCGACGAAGGTAGAATTCTCCAAGTCATAGAAGTAGAACATCTAAGAAATAATCATAGGGGTATCAATGAAATTTTTAAGGAAATAAAGGAAAAATACTATTACCCAAATTTACAAAAAACGATCCAAAAATATATAAACAACTGCGAAATATGTAATAAAGCAAAATATGATAGGAGCCCTATCAAACATTCTTTAAACATAACGAAAACCCCCAGTAGATACAATGAAATAGTTCACTTCCATATATGGTACCCGCAAAGAAATGTGATGTTTTTAACGAGTATCGACAAACTTACAAAATACGCAACCGCACACCACCTGCCGGATAGAACATGGATATCAATAGTTAACGCGATAAAAGTCCGCATCCAATATTTAGGCAAACCAGAGACAATAATTACTGATAACGAATTAGATGTAGTAGCAGTAAAACAGTTTTTTATCGAAAACGAAATCGATGTACACTTTACAACAACTTATAATAAAAAAGTGAACTCGGATGTCGAAAGACTACATCTGACCCTTAACGAACACATATGTCTTTTTAACGCAGATACGAATAATGAAAGCAGTTTGGACGAAAAAGTCAATAAAGCAATATTGGCTTATAATAATACAATTCATTCTACTACAAATAGTAAACCGATAGACTTCATTAATAACGCAATATCACGCGAAGATCTTAAATAATTCTCAGAAAGGCTCCATAGGGAAAAAATATTAAGAATAAAAGCCATCAATAACAAACAGGGAGATAAAAACTATACAAATTTTGAAAATGAATTTATTAAGAACTATAGAGTTAGTAAAACCAAACCCAAATATAAAAAAATTTCCAATTACCGAATAGAAGATAATCATTTAGTATCTAGGGACAATAAATTTAAAAAAGTTTACAAAACGCAAGTCAAACGTAGACATCTTTTACAGGATAATCACAATGAAGATCACACTCCTGTCATTGCTGCTGGTGACGGCCCAGGCACTTCCGCAAGTCAACAGGATCGACGAGAATAATGGCTATACAATGCTCCACGTAGGAAGGGTGGAGTTGGTCAATACAACAAACACGGTATTACATATAATATGCCCAATTCAAATTTTAGATACAATAACCCAAATAGAAAGCAACATAGAACAAATCGATGTAGCTAACAAGGACATATTAAGGAAAGAAATTAATAATATTAGGGCAAAAGTCAAAACCATTATGCCTTTGCACTCTAACAGAGAGAAAAGAGGACTGATCAACGGAATAGCAAATATTTATAAGTGGTTATTCGGAATAATAGACGATAGTGATAGAGAAGAAATTTTGGAACATTTAAACTATGCGGAAATTAACACACATAACGCTATTGGCACCCTAAATAAACAAATAAATATTAATACACATTTCCACGAATCAATTGAAATGATACGTAAGGCAATAAAGGATGACAGGCTCAAAATAGGTAGTACTTTTTAAGAGGTTAGAAAGCGAAATAATGAAATAGTCAGACGACTACTTTATACAGATCAGATGATGAAGTTGAAGAGTTAAGAGAACAAAATAGTGCAAATTCTGGAAAACATAGCATCAGCTAAGAACAGCATAATCCACCCAGGGGTACTAACACTTGAGGAGATCGAAAGATTCAAAATTGATTACTTCAAGGTAAAACTCGTAAGAATTGGCGTTATGAATTACGAAAATGATTCATTGATTATAGCGATCAATATTCCGGTCGTTTTTTTCGCGACTGAATTGAAATTAATAATTCCATTACCCAACGACAGGAACCTCGTGATAATCGAAAAAAATGAATTAGTAGTTACTGTAAATGGCATGACCTACACGTACGAAGAAAATCTACTGTTTAGCGATTTAAAGGAAAGTAAAAATTGTGTCGTTATAAAAAATTGTAAATTAAGATTTAACAATATCACAGATATTGATGCCATTGACGATGATTTTATACTAATAAAAAACGCAAATAATGATAAATTAACTCAAAATTGCGATAAGAGAAATATTGTAATAAATAGAAATGCTATTATAAATTTCAATAACTGCAAAATAAATATATTAAACAAAACTTTTGTAAATAGAAGAAATATTGTTAGCGAAAAGTTTATCTATAGTAGTAGTGATTTAACTGATGTAGTATTAAAAGAAGAAATTGATTTCGAAGAAATTAAAATTAACCAATTTGAGAATATAAAACAAATTGATGAACTAATGTAACACAAAAATGTGTCATATGGCATAAATATAATTTTGATATTGATAATAGTATTTTTAACTATAACGTATGCAGGTTACAAGAAGTGTTGCAGAAAGAACAAGGGATTGAAGGTTAATATTGAACTCAACCCTACTGCCACAAATTCAACAGAGACTATTGAATCTGGGGGTGGAGGAGTTATACGAATGAATCTCCCTAATAAAATCTATTCTGTTTAATAAACACATTCTTCAAAATTGTAACCTGAATGCTCCAGCCAACGAGCAGATTCAACATAACAAGAGGCATACAACTACAAGTTGTAATTTGAATAACACATCTTTGTTTAAGCGTGTGAATCTGCATCGTAGGCAAAATACATTTGCATTGAGTTGAAATTTAGTTTTAGTTTTAGCTTTAAGTTAAAATTTATAAAAATAAAGAATTCAATTTAGAAATAACAACGAAACCATCTAGTTGATTTTATTTCAATCGTAACTATATACACTGTTCGTACCCCACACGGATGAGAAGGTTCGAACTTGTATAATGGCAATAAATGAGCTCAAATTTATGTTGTCTCAATCTTTCAGCAATGGAGACCTCATGGTTGTTACAGGTGAAGCTAGGGACAAAACGGTCCTAGCACTTGCATCGGTATACTTACCATATGAGGCTACCGATCCACCTGGTGTGAAAGTACGTGAGTTGGTGGAGCACTTGAGCAGAAGGGGCTCGAGACTGATACTAGGTTGTGACGCTAATGCACACCATACCCAATGGGGAAGTACTGACATCAACAAAAGGGGTAAGTCTTTGTTTGATTTTATTATTGCTAGCAATCTTTACATCTGTAATAGGGGGAATACGCCAACATTCAGAATTAGAGATAGGAAGGCAGTAATAGATGTAACATTGACGAACTATAGAGACTTAATAGATGAGGACGAACTGGGTGAATAGTAACCTTAGGGTTACACACGATTGGGGGTCGACTTCAGCCGGCGTGGAGCACCTGGTGGGTACCTTTACGGAGGTGTTGACCAGTAGCTATGGGCGATCTTGTCCGCTAAATTTTCCGGGTAGGCGCTCGCAACCGAGATGGTGGACAGGTGATTTGAGGACTCAAAGGACCACTGTCAGAAGGTTATTCAATAGAGCGAAGCATACGCGTAGGGATGAGGACTGGAGTAACTTTAGGATAAGTTATAATAGGTACAAGGGAGATATTAGAAGGGCTAAAAGGGACTCGTGGATCAAATTTAGCGAGTCAGTGGAATCTGTAAATGAGATGTCCAGGCTCAGAAGGATAATATCCAAGGACCCTATGGTCCCGGGATTTATTCAGAGACCGGACGACTCATGGACGGAATCTAGCTCCGAATCTCTCTGTTTGCTAATGGAGACTCACTTCCCGGGTTGTGTGGATCCTGGAACGGGGGAACAGGTGGGGTGTGGTAACCCATTTTCTGGATCGGGCTCGGGAGGTGAGATAAGAGAGGCGGTGGGGGATATCATCACCTTGGATAATGTTACATGGGCGGTTAATACTTTTGGGTCTTACAAATCGGCAGGACCAGATGGTATATTTCCGGCTATGCTACAGAATATCCAGGGATCATCACTCCTATTGCTGGTGGAACTATTTAGGGTATGTCTGCTAAATGGCTACATTCCTAGAGAGTGGAGAGAGGTCGAATGGATAACTCTGATGCTTAGCAGCAGAGTTATTCACTCGGACTGGGGAAACGAGCGCTTAAGGAAACTCGTGACTAGGGGGCCCCCACAAGGGGGAGTTCTCTCTCCCTTATTGTGGCTCTTGGTTGTCAATGTCGCTCTGGGACGTTTTGACAGGATAGATCAGAAGGTTGTCGCCTACGTAGTTATATTGGTATCGGGCAAATTTCTGCCGACAATTAGCGGGGCGCTGGGCGAACTGTCAGCATGGGCGACTGATAAGTGCTTGAGAGTTAGTCCGGAGAAGACAGAATTAGTTCTTTTCACTAGGAGGTACAAGGTGGAGAATTTTAGGCTGCCGGTACTAGGGGTAGTAGAGGTTAGGCTTAGGCTAAGTATCTAGGAGTTTTTCTGGACAGTAAGCTGTCCTGGAGGAGGAATACTCAGGAGGGACTTAAGAGGGGTCTCAGTGCTTTCTATGCTTGCAAATCGTCGTTAGGTAGGAGTTGGGGACTCCGTCCGTCGGTTGTGGGATGGCTGTACACTTCGGTGGTTAGACCCATTCTTACGTATGGATGCTGTGCTTAGTGGGAGGCATTGAAACTAGCTAGTCGTTGGGACCTTCTGTCTAAGGCTCAGAGGTGTGCTTCGATCGGCATGACAGGTGCCTTGAGAAGTACCCCTCAGGCAGCTCTGGATGTTATTCTTCATCTTCTGCCTATAGAGCAGTATGTGAGGGAAATGGTAGCAAGGAGCATTCTTAGGCTGAGGGAGTTAGGACTGTTAGGAAATTTCACGGAGGGTCACTCGCGGATCTTGAGTGAAATTAGTACTAGTGGTTATCACCTAGGCTCGCCCGGCTCTATGGATTATTGGGTCACTAGGGTCGATTTTGGGCGTTTGCCAGAGGTGATATTGCCTTCTAGGGAGAGCTGGTCAGGGCAGGGCAGATTGTATAGGGGATTTGCTATTTTCACTGATGGCTCGAAGATGAAGGGCACGGGTGCGGGGGTCTACATTGAGGATCTGGACATCAGAAAGTCATATAGACTTCCCGACGACTGCAGTGTATTTCAGGTGGAGGTTCTGGGAGTTCTCTGGGCCGTGGAATTGGTAGGGGTTAACATTGCCATGGGCTCGGAGGTCGCTATATACGTGGACAGCCAGGCGGCTCTTAGGGCCTTGATGGGATGTTATATGAACTCCAGGCTAGTGGACGATTGCAGGAGGGCTCTAGGAGTTATCTTTGGGAATTATGTTGTGAGGCTCTGCTGGGTACCGGTTCACTGCAACATCACCGGCAATGAGATAGCTGATGAGTTGGCAAGACTGGGCTCGGAAATGGAAGATCCTGACAGTTTGCAAGTGTTCAGGCCTCCAATGGGCTTCTACTTTGGGAGAATTAGGGTATGGATTCTGAACAGCACTAATCGGGCTTGGCGGGGCCGAACGGACTGCCGAGTGTCGCGCAAGCTGTGGCAGATGCCTAGTAGGTCAAATTCGGACGCGCTGCTGGGTAAGAGTAGAGCCTGCGTCAGGACCATGATAGGTATTATCACGGGCCACTGTATGATAGGCAGAATGGCGTTGAGAATAGGGTCTGGCTTACCGGATATATGTAGGCTGTGTAAGGACCCAGAGGAGTTGGAGACAGTTGAGCACTTTCTGTGCCACTGTCCCAGGCTACAGAACAGCAGGCTGAGTTGGCTAGGTAGCAGATTCCTGCACGAATTGGGAGATGTATCGGGGTGCGGGCTCGAGAATCTGATGGGATTCGTAATGGGAATGACCTGGCTGCGCGGCAGGAGGCTGAGAAACATGTAGGGCAGTTTTTCCTGTTTCTTAACTTCCACTATTTTCCTTCCCTGTGCTTTCACCATTTACTTCTCCTGCTCTGTCACACTAGATATCTTTCTCTTCTTTCTTCCTTTGTTTCACTAAATAAAGGAAACACAATGGACCATATTGGTCTCTGAGTGAGGGTGTGAAGTTTGCTTCACACCAGCCTTTCTAACCTTACCTAACCTAACCTCACCTAACCAGGCGATCCTGTCGTATATCCGTATAACAGTTGAAAATCCGAAAGATTAGGATTTAACATTACGAGAGCTCCAATGGCCCGTAAACTCTCAACGAAACTCAACCTCTGGCTTCACACCATATGAACTTGTATTCGACTTCAAACTACGCGATATTGCTCACAACCACTTAGTCGCTGCCATCCACGATGATACTGACGAACCCGATCTTCCTATAACCGACAAGAGGAATAGAGCAGTCGAAAACATTCGGGAAGAACGAGAAAAGTGGGAAAGGCGTTTCAATGCACATCATGCCGTCCCTAAACAATATTCCAAAGATGATGTTATTGTGATCGAAAATGAAGCGCAGGCTACAGGAGACTCTAGAAAATTAGAGCCGAAACTCCGTGGTCCGTACATCATTGCCAAAGTTTTGGGCAACGACCGTTATTTGGTTGAGGATGTCCGCGGTATTCAAATTACCAGCCGAAAGTTTTCATCTGTGTATGCAGCCGACAAACTCAAATCTTGGTGTAACAGTTGTCCAACGCTTTATGAGGCCACGAAGATGCCACCGGTCAAACCGAGGACGATTTGATGTCAGAATAGGCCGAACTATCACCCTGTGAATTACTACAACCCTGCACCTGACAGAAAATGAGAAATAAAAGACATAACGAAAAAGGTCGACAACTGAAAGGGCGTGTTCGCGAGTATTTATTTTAAAACATATCATTTATATTTTCCTAATTAAATATAATTAAACAAGAACAATAAAAGTAATATTATTTGTTTGATACCACATTGCCACCGTATGTGACACAATGCACGAGATCTGTATTGAAAAAATTACATATTTTATTTTAATAAGGGTAGCGAAGCACACTGGGTCAAGCTAGTTAATTTATAAAAGGAAACAATATTAAGTTATTTTAGCAAATAAGTACCTGTGAACACAAGGAAGCTTCTTCGTGAAAGTACCCATTTACAAAGTCACAGTATTCTCTTGTAGTAATTTGACATTCTCCATAGATGCCTGTACAACAGGGATGACCAATGACTTCGCAAACCATGTGCTCGGCAGTATGATCCTTAAAACGAAAACGTTGTGAAAACGAATTCGTTTTGCGACATATAGGCCATTTGGTTATATCGTCCGGCCACTCATATGGAGCAATAGATGCGGGTGCATCACAATATTTTGGATCCAAGCCACAAACCGAACCGGAAATACGGCCGCCAGGTCCCGATTCACCAGGTGACCATTTTTTCCACGTTGATATGGATTTCTGGGTTAAATGAAAATTTTTAATTAATATTTAAAAAAAATGTTAGGGTAATTTGTCTTACTGTTGGAAATAATCCTCGTACAGAGCAGTCCGCTTGCGAACTTTGAACGCAGCCTGAATCATCGTTTCGAATACAACACGCAGTTTCTCGTTCCTGTCGCCGCGTTTTCATAACAACATCGATTATTTTTACATCTTTTCTCATGCAGGTAGCAAACTTAGCTCCCATATGCACTAAGTCCTGATTTCGCGGACCTATCCATACATTTCGCTGTTCCGAGTGCTGTACCGTTTGTAGACTAAGGCTTGTAACTAATACTTGTCCAGTTTTCTGTTCAACTCCAAAGCCTATCGGCCCGATACCATAACAGAGTAGAGAGGAGAACAAAACTATTATCTGAACTGTGTTGATCCAATATGTGAAAAATGGTCGATGATCTGTGCGGTCATCTAAGTCGTTAGCACAAAAAAGCTTAATTCGTCTGGCAACAGAACGTTGGGAGTTCTCTAATACGCCATCTAAAAGTTGAGGAGATATGCGATTTGCACGCAAGCCATTTAATTGTTGTT
Source organism: Pollenia amentaria (assembly GCA_943735925.1). Classification (NCBI taxonomy): domain Eukaryota; kingdom Metazoa; phylum Arthropoda; class Insecta; order Diptera; family Polleniidae; genus Pollenia; species Pollenia amentaria. The sequence continues at coordinate 19,936,348 of OX031011.1, forward strand.
GCATTGAGTGATGCTGCTGGTGGGAGATTTGTTGTTCAGCATGCACCATTATCGGCTGATTTATTGGTAAAGAACCGTCAATTTGAGCGATGATATTGCTTGTACGCCAGCCTTGCTGACTGCGCTCGCCACTTATAAACATCGGGCGCTCTGCACTCGTTATTCGCATTAATGAACTACCGGATGAATTGGGTATGTTGTTGGCATTGTTACTGACACTCGCATTATTAGACGCCGATCCCACCACACCGGCCCTTTCCCCACCAGGCGGTGAGTCAAAGAACAGTTCATCAACCTGTAGTGCGGATAAGCCTTCATAGAACTCAATGTTCGTAATGTGTCCGCCACTATTATTTATGTGGTACTGAATATGAGAAGGCGCGAAACTACGAGACCATTGACGTCGTTTATAGCGAGATGTTTGGTGTTTGTTAAGAGTATGCTTTATAAAATTAAGGCTTTGCACTAACATACTAGCCACAGAAGATTTACGCTCCACATGATCTCCCACCTGAAAAGCAACATTATAATAGGGATGATGATATCGATCGCGTTGGCACCGTCCTCTTCCATTTATGACATTAATGCCACAGTTTACCCCATTGCCATCGTTATTTAACGTTGTATCGTAGTCTTCGGTGTCTTGAATTGGCAATATATCAGGTCTTTCAGTAGCATGCCGTTGGTGATTATGATGATGGTGGTAGTGATGATGTTGGTTATCATTATTAAAAGCTGAACAGTGAATGATATTTCGTGGCATAGAAATATTGGCATTATCGTTTGAGCAAACATCGCTAAGTTCAGCCTTAAAACAAATAAATTTGCTACTTTTTAGATATACCGAATTTAATTTTGGAGATTTCAAATGTATTAATTTGTTTTGTGTTTAATTTTATGTTCCGTGAATATACTGTGTTTAATAAAGTGGCTTAAAAATTATTTTCTTATTATTCTTACTTTTTTAATTCGTGGAAAAACGTGTACCTGCCTAAATGTAAATTTTATTTTAATGTTCAATATTTAGCATTACTGCAATTGTGTGTTTATATTTTATTATTTTTACTGTTTTAAGTAAATCGGGAATTTTCTGACAGTCACAAAACGCTTAACATTCACGATTCTGACTTCAAATCGCACAATAGGTGATTTATAAAACGTAATCACAAGAAGTTTGGCGACTTCAAATTGCAAATGTATGCTGAAGGGAACTAGAATATTTTTAAGAAACCACGGCAGAGTGCAAGCAAAATGAACGAGTTTCAGAACGTGCGATTGTCATAACAAGGTTAAATATCTTAAAACCTAAAACTTTTAAGATCAGTTAATTGAATTTTACAGAAGTATTAATTTTATCAAGTATGCAAAATTAATAGAGATTGATGCAAAAAAATCAGTTATTATAAGCGTGATTCTCTATGTGATAATAAGTCAGAATATAGTAAAATTTTGTATTTGACTTTGATTGAAACATAATGTTACTTTGACAAGAAATAAAGCAATGGATAAATGGCTTAAAAGTTGTATTAAAATTTGATATTTCGAATTGGATTGGAATACTTAAAGTCAACTAGGTCTTCTTAGCAATTTTATTACATGAATTATTTTTGAAAATCAACTTCTAACCCAGATTCGTTGTCGATTCTATTTAAAATTAATGTTTTAAAAAATGTTAATTATAAGAAATGTTGTTTATAAGAAATTTTTAATCTTATTTCGTAAAAATCGAGTCAAAATATATCAAAATATATCGCTCTGTATGCCACATTGAAAAATACGCTTGATAATATTAAAACCTGATATCAATGCAAATTTTTTTAAAATGTGATATGCTTTCGCTATTAATTCAACTATTTTTGCATACTACCCAGTAGCTGGTTTCTGTATTTCTCGCATCGTAAAATTTTCCGCATGAAACTAATAAATTAGATCAAAAATAGTGTAAAATGAAAAAAACTAGTGGTTCTCACCAAGTGTTTCTGTATCTTTACTTTGCGAGAATTATCTGCTTTTAAAAGTGTCATAATTTGGTGTTACTTCAATTTTAAGTGTGTTGCAATGTCCACTTTAGTTAGCAAGGCCAGTGTTTGTTATACCAAAGAGTACAAAATCCTTGCTCCCGGCCAAAGGCAGGTAATGCTGGGTCGCTTCAGTAAGCGAAGTCGGTATTTGTACACCATTGAGGAGAAATTCTTTGTATAACAAAAGCCGGCATCGGTAACTTAAGCTTTCCTGCATAGCGGGCCTTTGGCCGGGCGCAAGTATTTGCTAACCTTCGGTATAGCAACCACCGGCTTTGCTAACTAAAGTTTCTAAACTCGGGATTTTTAAAATTATAATTTCAAAATTTGGGATTATAAAGTTCCCTAATAGTATACCCTTTCCACCTGTGGTGGAGTGTAAAATAATTTAAACGCTCGCTGCCCAAAATAGACAATCAATAAAAAAGACATTTTCAATCACAATTTTTTTAAATAAAACAAACACTAATTTGTTATTAAAGAAAAAACCAATTTGTTTTAATTTTTAATGTAAATTGTTTTCACTTCGTTTTTATCAACGTTTTTCGTTATTTTTCGTTATTTGTATACAACACTACGTCACTTAAATCTTAGAAAAATAAATCACACTTAAAATAAATATGCATTTTAACGTAATTTACTTCTTGGATTTTCCGGTGGCTTTCTGAGAAGGCTTTTGCCAGTGGACTTAGAGGCAGCTTTAATGGGTTTCTTTTCAACCTTGACATGTTTAACAAGCATGTCACGTTGACTCTTCAAGGCCTTCACGATCTTTTACATTGACCTTTGAAACAGTCTTCTTAACGTATTGATATACCAAAGAAAAATTTAATCCCAATTATAATATAAACATTAATGGCTGTCTTAAATTTCGTAAGACTTCCACAACAGTTCAAGGCAATTTGTTGCTTACTAACATACTTCCCCTGTTGGATTTGGTGTTATTGGATAGACGTTAAACAATCTAGAATATTCTAAAGTTAAACTATCGTTACCCTCAATTGGGTCGTCTCCTTCAAAATCACTTTCATCACAAGCCACCTCTAAGTCGCCAGTTGGTAGCAAAATTACTCTTATTTGATTAAAAATTTGTCATTTAACCAAAGAAATAAAAAACACATTTTTCTTAACAGCTTGCTATTTTTTTTTTTTTTTTTTACTTATTTCTTTCGTTGGTGTTTGGCTTGCATTTGACACTTACTTACTGGAAATATTCCAGTAAGAAGAGTTTCAGTGTTGTCTGTTTTCGCATTCAAATACAGAATAAATAAAGATTGGGATTATTAGCACATCATTAAAAAATGAATTAATTAATAATAAATATTTCATTCCCGAAACTAATTTTTGATAATAAATTTGCATGTGCCCGGCAAATAAAAAACTGAAATGAAGCTGCTATGTTAAGAACATACATAAACATACATACATATTTTAGTTTAATTATTTTTACTTATTCTCAATACACAAAGACATATTCATACATTTATGTAAATTCTTTCTGTTTAAATAAATTAAAGTTCATTAACCAATTGTTTTGTTTAACTGCTTACTGCACATTTCTTTTAATTTTTATGTCGTAATTTTGTTAACTGCATACACAACATTTTACTTCCGTGACCTATTTAAAATTTGGTTTATTTTGTTCAGCAATTTTATTTCACAATTATTTATTTCATAATTATTGATTTGTTAAGTATTTTACTATAAGTTAAGTTAAGCAAAATTAAGTGTATAAAAGAAAGGGAAAAATAAAAATTAGTCAGTCGTCTTTTATTAGTAAGAAGAACTATTGTGTTTTATTTACTAATTTGCCGGCTTCCTTCAAGTATCAAGTGCTTGCAAGGAATATTGTTTGGATTTAAGTGTCAATTCAAATTTATGCGTTTGAACTGATAAACACTAAATCCTCTTTCCATTAACATTTTGGTGACCCCAGTTTTGGTTTTTTTTTGTATACAATTTTCGAGTTTCCCCCCACCAGCGGTAAGGGACTCTTAAAGTACAAAAAACACCTTTTGAACACGCAACCACATTCATCAGGACAACAGTCCATCCGTCAGGCACCGAAAAACATTTTGGTGACCCCAACTTTTTATGTATTTAAAAGTTCCCCCCCACCAGCGGTAAGGAACTATTAAGAGCATAAAAAGAGCAACACACATCCTTCAAATTTCTGGAGTCTTAATTCAAGGATCAGGACAACTTGAAGTGATCAGGATTTACCCGGCAATTGGTAATAATCCTAAAAACGCAATCAAGGCCTGTTTAAAACATACCTCACGAGTGGTGAAGGTTTTGGCAAATCAAAAATAGATCATACAATCTTAAACAACGCAATCAATTTCGGTTTGAAGCAGACATCACGAGTGGTGAAGGTCTTGACATATCAAAAGGAACCAACAAAAGTCAACAGAGCCCAAAACACACAGCCAACATGGCAACCGTTAAGGATCTTATCGCCCAACAAGAGGCAAGGGCAAGTGGTATTGAAAAAATAATTTCTACCATAAAAAAGGCCCCATTAGAAAGAAGGACTGAAGAATTTTATGATGGTAAAAGGAAAGAACTCATTGCCCAATGGCAGGCATTTGAGAAAACAGAAAATAGAATTCGTAGCGATCCCACCTTGTCAGAACTAGATCCTTATACTGTAGCGGATCTATATAAATCAACTGGAGTAAAATACAATGCTTCAATTGCATATATTGAAATGGAAATAAGAAAACTGTCATCTGAAAATACCAAGCCGGTGCCAACCGCAAGAAACACATCAGAAGGCTTCTCAGGTGGCCAGTTTGTCGGAGAAGAAGAATCGATCCATGGACTAGCAAGAAGAATAACAGCGCGTATGACAGCGTTGACTCGTTTGCTGCAAGGTTTGGAATCAGTAGAATCAAATCAGCCAAAACAGTTTTATCAACTAAAATCCGAGACTGTGACAAATTTATGGAATCAAATTCAACAATTATATGACAACATATGGCAACAAACAGAAGACCCTTCAAGGTTGGGTCTACAGCAAGATACATATAATAACCTGGAGGACTTGGTTCAAGATCATCTGGTGAACCTCGCAGTACAATCAGATAAATGCAATGAAGGTGTAACTCCTGCGCCACATGTAGGAAGTGACATGGCAGCACACAGTGCCCTTCCACTGCCAAAAGTAACCATTCCTCAATTTAACGGTGACTGTCTCCAGTGGCGGCAATTCTATGAACTCTTCTTAGAAATGGTGGACAAACAGGCTCTCCCAAACGAACAGAAGATGTGGTATCTCAAAACCAACTTATCGGGGGAGGCTGGCAAACTCATAAGCCATCTAGCCCTAACAGAAGACAACTACAAAACTGCCTGGACACTTCTTCAGGAACGTTATAACAACAAAAGGATTCTGGTAGCCACGCTTGTCGAAAGGATCCTGAACCAACCGAAGGGCACGTCATCAACTGCCTCACTTAAAGCGCTGCATGATACAACAAAAGAGTGCATGTTGGCACTCAACAATCTAAATATCGACACATCTACTTGGGATGCCATTCTCATTCAGGTACTCCTGAAAAAATTGGAGCACACTCTGTACATTCGGTTCATGCAATCACTTTTGAACCCTAAGGAGGTTCCTACCATTAAGGAACTGTTTGACTTTTTAGGAAGACAATTTGAATCAATGGAGTCGATTGGAAAAACATTAATCACTCATCAAGGTTCAAGCAAGATTGTGTCTTCCATAGCATCAACGGAGGATAACATCAATTGCAAACTCTGTAACAATGGTAAACACCGCATTTATTATTGCAAACGATTTGCGGCGATGACAGAATCTGAAAGACTCAAATGGGTACAACAGCAGAAACTATGTGTAAACTGTTTTAAGGCCGATCATACAGCCAAGAATTGTACTTATGGTAAATGTAAAAAATGTGATAATAAGCACAATACTTTATTACATTTAACAAAAAAACCTCCAGGTACATCAATGGCTCCAAAGCAAACGTCACCCTCAAGGAACGATTCAACATCAGCTAATACTACTGCAGTCTCTTCAGCATCAGCGGAAGATCAGAAAAATGTAATTTTAGCCACTGCAAGTGTTATTATCAAGGCAGCAAATGGCATGACAGGCGAATTCAAGGCTGTACTAGATTCAGGTTCACAAGTGAATATTGTAACCGAAAGGCTCATAAAGAGGTTATCTATTAGAACAACAGAGACTTCTTTGTCCATTAATGGTGTTGGAAGAATACAAAAAAAGGCATATCATCGCGTAAATATGAAACTTATGTCTCGCAATTACGAATTTTCAACTGATTTGGAAGCCTTTGTTTTACCAACAATTATACCAGCACAGCCAAATCGTAATTTAGATGTTTCTAATTGGAAAATTCCAAAGGACATTCACTTAGCAGATCCCAGTTTTAATACAAAAGGAAAAATTGATATTCTCCTCGGTGCAGAAGTTTACTATAGTCTAATACAGCCTGGTACAATAAAACTCACAAACGATCTTCCCATTCTGCATAATACTTCGCTTGGCTGGGTTATAGGCGGATTACTCAAACAATCCACAATTGACTTTTCATCTGCATCGTTAACATGTGCAGTTCTTGACAGTGAAACTTCATTAGAACAAGCAATTGAACAACTGTGGAAACTCGATGAGGTAGAGTCAAATGAGAAAATAATGTCTCCAGTAGAAAAATTGTGTGAATCTCACTTTAATCAGCATGTGCGAACGGATATGAATGGTCGTTTTATGGTCAACCTTCCTTTTAGCGAAGATCCAACAGCATTGGGTCATTCTCATCGAATGGCAACGTCTACAGAAAAATGTCGATATCCAAGGCCAGTACATCCAATTCATGAAAGAATATGAGAATTTAGGACACATGCAAAAGGTCAGCCTGGATAACATACCGAATCCAAAATACTTTATTCCACACCATTGTGTTCTAAAACCTGACAGTACATCAACAAAACTCCGAGTAGTTTTCGACGCATCAGCCAAAACGTCTACAGGCTATTCTCTAAATGATTTAATGTACACTGGGCCAACTCTACAAAGTGAGCTGTTTTCTATTTCACTCCGTTTTCGAATGCCTAAATTTGTTTTTACAACAGACATCGAAAAAATGTACAGACAGATATCAATTAGCCCAGACAACCATCAATACCAGTTGATCATATGGAGAGAAAATCCTTCAGTACCAATTCAATATTATAGGCTTAATACAGTGACATATGGTACCAGAGCAGCTCCTTATTTGGCTACAAAATGTTTACAGAGAATTGCGGAGGAGAACATGGAACGTTACCCACTTGGATCAGGAATGCTAAAGGAAAATTTCTATATGGATGATGGCCTTGGTGGTTCTGATATATTAAGGACTGCGATTGAAACTCAAAAGGAACTAATAACTATTTTGAAAAAACACGGTTTCAATCTCAGAAAATGGTGCTCAAATACTTCTAGATTGCTGAAGGATATACCACAGAGTGACCGGGAAGTCAATTTAGATTTTAATGACAATATGAGCAAAACAATAAAAACACTGGGATTATATTGGATGCCTCAAATCGATAAATTTTGCATTAAGGTAAACATTAACCATCTTCAAGTAATATCGAAACGCACAGTCACGTCCGAGCTCGCAAAACTTTTCGATCCCCTTGGCCTCCTCGCTCCGGTTGTTGTCAAGGCAAAGATATTTATTCAGCAGTTGTGGCAACTGACATTAGACTGGGATGAACCGTTACCAGAAAATCTTTGTTCTACTTGGAATACATTTCGAAGTGAGTTGGAAAGTCTAAACAATTTCAAAATACCTCGACATATATTCGGTAACGAGATTTCAACAAAAATACAATTACATGTGTTCGCCGATGCGTCGGAAAGGGCCTTTGGCGCAGCTGTATATATTCGTTCAATAACTAAGGATGGGCGAGTAGCTGTGCGCCTGCTTTGTGCAAAATCAAGAGTAGCACCTTTGAAACAACAAACATTACCCCGACTGGAGCTATGTGGCGCAGTAGTAGCAGCTCAACTCGGTAGCAGAGTAAAATCCGATTTAAGGCTTAAAAATCAGTCTATGTTTTTATGGACCGATTCTGAAATTGTGCTTTCCTGGATAAAATCACAATCAAATTTATATAAAACGTTCGTGGCTAATAGGGTATCAACTATTCAAACATTAACATTGCCAGATCAATGGAGACACGTGCAATCGAAAGATAATCCCGCCGACATTTTATCCCGAGGCCTTCAACCGTCAAATCTGTCTACATGTGGATTATGGTTTCATGGGCCAGTGTTTCTTCATGGAAAAGAAGAACTGTGGCCAACTAAATGCTCTCCCCAAAGTTCTATTACAGATAGCATGGAACTAAAGAAGATAGTTACGACAGCGCTAGTAACAACTGACACCGATTTCATATATGAAATTGACCACAAAAACTCGTTTAAAAAATTGCAAAGAATTTTGGCATATGTGCTTCGATTCACAAGGAACTCACGTATACCAAAGACACATCGACCAAAAAACATATCACCTATTCCCACGGAGCTAGACGATTCACTTCTTCTAATTATTCATGCCATACAAAGGTCGGATTTTGCAGCTGAAATAAAACAACTGAAGGATGACAAACAAGTTAACAACCGTAGCTCTATATGCAGTCTATCACCATTCTTGGATGACAAAAGTATTCTTCGCGTAGGAGGCAGATTAAAACATTCCATTCTACCACCAGACGCAAAACACCCAATAATATTGCCATATAACGATCCTTTGGTAAAATTATTATTTATAATGATGCATGAAGAGTACAAACACTGTGGATCACAAGCACTTCTAAACACAATGAGACAACGGTTTTGGCCAATCAAAGGAAAGATAACAGCACGATCAGTTATTCAAAAATGTATAAGGTGCACTAGAGCGCGGCCACAACTTTATCAACAAATAATGGGCAACCTGCCAGAAGAAAGGGTTGTTCCTGCTAGACCATTCATAAACTCTGGAGTAGACTATTGTGGTCCAATGTGGGTACACTACAGGGTGAGAGGTAAAAGGCCAACCAAGGCTTACGTAGCTGTGTTCTGTTGTTTTGCAACAAAGGCAGTTCACTTAGAACTCGTATCTGACTTGTCAACTAAATCATTCATTGGAGCTCTTAAACGATTTATTGCTCGTCGTGGACACTGTCAGAATATATACTGTGATAATGCCACCATTTTTATCGGAGCAAAAAATAGTTTAGCGGAATTATCTGAAAACATATATTCAGACAATGCACAAGAGGCAATCATCTCAGCTTCCAGCTCTAAGGGTATACAATTTCATTTTATCCCACCAAGAGCGCCACACTTCGGAGGTTTATGGGAAGCTGCAGTAAAATCCGCAAAGAAACTCTTGGTACGTAGTGTGACAACTGAAACACTTACCTATGAAGAATTAGAGACAATTATCATAGAAATCGAAGCCATTTTAAATTCTCGTCCACTAACACCCTTGACAAACGATCCAGACAGTCTTGAAGCATTGACACCTGGTCATTTTCTTATTGGCGAAGCGCTAACGTCACAAGTAGACAGCAGAGCAGAAACTTTGAAGACATCTAGCATATCACACTGGAAGTTAGTTTCACACATAAAACACCAATTCTGGAAAAGGTGGTCGGCGGAATACTTACATGAACTCCAACAACGTCACAAATGGAAACAAAAGATAAGCAATCTTAAAAAAGGAGATATGGTTATCATGAAAGAAGATAATCTTCCCACGATGAAGTGGCCACTAGGGAGAATTCTAAATGTATTCACTGGTGATGACGGTGCTGTAAGAGTAGCTGAAGTAAAAACATCAACAGGGGTATTTAAGCGACCCATTCATAGACTGGCTCCACTATTTCCAGAAGATAACAAAGAATCCCCAACAAAAATAAAACCAACACGAGAACGATCATTGTCCAGAAAAGATGAAAAGGATACCATTCCAACAAAAAGATTCAAGGCGTCAAGTAACCCCATAATACTATCTTTATTATTAACACTATTCCTAATGCCTATTGTCCTATGCAACAACTTGTTAATTACACAATTTCAGGACGACCCGGGTTTTTATTTTGAAGGAATAGGAACGGTAAAACTGAACACGGCGGAATGGAAAATGTTAGTGTATTACGATTTAATGCCTTTTGTGTCAGAAATAAAATCCTTGTCATCAGGCTTGCAAACCTTGCAGCAACTGTGCCCTGTAATGCAACAACACGCAATGTGCAATATTTTCGTCAACAACATTAAGCAAATGAGAAACGAATTACTCCAAGATAAGGAATTATTTACCAACAGACGCCTAAAAAGATCTCCTTTCAATATAGTGGGCACTGTTGCACGTTCACTTTTTGGTGTTCTTGATGAGGACTACGCAGAAGAAATGTCAAGGACTATTAATAAGGCAAAAATCGAAACCGAACACATAACTAGCCTCTTAAAAAATCAAACATCAATAATTGATTCAACCATCAACGTTATCAAACAGGATGAGGTCAATACTCAACAAAAATTACATGAGATTTTAGAAATGATTGAGCAAAACAACAATGAAATTGCTAAGGAATCCTCCCAACTGAGTAACACTCAACTTGTTGGACTTCTGTCAACTCACATTGCATTAACAGCAATAAACCTACAGAGAATAGAGGCTGCAATCATTAACGTCCTGACTGATACTCATAATGGAAAAATAAGCCCTCTTTTATTGTCTCCCCATCAATTAAAAAAAAAGATTACTGTCATCAAGGCTAATCTTCCACTTGCACATGCTCTACCAACAGTAGGCGATAATTTAATCGAACTCTATAAGCTTATGAGTGTCAAGGGTGCTGTAACAAAACAAGAAGTTATGTTCGAAGTTAAGATACCTCTAGTTAACCAACAGTTTTTTGAGCTTTTCAAAATAATACCAGTTCCAACAAAAAAAAATAATACATTAATCGTTATTCAACCAGATACATCATACCTAGCTACAGATGCGCACAGAGATGAATATATACTTTTTAAATCAGATGACATAGCAAGTTGCATCAAACCAAAGGATGATGAATACATTTGCAAAAATCAGCAGTCGAAACTCAGAAGAAATTCAATTGCCAATCCCTGCGAGATAAATATTTTTAATAATCAATCCACAACCAATTGCAATCTTAATAGAATTTCAGGGACAACAGTTTGGAGTCAATTGAATCACCAAAACAAATGGATCTTTGCAACTACTACCGACATTGAAGCATCAATGGTATGTGGTAAGGAAACTACTCAACATCAGAAATGCCGGAATTATGGAAATTGGGTGCAACTGTATAATGAAAAACAATTTTGTAACAATACGAGGACATTACGAAGCATCGAATATTGTACATACCTCCTATGTAAGACTAAAAGATATCAATTCAGTAAGTCACCAACAGGAAATAGAAAGGCTTTTGGTTAACACTACAACAACTCAATACAAGGTTCACCTAGAGGAGCTAAAAAATCTACAAAAACAATTGAATGAATCCACTCTAGAACATTTACCACAACTCATCTACTCAAGAAGTCAACATCATCATGCAGTTAGCTACACCTCTTTAACTTGTTGCGTTATCATCTTACTTGGTTTGTTGAGTTGGAAGAACCGCTCAAATTTCAGCAAAACATCTCAAGTCACACCCAAGCCGGCTTTAAGATCGCAACCATCAACAATAGTGGTTACAGAATCCTGAACACAGTCGATCAATCCACCTCAGCTGCATTAACTTGAACGGTGTTCAACGCGGTGGAGAATGTTAAGAACATACATAAACATACATACATATTTTAGTTTAATTATTTTTACTTATTCTCAATACACAAACACATATTCATACATTTATGTAAATTCTTTCTGTTTAAATAAATTAAAGTTCATTAACCAATTGTTTTGTTTAACTGCTTACTGCACATTTCTTTTAATTTTTATGTCGTAATTTTGTTAACTGCATACACAACATTTTACTTCCGTGACCTATTTAAAATTTGGTTTATTTTGTTCAGCAATTTTATTTCACAATTATTTATTTCATAATTATTGATTTGTTAAGTATTTTACTATAAGTTAAGTTAAGCAAAATTAAGTGTATAAAAGAAAGGGAAAAATAAAAATTAGTCAGTCGTCTTTTATTAGTAAGAAGAACTATTGTGTTTTATTTACTAATTTGCCGGCTTCCTTCAAGTATCAAGTGCTTGCAAGGAATATTGTTTGGATTTAAGTGTCAATTCAAATTTATGCGTTTGAACTGATAAACACTAAATCCTCTTTCCATTAACATGCTATATTAAGCAATTTGTTTTTTAATTTTGTGTTTTTCTTTCTATCCTCTTGCAACTACAATTCGTGTTGGAAAAACCCCAGCCAATTGTAGGGGAATGTAAGAAAGAAAGCTTTGTAATTGTTACAAGTAGGACCTTAGTGTTTAAAATTCTTATTCACTTCATGGTCTTGTTTGTATATTTTTAGCTTTTCTAAAGTATTTGGAAAAAGTGTCCTGACGAGCTGGCCTTTGCAACCAGCGAAATGCGCATAGAAACTAGCTTTCGCACACCAATAAATTTCAGTGTTTTTAGTCATAAGTAAAGATTGGGATTATTAGCTTATCATTAATAAATGAATTAATTACTAAAAACTATTTTTTTTGTGCCACGGAAAAAAGTAAATAAAAATTAACAATGACATCCAAACGAGAGTGTAAGTTTGAAGGTAAATCCAGAAGAATTTGAAAGAAGGTGGAGCAACTTAGTCGAGTCATATGAAGATTACTCCATTGGTGACGATTAACTTCAAGAGGAAGCAAGCATAGATGATATTTCTATACGATATGAAGAGGCTTGGAATTTTTATCTCAAAGTGAAAGCAAAAATACTGGATCATCTTACACAGGAAAGTGCCGAAACTAGTAAGACCAAGAATCGAAGAACTGCATTCTAACTACCACCTGTATAAATCCAAACCTTTGGTGGAGGTTTCTCTTAGTAACCTGTCTTTCGAGACATGTTTCAGGCAGTCGTTGGAAACGATTTTTCCGTAGATCCAGCATAAAAACTGTATTGTTTGCGAAGCAAAGTCGCAGGAGATGCCTTTAATATAATTAAGTATTTAGATTTAGTAAAATATAATTTTGTTTTGGCATGGAACGCGTTGAAAGAGATATTTGAGAACAAGATATTACTGATAAATGATAAAATGAAAAAACTATATGGAACTCAGCCATACCAAACCGAAACTCTTAAATCTATAAAAGTGATTCAAAATATACATTCAGTCGGTCGTGCTCGATGAGAAAAGACGTGTTTCTTTTAACTCCGCATACGGTTCTTTTTTATTAACATAAATTAGTTAATAATATCAGTTTAACAAGCGAATTTGGACGCTCAATATAAAAGTGAACAATAGAATAACTATAAAAAAATTAAGAAAAAAAAATAAAAGTAAAAAAATATACCCACATATGTATGTATGTACGCACATACATACTTGCAAATAATCTGTGCAAAAAAATATTTTTTCTTTTTTCTTTTATTATCTCGGTGTAACAACATTATACATAATAAAAAGAGCACAGTCAACAAAAATAAAAAAACGGTGAAAAAAACATAAACAACTCTATATGAGTAATAACAATGAAACAACAACAAAAATAAATGATACTCATGCTAGTGAAATAAATACAACAACAGAAAACAATACAAGCGTTACCATTGATACCATAAACTCGAACATAGACGCAATGGAAAACAAACAAGAAAATATTTGCCAAAAACCACAAGTGCAAGTTGGTATGGACAGGTATGTAACAGTGCTTAAACGTGGTCGCAGCCCTGCCTCTTCAGCTGTAGCCTCGTCCTCGTTCCATCATTTGATAGAATTAAGTCACAAAATCGTTTTGCAATTCTGGAGGATGAAACTTCTGAAGCACCTAACGTCATAAAATCGTCGAAGCCACCCCCGATATATCTTAGAGAGCAAAACTCGAGTGAGCTTATAAAAAGTTTAATCTCAGTGATAGGTGAAAATTCGTTTTACGTTGCTGCAATTAAGCGTGGAAATATAAACGAGACAAAAATACAGATTAATCATGAGAATGATTTTCGTAAAATAATTAATAAGTTTGAAGCACTTAAAAAAAGCTTCTATACGTACCAACTGAAAAGCAGTAAAGGTCTTCAAGTTTTGATTAAGGGCATTGACTCATGCGTGGACCCTGACGAAATAAAAACATTTTTAGAAGAAAAAGGCTTCAAAATAAAAAATGTTACAAATATTAAAAATAGGGAAAAAAATCCCCAACCGCTATTTCGAGTGGAGTTAGAGCCCGGCGATGTTAAGCTAAAAAAAATGAAACACATCCCATTAACAGTTTAAAATACATCTTGTACAGAAAAATCACGATCGAAGAGCCGCACAAAAGAAATGGACCCGTTCAGTGTTTAAAGTGCCAAGAATTTGGTCATACTAGGGCATACTGCCATTTACCGCCTGTTTGCGTCGTATGTGGAGAATTACATGGTACCGTCCGGTGCGATAAGTCCAAAAATGACCCTAATGTAAAAAAATGTAGCAACTGTGGTGGTAACCACACTGCCAACTATAGAGGATGCCCAGTATATTCGATTGTCAAGCGTTCTGTTGGACAGAAACTTAATCCCCCTCAAACGCAGGCAACTAATCAAGGAAACACGTAAACACGTGCAAGGTGATGTACCAAATAACGACGAAATTCCCATTTCTAATTTAACTCGGCTAGAAAAAACTATGGAAACATTAGTGCAAACAGTTAACAATTTTACTAACACAATGGGTAACATGATGCAAGAAATGTTAAGAATGCAATCGATGTTATTTCAAGCTGTACTAAACAAGTCATGAACTGTTTAAAAATTTGCTTTTGGAACGCAAACGTCATCCGCCAACACAAAAATGAACTAGAATACTTCCTTAAAAATAAACAAATTGATGTTATGATGGTTTCTGAAACTTATCTGACCTCAAGAAATACGTTTAAAATCAATGGTTATATATTATATGATACCAAGGACCCTCGAGACAGAGCTTGTGGCGGTTCTGCCATTTTGATAAAGAACAGAGTAAAACACTACTTAATGAGTGATCATCGTGAAGATTATCTCCAAGCAACAAACATTTGCGTTGAGGAATTAAATCGAAACATAGTAATTTCATCATTATACTCCCCACCTAGATTTTCTATATCAGAAAGCCAATATAATAAATATTTCAAATCATTAGGACCCTGCTTCCTGGCTGCTGGCGATTATAACGCTAAACACACTTTCTGGGGGTCACGACTTATTACACCTAAGGGTCGTGTTTTGTTTAACACAATTTGTAAAATGGGTCTAAATGTGGTCGCGAGCGGACAACCAACATATTGGCCTACTGATCAGCAAAAAGTTCCAGATGTCATCGATTTTGGAGTGGTTAAAAACATCCCCGCAGAAACGATTTATGTTGAAGCTTCCTTAGAATTATCTTCTGATCACACACCTACAATTCTTACTATATCAAATCCTAATACAATTGTATCTCCGTCTGATAACTTAGTGACGTCAGCCACTCAAATAAATTGGTTAAAATATAAAAAATATCTCAGTACCCACTGCACTGAAAATATTCCGCTTAGTACACCGGAGAATGTGGATATTTCTATTGTAAATTTTGACAGTTATCTGAAACTAGCTGTTCGACATTCTAGTATAACCCTCAAAAAAAAAAACAAAAATAGTGAAATATATTCTGCAGATGTCGAGCGTCTCTTGACTGAAAAAAGGAAAGCTCGAAGAGAATGGCAATTGCATAGATCCCCTCAACTTAAGAATTTACTTAAAGAGTGCACAAAAAGGTTAAGAAAGTTATAACAGTCTCAGAAAACGGCTTCCCTGGAAAAATATCTTAAGGAACTTGATGCAACTTCTCAATCAGACTACTCATTATGGCGTGCAGCTAGAAATATTAATAGACCAGTTATCACTAAACCACCATTAAGAAACTTAAATTGAAGTTGGGCACGAAATGATGAAGAAAAAGGAAATCTCTTGTTAATCATTTGAAAAACGTATTTACCCCGCATACATCTCCCGATATTGCAGTCGAGTTGCCACCTGTTGCTGTTAGAGCTGCTGTTCCACTTAGATTTGAAATAAAAGAAATCGAAAAGGCTATTCATGATTTAAACCCCAAAAATGCCCCTGGGTTTGATAAGATCAGCAACAAAATGCTTTTAGAGCTACCCAGCATAGCAAAGAAAATTATTCTCTTGATTTTTAATGCTATTTTACACCTTGAATACTACCCACAAGAATGGAAAGTATCCTTAGTTACAATGATACCTAAGCCAGGGAAGGATCCTACAAAAGTTGAGTCATATAGACCTATAAGCTTATTGTCTAATATATCAAAGCTGTTTGAGAAGCTGTTAGTGTCAAAACTAGCCCCAATTTTAAATGTAAATAGATGTATTCCTAACCATCAATTCGGCTTTAGAAGAGAACATATCACTATTGAACAAACCTATCGTATAGTAAACGCCATAAGAAAAGCCTTTGAAGAAAAAAAATATTGTTCCGCCCTCTTCATCGATGTTTCTCAAGCTTTTGATAAAGTCTGGCATGAAGGCATATTACATAAATTGAAGTTAAACTTACCAGTAAACATACACAAGCTGTTAGAAAGCTACTTAGTCGGACGAAGGTTTATTATTAAAGAATGTGATTTTATAAGTTCTCCTCAGCCAATTGACGCTGAAGTCCCTCAGGGAAGCATCATGGGCCCACTGTTATACCTTATATATACCTCAGACATGCCAACAAGCAACCACACCCTTGCTTCAACATTTGCTGATGATACAGCTATTTTAAGCGTACATGAAAACTGTCATGAAGCATCCCGTTACTTGCAGAATCATATATTTGAACTGGAAAAGTGGTTAAAACAATGGAGGATAAAGGTCAATGAGCATTCATATAACATTCACCTTGCGTCGGGAGTCATGTCCCCCTATTAAAATCAATAATCAATTAGTGTCCCAGCAATCGCATGTAAAATATCTCGGTATTCATCTAGATCGGCGTTTGACATGGAAATGCCATATAGAAGCAAAACTAACACAAATGAAAATAAAAGCAATTCAACTTAATTGGCTTATTGGAAGAAACTCTGTTCTTAGTCTCGATTGTAAACTTCTACTTTACAACTCTATCTTAAAACCAATTTGGTGCTACGGTATTCAGTTATGGGGCACTGCCTCGGCTTCTAATATCGAAAAAATTCAAAGGCGACAAAATAAACTTCTTCCAATAATCACAGCCGCTCCCTGGTATGTTAAAAACTCTAATATTCACAAGGATCTCAATGTGCCATTAGTAAAAACTATTATTACGAAGTACGCAGCAAAATATTTAAAAAGGCTTGAGTCGCACCCAAATCCACTAGCTCGAAATATTTTAAATGACAGTGGACACTCTAGATTAAGGAGAAGAGATACTGCAGGACTCATCCGACAAGAAGACCGCTAAACATCTACATATGTGAACAGAAACCGTAAGGAGAAAAATTTTCGTCTAGCATTGGCAGGACAAAAATAAAGTATTAGTATAAGATTTGATTAATTATTGTTAGTTCATATTTAATATATGAAGATTCAATAAATAAATAATGAAAAAAAAAAAATATAGTAAATGATTGTCTGTCAATTCCGAAAACCTACTAGCTTAATATTTCAGATGATGACCCGGTTTTAATGCGTTTGGTTACACTAAAGCTTCCAGAAGAAACCTTAAGAGCATGGAAAGTTACCATCAGTAATCATCGTGAACTGCCATCATGGAGTCAAATAAACAAATATCTCTCTTCGAGAGTTGAATTTTTGGAGACAACGACAGACTTAAGAGTAGTATGTTTAGGGGGGTTCTGCGGCGTTTTTTCCATACAAAAAGTTGGAGCATGCCAAAAAGTGTTGGGTATTGAACCCACAACTACCCCCTTTTTCTTTAATTTCACAAGCTTTTCTCCATATGCTTTAGAAGTATACTTGTTTGCAATCTGGCAGTTCTGTTTATCTTAGTCATAAGCCAAAAGCTCTATTCCATAAGCTTTCTGATCTAACAGCACTGATTAAAGATAAAACTTTTCAATCTGGCAACTCTGTTTTTATTTTCTGTTTATCTAAGTCATAAGCCAAAAGTTCTATTCCAAAAGCACTCTGATCTAACAGCACTGATTAAAGATGAAACTTTTCAATCTGGTAACTCTGTTTTTTTTTCTGTTTATCTAAGTTATACGCCTATAAGCATTCGGATCTAACAGTACTGATTAAATATGAAACTTTCCAATCTGGCAATTCTGTTTTTATTTTCTATTTTCTAAGTCATTAGCCAAAAGTTATATTCTATAAGCACTCTGATCTAACAACACTGATTAAAGGTGAAACCCTTCAGTCCGGCAATTCTGTTTTTATACCCTTCACCGAAGGTAAAAGGGTATATATAACTTTGTCATTCCGTTTGTAATTTCTACAATATTGATCTAAGACCATATAAAGTATATATATTCTGGCTTCTTATGAGAAGGGAAGTTCAAATCCGGTTGTCCGTCTAACCGTCTAACCGTCTATCCGTCTGTCCGTCTGTACGTCCGTTGAAATGGGTTTTCCGAAGACCCCATTTATGATGGAGGCTTGGTTTTTATACATTTATGTCACATATAGTCCGGAATTGTTTGCTATTAAAATTCAGGAAGATCGGTCCATAAATGGCTGAGATATGAGCAAAAAACCACGACTACCTCTAATTTTTTCCATAAATCCCATGTTGTTGTTTTTTAAATTCTTTTTTCTGCATATCTCGAGAGCGGCAAGAGATACAGCTTTCAAATTTAGTACACACATGTTGCTTGCCAATACACAAACTCTCTAAAAAAATGGGCGGGATTGGAGAAGTGGGTGTGGCACTTCCCATACAAAGACGTTATACATTTCTGTATATCTGGAGAACGAAACGAGCTAAAGTTCCTAAATGAGGTACAAACATATCGGTTATCAATACAGAGTATCCCACAAAATATGGGCACGATTGGAAAAGTGGGCGTGGTACCTCCCGTACAAAGACATTATTGAAAATACTCAAAATTTTAAATTTTAGGGCTCTAGTATGACATATGAACACGTTTTATATACCAAAATGTCAGAAATTTTTAGCAGCATATATTTCCCGAAAACCCTGAAACCTTTCTTCCAAAAATGGAAGAGTAATGCCCAAAATAAAAAAAAAATTTTTTTTTAAACATACCCATTTTCGGGAACAATAGATCTTTCCGAGTCCAAGTTTTATAATCTAAGTAAATGGTTTTTTCTTCCTTAAAACGTGGGTATATAAATCTGCCAAATCGGTTAAGAAATGGTTAAGTTATTAGCAAAATACACCAAAAATGGGCTAAAAAGCATCATCATTTTTATAAAAACTAAATTTTTAGAGCTGTTACATGACTTATGGATACGTCTTATATATCAAAAGATCGGATAGGTATATAAATCTATCAAATCGATTGGAAAATGCCCGAGTTATGACCAAATTACTGAAATACCAATATTTACTTGTATATAATTAAGTTATTTTATTTGCAGTGGGTGCAGTTGAAGTGGGTGTGGCACTTCCCATACAAAGACGTTATACATTTTTGTATATCTGGAGAACGAAACGCGCTAAAGTTCCCAAATTAGGTACAATTTTAGATTTATACACCTACGTCTTTAGGAAGAAATTTACCATTTACTTTGGTAACAAAACTTGGACTCGGAAAGGGATACGGTTCCCGAAAATAGGTATTTTTATTAAAAAAAATTATATTTTGGTAATAACTTTTTTGTACCTGAACCGATTTTTCCGAGTTTTTCAGCAAATATGTTCTACTAAAAATTTCCGAGCTTTTGATATATAAGACGTATCATAGGTTATGTAACAGCTCTAAATTTTTTGTTGCTTTTTAGCCCATTTTTGGAGTATTTTAACCATTTCTTAACCGATTTGGCAGATTTATATACCCAGTCTTTAGGAAGAAATTTACCATTTACTTAAATTATAAAACTTGGACTCGGGAAGATGTATTGTTCCCGAAAATGGGTATGTTTAAAAAAAAAATGTATTTTGGGCATTACTGTTCCATTTTTGGGAGAAAAGTTATATATACCCTTTTACCTTCGGTGAAGAGTATAAAAACAGAATCATCAATCACATTGAAAAGTTTCAGCTGTTTATTTATAGCAGTGTTAATGAAGGGCAACAATTTGTGGCTTATGAATTTGATAAATTAACAAATGTACTTGTTTTAATTATACTTTGTTTATTTAGTTTTATAAATTGAATATGTTGTTTATGAAATGTAATTCAAATATATAAAAATATATTTTCATTAATTAAAAAACTCTTATAGAAAACACAACAAATTGTGTACGTAACTTAATAGGTTATGAACCTTGAAGTCCATGTAGAGACCTTCTGTAAATATTAAAAATAAAATTGTAATTGGTCTACATATAAACATTTAAGCAAAAATAGCATCAACAACTTTTGCAAGCAAGATACCAATATTCGATGGCTCAAATTATTCAACATGGAAGATGCAAATGGAAGCTATATTGCACAAGAGCAGATTGCTACAGATCGTTCGAGGTGAAACGATTTCTCCAGCTGAACCAAATTTGCGTGAACAGTGGATTGAAAAAGATCAAGATGCGAGAGCTGACATTTTGATTGCATTATCACCAAAAATTCTAATGCTAGTTAGACATTTTAAAAACATCGAAGCAAATTTGGGATTTTCTGTGTGAGACGTATGAAAGAAAATACAAGAGGCAAAAAGCTGAACTATATAGGAAATTATTAAATCATAAAATGAGTGCTGGACAATCCATTTTAAAATTTATTGAAGCGTTTGATGAAAATTATACACTTTTGAAAGAAATGAATGGTAAAATCGAAGAAGAATTACAAATTATAATATTATTAGACGGTTTATCCAATGCCCACAAGGAAGTTAAAGTAGCATTCAACACAGCAAATGAGTTTCCAACAATGAAGACTTTAAGATATATATATAACTAGCTTAACCCGGTGCGCTTCGCTACACTGGTAAGAAAAATAAATAAGAAAAAAATTGCAGTATTTTTTTAATGTGTAATTTATTTATTTTTGCTCCCCCTGCACCTACCCCCTTTTTTTTTTTTGTTTTGAAAGTTGTTCTGTAAAGGTTGATAACTTTTGTGTTCAGATATATGGTATTTAATATTTCTTTATATGAGGGGTACTGCTCCTTCTCTGTCTACCCCGCCCATTTCTATATTGAAATTAATAGTTTACCATAGTAGTAGCTGTAACCACGTTTGAAGACTCTTCCTTTAATAGTTCTTCTGTTGAGCGATACTTAATTTATGCATCCTATGGAAGGTATTTCCCCCCTTGCGCCTACCTGCTTTATTTTTATTTTCAAAAGTATAGTATACCATAAGAGAGACTTCTGCAAAGTTTGAACATTCTCACTATAAAAGTTCTTAAGATATGCGATATTAACCATTGGCGTCCTATGGTGGGTACCACTTCCCCCGCTGCTATTATATTTCAATTTGGGGGCTCTGAAGATCCTACTACCAAAAGTTCAACAAAATGCGTGCAGCGGCTCTTAATTATATTTCTATCTATGAGGGGTACTGCTCCTCCCCTGTCAACCCCGCCCATTTTTATATTGAAATTTATATTTTACCATAATAGTAGCTTTAACCACGTTTGAAGACTGTCCCTTTTATAGTTCTTCAGTTGAGCGATATATGCATCCTATGGGAGGTATTTCCCCCCCTGCGGCTAGCGCTTTATTTTTATTCTCAATAGAGTAGTATACCATAAGAGTGACTTCTACAAAGTTTAAACATTCTCACTATAACAGTTCTTAAGATATGCTATATTAAACATTGGCGTCCTAGGGGGGGAACCACTTCCCCCGCTACTATTTTATTTAAATTTTGGGGCTTAGAAGATCCTACTACAAAAAGTTCAGCAAAATGCGTGCAGCGGCTCTTAAGATATGCGATAATTAATATTGGCATCCTATGGGGGTACCAATTCCCCTGCCCCTATCGAAAAAATAAGTAGCCTATTTTATTTTTAGGGCTCACGTGATGTTACTGTAAAAATTTCAGGAAAATCGGTTCAGTAGTTTCGGAGTCTATAAAGCGACAAACAAACATACAAACATAATTCATTTTTATATATATAGAAGACTAGCTTAACCCGGTGCGCTTCGCTACACTGGTAAAAAAAATAAATAAGAAAAAAATTGCAGTATTTTTTTAATGTGTAATTTATTTATTTTTGCTCCCCCTGCACCTACCCCCTTTTTTTTTTTTTTTGTTTTGAAAGTTGTCCTGTAAAGGTTGATAACTTTTGTGTTCAGATATATGGTATTTAATATTTCTTTATATGAGGGGTACTGCTCCTCCTCTGTCTACCCCGCCCATTTCTATATTGAAATTAATAGTTTACCATAGTAGTAGCTGTAACCACGTTTGAAGACTCTTCCTTTAATAGTTCTTCTGTTGAGCGATACTTAATTTATGCATCCTATGGAAGGTATTTCCCCCCTTGCGCCTACCCGCTTTATTTTTATTTTCAAAAGTATAGTATACCATAAGAGAGACTTCTGCAAAGTTTGAACATTCTCACTATAAAAGTTCTTAAGATATGCGATATTAACCATTAGCGTCCTATGGTGGGTACCACTTCCCCCGCTGCTATTATATTTCAATTTGGGGGCACTGAAGATCCTACTACCAAAAGTTCAACAAAATGCGTGCAGCGGCTCTTAATTATATTTCTATCTATGAGGGGTACTGCTCCTCCCCTGTCAACCCCGCCCATTTTTATATTGAAATTTATATTTTACCATAATAGCAGCTTTAACCACGTTTGAAGACTGTCCCTTTTATAGTTCTTCAGTTGAGCGATATTTAATATATGCATCCTATGGGAGGTATTTCCCCCCCTGCGCCTACCGCTTTATTTTTATTCTCAATAGAGTAGTATACCATAAGAGTGACTTCTACAAAGTTTGAACATTCTCACTATAACAGTTCTTAAGATATGCTATATTAAACATTGGCGTCCTATGAGGGGAACCACTTCCCCCGCTACTATTTTATTTAAATTTTGGGGCTTAGAAGATCCTACTACAAAAAGTTCAGCAAAATGCGTGCAGCGGCTCTTAAGATATGCGATAATTAATATTGGCATCCTATGGGGGGTACCAATTCCCCTGCCCCTATCGAAAAAATAAGTAGCCTATTTTATTTTTAGGGCTCACGTGATGTTACTGTAAAAATTTCAGGAAAATCGGTTCAGTATAATATTGGCATCCTATGGGGGTACCAATTCCCCTGCCCCTATCGAAAAAATAAGTAGCCTATTTTATTTTTAGGGCTCACGTGATGTTACTTTAAAAATTTCAGGAAAATCGGTTCAGTATAGTATTGGCATCCTATGGGGGGTACCAATTCCCCTGCCCCTATCGAAAAAATAAGTAGCCTATTTTATTTTTAGGGCTCACGTGATGTTACTGTAAAAATTTCAGGAAAATCGGTTCAGTATAATATTGGCATCCTATGGGGGGTACCAATTCCCCTGCCCCTATCGAAAAAATAAGTAGCCTATTTTATTTTTAGGGCGCACGTGATGTTACTGTAAAAATTTCAGGAAAATCGGTTCAGTATAATATTGGCATCCTATGGGGGGTACCAATTCCCCTGCCCCTATCGAAAAAATAAGTAGCCTATTTTATTTTTAGGGCTCACGTGATGTTACTGTAAAAATTTCAGGAAAATCGGTTCAGTATAATATTGGCATCCTATGGGGCGTACCAATTCCCCTGCCCCTATCGAAAAAATAAGTAGCCTATTTTATTTTTAGGGCTCACGTGATGTTACTGTAAAAATTTCAGGAAAATCGGTTCAGTAGTTTCGGAGTCTATAAAGCGACAAACATACAAACATACAAACATACAAACACACATAATTCATTTTTATATATATAGATTTATAGTTTACTATAATAGTAGCTTTAACCACGTTTGAAGACTCTCCCTTTAATAGTTCTTCAGTTGAGCGATATTTAATGTATGCATCCTATGGGAGGTATTTCCCCCCCTGCGCCTACCCGCTTTATTTTTATTTTCAAAAGTGTAGTATACCATAAGAGTGACTTTTAGAAAGTTTGAACATTCTCACTATTACAGTTCTTAAGATATGCGATGTTAAACATTGGCGTCCTATGGGGTATTCCTATACCCCCGCTGCTATTTTATTTCAATTCCGGGGCTCATTAACCACGTTTGAAAACTCTCCCTTTAATAGTTCTTCAGTTGGGCGATATTTAATGTATGCATCCTATGGGAGGTATTTCCCCCCCTGCGCTTACCGGCTTTATTTTTATTTTCAAAAGTGTAGTATACCATAAGAGTGACTTTTAGAAAGTTTGAACATTCTCACTATTACAGTTTTTAAGATATGCGATGTTAAACATTGGCGTCCTATGGGGTATTCCTATACCCCCGCTGCTATTTTATTTCAGTTCCGGGGCTCATTAACCACGTTTGAAGACTCTCCCTTTAATAGTTCTTCAGTTGAGCGATATTTAATGTATGCATCCTATGGGAGGTATTTCCCCCCTGCGCCTACCCGCTTTATTTTTATTTTCAAAAGTGTAGTATACCATAAGAGCGACTTCTAGAAAGTTTGAACATTCTCACTATTACAGTTCTTAAGATATGCGATGTTAAACATTGGCGTCCTATGGGGTATTCCTATACCCCCGCTGCTTTTTTATTTCAATTCCGGGGCTCAGAAGATCCTACTACAAAAAGTTCAGCAAAATGCGTGCAGCGGCTCTTAAGATATGCGATAATTAATATTGGCATCCTATGGGGGGTACCAATTCCCCTGCCCCTATCGAAAAAATAAGTAGCCTAAGTAGGGCTCACGTGATGTTACTGTAAAAATTTCAGGAAAATCGGTTCAGTAGTTTCGGAGTCTATAAAGCGACAAACAAACATACAAACAAACATACAAACATACAAACATAATTCATTTTTATATTTATAGACTAGCTTAACCCGGTGCGCTTCGCTACACTGACCCCGCACATTTTTATATTGAAATTTATAGTTTACTATAATAGTAGCTTTAACCACGTTTGAAGACTCTCCCTTTAATAGTTCTTCAGTTGAGCGATATTTAATGTATGCATCCTATGGGAGGTATTTCCCCCCCTGCGCCTACCCGCTTTATTTTTATTTTCAAAAGTGTAGTATACCATAAGAGTGACTTTTAGAAAGTTTGAACATTCTCACTATTACAGTTCTTAAGATATGCGATGTTAAACATTGGCGTCCTATGGGGTATTCCTATACCCCCGCTGCTATTTTATTTCAATTCCGGGGCTCAGAAGATCCTACTACAAAAAGTTCAGCAAAATGCGTGCAGCGGCTCTTAAGATATGCGATAATTAATATTGGCATCCTATGGGGGGTACCAATTCCCCTGCCCCTATCGAAAAAATAAGTAGCCTATTTTATTTTTAGGGCTCACGTGATGTTACTGTAAAAATTTCAGGAAAATCGTGCGATAATTAATATTGGCATCCTATGGGGGGTACCAATTCCCCTGCCCCTATCGAAAAAATAAGTAGCCTATTTTATTTTTAGGGCTCACGTGATGTTACTGTAAAAATTTCAGGAAAATCGTGCGATAATTAACATTGGCATCCTATGGGGGGTACCAATTCCCCTGCCCCTATCGAAAAAATAAGTAGCCTATTTTATTTTTAGGGCTCACTTGATGTTACTGTAAAAATTTCAGGAAAATCGTGCGATAATAAACATTGGCATCCTATGGGGGGTACCAATTCCCCTGCCCCTATCGAAAAAATAAGTAGCCTATTTTATTTTTAGGGCTCACGCGATGTTACTGTAAAAATTTCAGGAAAATCGTGCGATAATTAATATTGGCATCCTATGGGGGTACCAATTCCCCTGCCCCTATCAAAAAAATAAGTAGCCTATTTTATTTTTAGGGCTCACATGATGTTACTGTAAAAATTTCAGGAAAATCGTGCGATAATTAACATTGGCATCCTATGGGGGGTACCAATTCCCCTGCCCCTATCGAAAAAATAAGTAGCCTATTTTATTTTTAGGGCTCACGTGATGTTACTGTAAAAATTTCAGGAAAATCGGTTCGATAATTAATATTGGCATTATATGGGGGGTACCAATTCCCCTGCCCCTATCGAAAAAATAAGTAGCCTATTTTATTTTTAGGGCTCACGTGATGTTACTGTAAAAATTTCAGGAAAATCGGTTCAGTAGTTTCGGAGTCTATAAAGCGACAAACAAACAAACAAACATACAAACAAACATACATAATTCATTTTTATATATATAGATAGATAGATAGATAGATAGATAGATAGAAGATAGAAGATAGAAGAAGAAGATAGAAGATAGAAAATACAAACACACCAGGTATGTCTAAAGCTATTACTTGTTTTCGCTGTGGTAAACAAGGACACATGGCTAAAAATTGCAAGACGAATGTTAATGAAGATCGTTCTCATATTGTAAATTCGAATGGATTTGTAGCCACGCATGGAATAGTTCAGAAAGCTAGTCATAAGACAGTTTGGTTATATCAAAGGGACATTTTTCAAAATCTAGACACAAATTATAGTGGTACTGTCAAACTTGCGGACGAAAAAGAAATAAGTGTAAAAGGATTAGGAGCTGTGGTATTGGACGTTATAGTTCAGGAAAAACGTAAACAGCTAAAACTATTTAACACTTTATAGGTACCTGATTTAAAAAATAATTTAATGTCAACGAGTAAAGCAACGGATAATGGATGCGTTATAGAAATGCAGGATAATGTAGCCAAAATTGTTAAAAATAATGAGATTTTAGTTAAAGCTAGCAAAAGTAATGGGCTGTTAACATAGATGAAATTCAACCTTTTTATTGTGCAAATACAAGTCGAGTTATGGAATAAAAGATTTGGGCATTTAAATAGCTACTCTTTAAAGCAATTGAAATCGAATAAGATGCTGACAGGTTTACCAAGTACTCATTTACTAGAACACGAATGTGAAACATGTATAAGTGGAAAGCAAGTTCGCGATAAATTTCCCAAAAAGTATAACAAGTCCTCAACTGAAATTTTAGAATTTATTCATTCTGACATTTGTGGTCCAATGAGGACCGAATCTTTGGGTAAAAAGCTGTATTTTGCAATTTCTAGATTCATAGATGATTTTTCGCGAAGCGTAACAGTTAAATTTTTAAGAAACAAATCTGAATATTTAGAAGCATTTAAAGAATTAAAAACTTCTGCTGAACTTGAAACTGGAAATCGTATA
Source organism: Pollenia amentaria (assembly GCA_943735925.1). Classification (NCBI taxonomy): domain Eukaryota; kingdom Metazoa; phylum Arthropoda; class Insecta; order Diptera; family Polleniidae; genus Pollenia; species Pollenia amentaria. The sequence continues at coordinate 19,963,906 of OX031011.1, forward strand.
AAATTATTAAGAACTGATAATGCTAAGGAAAGGATAAGTAGCGATACAGATAGTTATTTAAAATCGAATGGTATAAAACATCAATTGTCCGTAGAATATACAATACTCCACAACAAAATGGCATTGCAGAACGCATGAACCGCACACTTGTTGAAATGGCAAGATGCCTAATGTTAGAAGCTAATCTTCCTGAAATGTTATGGGCGGAATTAATTAATACTTTAACATATATTCGAAACAGATGTCCCACCAGTTTAAACAAAAATATGACACCAATTGAAATTTGGACAGGGAAAAAACCAAATGTGAAACACTTACGTCAAATTGGAAGCAAATCATATGTTTTAAATAATTAGCCAGGAGAAAGTAAATGGGAGCCTAGAAGTGAAGAATATGTTTTGGTAGGTTACTGTGATGAATCCAAAGTATATAGGTTGTGGAAGACTGGTGACAGGAAATTTACAAAGAGTAGAGATCTAAAAATTTTTGAAGGAAAATTACCAAATATTGACAGTGAATCACTGAACTTTCAAGAAAATGAAGATTTTGTCGAGTTTCGATTGAACTTTATTACAGATAATAATCAACAAGAAAGTATGGAATTGTGCACTAAAAATAATTAAATATTTATACACAACTAGAAATACGGTATTATGCTACAGAAAGACAGGTTTACCGATCACAGGGTTTGTGGACGCAAACTGGGCACAAGACATTAATGATCGTAAATCACAATCTGGTTTTTGCTATATCCCTGCAGCTGCTGCTATCAGTTGGGAATCTAAAAAACAGAAAGTTGTGGCTACATCAAGCGCTGAGGCTGAGTAGGTTGCACTTACTGAGGCCGCCAAAGAAGCTATATATTTGAGATGGATAATGTCTGAGCTGGGTTTCAAAACTCCTAAATCTATAGATATCTACTGTGATTCACAAAGTGCACAACAAATGTCTAAATTTGGATCACACCACTCAAGAACAAAACATATTGACTACAAATACAATTTTATTAGAGATGCTGTGGAGAGAAAAGTTGTAGATATTAAATATATGTCAACATCTGAAATGCCTGCAGATTACCTCACAAAGCCAGTTCCAAAAAATAAACACTATCTTTGTGGAAAAGCTACAGGACTGGATTTAAAAACAAATACAATTTGAGAAGGCATTTTGAATTAACAAATGTACTTGTCTTAATTATATTTTATTTATTTAGTTTTATAAATTGAATATGTTGTTTATAAAATGTAATTCAAATATATGAAAATATTTTTTCATTAATTAAAAAACTATTATAGAAAACACAACAAATTGTGTACGTAATTTAATAGAATTAGATAAACTGACAGCCATAAGACATAAAATCCAAATTGTCAGATTTAAAGTTTCGCCTTTTTTCAGTGCTGTTAGATCAAAAAGCTTATGGAATAGAGATTGTGGCTTATGGCTTAGATAAACAGACGGCCATTGGACATAAAATCCGAATGGTCAGATTTAAAGTTTCACCTTTTTTTCAGTGATGTTAGATCAAAAAGCTTATGGAATAGAGCTTGTGGCTTATGGCTTAGATAAACAGACGGCCATACGACATAAAAAGAGAACTATTATATGGAAAAGTTTTACTTTTAATCAGTGCTGTTAGATCATAAGTTCGGTCTAGGTTATGTCAGGTTCCGGTACCCGAAGCATGACAGGACCAAAGAAGCTGTTAGTGGTGCAAATAAACCTGCACCATTGTGAAGCAGCTTCAGCCGAACTAGCAACTTTCCTCAACAACACTCGGACGGACGTAGCCCTAATCCAAGAGCCTTGGATAAACAAGAAAAAGGTTTGTGGGTTAAAGGTTACGGGATACACACGACAAGGTAAGAACGTGTATACTAGCGAGGAATGAATTGAATTTTCTCATACCTCATTCCTTAAGGTGCGGTGACTTGACCGTCGTTAATAGAGAAGCCAAAGGTAAGCGTACTCTTACACTGGCTTCGTTGTTTATGCCGTACGAGGCAGTAGATCCACCTGGCGCAAAGGTGGAAGAGCTGGTGGCGTATGCAAGAAGGAGTGGTGCCATCCTGGTTTTGGGATGTGATGCAAATGCACATAATTACCAATGGGGGAGCGCTGATATTAACAAAAGGGGTGAGTTAATGTTTGATTTTATAACTACTAACAATCTTATTATCTGTAATATGGGTAACACTCCGACGTTCAGAAATAAGGATAGGCAGGCAGTTATAGATCTGACATTAGTGAACCGCGACGAGCAACTTGCTGCGGATTGGAGGGTGGCAACGGACTGTACTTTCTCAGACCATAGCCGTATACCTTAACACTGAATTTTGACCTGTCTAGGGTTAATCCATTTAGGAACCCGAGGAGGACGAATTGGGACTTCTTTAAAGAAAGGGTCCGCTCTGGGTTGGCGCAATGGGCCCTGTGCCACTTGCTGCCAACTGATGTGGAAGGTGATGTGAACAGATTCACTCATCTACTAAGAGAGAGCTATGAGCTGTCTTGCCCGGTAACTTTTCCGGGTAGGCGTGAACAGCCCAAATGGTGGACCAGGGAACTTCAGGTTCAAATGTCGACGTTAAGAAGGCTGTTTAACAGGGCTAAGCTCACGGGAAAATCGAATGATTAACAACCCAAAAGGTGCATTTCAATAAGTATACGGCGGATCTTAAAAGGGCAAAGCGGCTCTCATGGAGGCAGTTCTGTGAATCCATTGATAATGTCAACGAGTTGTCTAGATTCCGACGGATTTTATTCAAGGATCCTAGGACCCTGGGGTATGTCCAAAGGAATGACGGCACATGGACTGAGTCTAGCTCTGAGATCCTAACCTTGCTCGTGGAGGTGCACTTTCCTGGGTGCACGGAAGACGGAGGTATGAACGATGGTCAATGGGACGGAATGTCTGTGATATCGAGCCATGCGTCCGCCTGCGTCGAGGAAATAGTCACAAGGGAGATGCTTGAGTGGGCTGTCAATACCTTCGACCCACATAAATCACCGGGTCCGGACGGTATTTTTCCGGCCATGCTCTGCAATATCCCGGACGACGCATTATTTCTGCTGGTGAATATATTTAGGAAATGCCTCAGTGGGAGGTATCTGCCTAGGGGGTGGAGAGAGGTCAGGGTAATTTTTATACCCAAGGCTGGTAGGGCAGGCCACTCGAAGCCGGGAGATTTCAGGCCTATTAGTCTGTCTTCATTCTTATTGAAGACACTCGAGAAACTGATAGACCTTTATCTTAGGAGTAATATTGATACCCACCTCATTAAATCTGTTGAGAGTGCGCTACACGAGGTGGTGGGTTGCATTGAGCACGGCCTGAGGCATAAGGAATATACTCTCGCCGCGTTTCTGGACAAAGAAGGAGCCTTCAATAACATTAGGATTGAGGCGATCAAGGATTCCTTGGTGGAGCTGGGAGTTCAGGGATTTCTGGTGGAGTGGATAGTCTGCATGCTTGGCAGCACGATTATAAACTCGAGCCTGGGGGATTATAGTGTAAGGAGGATGGTTACCAGGAGGACACCACAGGGGGGGTTCTATCTCCTCTACTGTAGTTGCTTGCGGTCAACGGTATTCTCAGATCATTTGATTCCAAGGGTATGAAAGCCGTCGCCTATGCGGATGACATAGTTCTACTGGTCAGGGCAAAGTTTCTGTCCACGATAAGTGAAATTATGCAGGTGATGTTGGGCGAACTCTCGGATTTGGCGAAAGATAGAGGGCTAGGGGTAAACTCGGCGAAGACTGAGCTGGTTCTTTTTACTAGAAGGTACAGGATAGAAGGTTTTAAGGGGCCAGTGTTGGTTGGCGTCGAGTTAACGCTATCTGATTGTGCTAAGTACTTGGGCTACTTCCTCGACTGTAAACTGTCTTGGAGAATAAACACCCAGGAGAGGATGAAAAGAGGACTCAATGCCTACTACACATGCAGCAACTCTATCGGTAAGAATTGGGGACTGAGACCGGATATGGTAAATTGGGTTTACACATCGGTGGTTAGACTTATTCTTACTTATGGATGCACTGTTTGGTGGGATGCGTTGAGAGTGGACAGCTATAGGAAGATGCTCAGCAAGGCCCAGAGGAGTGCATCTCTTGGCATCACTGGTGCAAGGAGAACATCCTTTTAATAAAAATTTAGCCCATTTTTGGAGTATTTTGCTAATAACTTAACCATTTCTTAACCGATTTGGCAGATTTATATAACCACGTCTTTAGGAAGAAATTTACCATTTACATAGATTATAAGACTTGGACTCAGGAAAATCTATTGTTCCCGAAAATTTATTTTGGGCATTACTCTTTCATGTTTGGGAGAAAAGTTTCAGGGTTTTCGGGAAATATATGCTGCTAAAAATGTCTGATATTTTGGTGTTCATGTGTCATACTAGAGTCCTAAAATTTAAATTTTCAGTATTTGTCTTTGTACGGGAGGTACCACGCCCACTTTTCCAATCCCGCCCATTTTTTTAAAGAGTTTGTGTATTGGCAAGCAACCAAAAAAAAAAAAAAAAAAAAAAAAACAACAACAACATGGGATTTATGGAACAAATTAGAGGTAGTCGTGGTTTTTTGCTCATAACTCAGCCATCTATGGTCCGATCTGCCTGAATTTCAATAGCAAACAATTCCGGACTATATGTGATATAAATGTAAGACAACCTAGCCTTCATCATATCTGGGGTCTTCGGAAATCCCATTTCAACGGACGGACAGACGGACAACCGGATTTGAACTTCCCTTCTCATAAGAAGCCAGAATATATATACTTTATATGGTCTTAGATCACTATTGTAGAAATTACAAACGGAATGACAAAGTTATATATACCCTTTTACCTTCGGTGAAGGGTATAAAAAGGAAAGAGTTTTTCAATTAAGAGTAGTATTGATTGCAGCCCCCGTATTCAGTGAACGAAAATGTTGTACAAAGAAGCAATTATCCTTAAAAAAATACTTTTAGTATTTAATAAAGCCGTAAAAGGATTAACAAAAAATATAGCTAAACAATTTATATTCCAGTTCTTTATAAAAAATGCTAATTTTCTTAAGATGTAGAAGACAAGTAATTTAGTATTTAACACAAAAGTCTTTATAATAGTCTTTTTGAGGATATTGATGAAGGACCACTTGGAAGAATGCAATAATAACAAAAATACCATCCTATTTTAAATTTACGTGGAAAAAATATTTCTATTATATTATAAACATTTTATATTAATAATGAAGAAATATTCTGGTCCAATAGTAACAGATTCATTATAGGAAACTCGACTGTATTAAAATTTATTAAAAAGTATATATGTACATACGAGTATATTAACTTATAAGATTAGAAACGAAACAAATGATGAAAAAACCATATCATACAAATAATGGCAGTCTGCTGGAAGAAAAAAACTAACGACCTGCAGATGGTACTATTTATTCTTGGAAATTCTTAGCGTATAGGAGTGCAATGAGTTAAGCTGTGAAATTTCTAACAGTCCAATGTTGAAGAAGCTGATAGTCATACTTAATATAGGTTTTGCAATACATATATGGGGGATTTCATGTCAAGTGATCCAACTTTTGAAATCGATGTCTTCCGATTTGGATGAAATTTGCACCAAGGTTAGTCTTATTGGATAGCAGTTTAGACACCAATTTTCAACCAGATCGGTCAAAAAGTTTCTGAGTTAAAGGGGGTCAAAATTTGACATTTTGGCCAAACCGGTGTTCTTTCTAATCCATGTAACTTATTATCTCTTGGTGTTAGCAAAATGTGTCCCAAACAAATTAGATAGCGATTTCTTCAAGCTTTCGAAAAATATTTTTTTTGTTTTTTTAATTTTTTTTTTATATTTAAAACTTATTTTTTATTTTTTTTTGAAAAGGGTATTTTTATGTTAATAGTTACGTTAATAGTTACATAGTTAATAGTTATGTTAATAGTTACAGTAACAATACCCTCCACTGCAAACCAACCAAGAAGTATCTTTTAAAAGTACTTATTGGATACAATGTTTTAATTATTGATATTGTAAACATTTATTCTTGGTGACACATAAATATTCACAAAGAATAAATGTGTAGCTGACACATCAGTTCCCTTTGTTTCTAATAATTATGTACTTGTATTGGCATATAGAAAATAAGCATAAAACCAACTACAAAGAGTTATTAACGCTGACGCAGCAGTTCCCCTTATTTCTGATAATTATGTAAATGTATTGGTCTATAGAAAATAAGTATGAACATTATATTTCTTAGTTTTAAGATTCAGTTTAATAAAGACTCAAGATAAGAAAAGATCAACTTTGATATTTTACTGGCGCAGTCGGGTAAAGGATCTACACTACAGTATTAAGGACAAACAACAACGCACATCAACTATACTACAACACTAAATACAACCAAAGGATCTACACTACAGTATTAAGGACAAACAACTACGCACATCAACTATACTACAACACTAAATACAACCACAAGGATTTACAATACAACATAAAGGAGAAAAGTAAGACGTGGAATTTTTTTTTATTATTTTATTTTATGTTTTAAGTGAAACAAGAATATATTTTTTTGTGTGAAAGTATTAAAGTGGAAAAAGTTATAGAGTTAAAAAAAAAACAAAGGAAAAGAAAATGGCTTTAACGATACAAGTAGACCCCATTAAATATTTATACAAACTACCAAACTATGACGGAAATCTTAGGGATTTATATACCTTTACAGACTTAATAGATAGAATACGGACAGTTCTGGACACTTATTTTTAGACATAATAAAGTCAAGATTAACTGGTCCTGCTAAGGATATATCAGATATCAACAATAACCTCACAAGTTGGACTGAATTAAAGGAAGTATTAACAGACAATTTTGGTGATCGCCTTTCGGTGGAACAGTTGTATGATCAAATGCGATCACTAAAATTTAAAACAAATGCAAAAAATTTCTACGATGAAATTATCACCGTATTAAGAAGACTAAACATGAAGACGAGGACAGTGCACCAAAATGACGTGGGTTACAATGCCCTAATAGCGGCAAACAAGAGAACAGCTTTTGAAATGTTTAAAAACAAATTGATTGAACCAATGAGATCCATCATTTTTTGTAGAGACCCAACAAATATTGAAAACGCAATCAAAATACTCTTCGATGCAAATTATGCCTATTTTAGTCCAGAAATCAAGCAGGATAAACATTTTAAACAGAATAGTAACTCAAATGCAAACCAAAATAAAAATTTTAATAATGACAATGCTTTTAATCAGAACACTAATCAAAGTAGCTTTGTGCCAAATCATCATTCTAACGCAAATCATGTACAACCTCAAAATATAAATTTTAGAAACTCTCAGCAGAGTCATCAGAATTCTAGTAATAGACCAACAACAATGGAGATAGGAAATTTTCATCCCAGTAGTTCGACAAACTTGCATATGTGATAATAGCAGAATGTAAATTTTTAATAGATACTGGTGCAACGAATTCACTGGTCAATCCGGGTGTATTTCACCAAAGTAAAATCATTAACTTAAAGGAAACAAGAACACTTTTAGCTCTGATTAAGCTACACGAAGTTAGGCAGAAAGTCATAGTTAATCAGTCATTTAGTGAGTTTAATTTGTCAAATGAATATTTTAAATTCTTTGTGTACAATTTTAATCAAAATTTTGAGGGTTTATTAGGGAATGATATTTTAAGGAAATATAGGGCAATTGTTAATTATGAAAGAAATATTTTGATAATAAATGGACAAATGTTACCATTATTTTTTGAAACAAAAAAGAAAAAAAACCAATCAGTGTGCTACAGGGACAACATTATTATTACATCGATGTGCCAATTAAGAGTGGCAATATATTAATTAACAATGTATTGAGTCCAGATTATGAAGTATCGGTAGACGAAGGTTTATATAGTTGTAAAGATGGTAAAATTGTTTGTAAATAAATACAAAGCAAAAAGCAATCTTAATATTTGCGTTGATGAGGTTTTAAATTGCGAAGAAATCATTGAAGTCCATAGTGTAAGAGAATTTGGGGGAAGGTATATTAAAGATGGGGACATTGATATAAATTCGGTTTTAGTAGATGTTCGAACTGACCATCTCAATTCTGAGGAAAAAATGCAATTACGCAAATTGGTGCGAGACTTTGAATAGGTGTTTTCTGGTGAAAGAGGTTTAACTTTCACTCATAAAGTCAAACACAAAATAAATACTGTAGACAATATCCCAGTTAGAAGTAAATTATATAGATATCCATATATTCACAAGGAGGAAATTCAGAAACAAATTTTGGAAATGCTCAAAAATAGAATTATTGCACCGAGCAATAGTCCAAATAATAGCCCAGTATGGATTGTACCCAAGAAACCGGATGCATCGGGCATCAAGAAATATAGACTAGCAATAGATTATAGGAAACTTAATGATAAGACAATAGATGATAATTACCCCATTCCTAATATTGTAGATATTCTTGCCAAATTAGGGAAGTCAAACTATTTTTCCATCCTCTATCTTAAAAGCGGATTCCATCAAATCGAAATGGACGAAAAAGACAGACAAAAAACTGCTTTTTCTGTCGATAATGGACATTATGAATTCTTTAGGATCAAAAATTATTTTCGGGAATGAAATATTTATTAATTAATTCATTTATTAATGATGTGCTAATAATCCCAATTTATGATAAAAAACACTGAAATTTATTGTTGTGGGAAAGCTAGTTTCTATGCGCATTTCGCTGGTTGCTTAGGCCAGCTCGTCAGGAAACTTTTTCCAAATACTTTAGAAAAGCTAAAAATATTATACAAGTAAGACCATAAAGTGAATAAGAATTTTAAACACTCAGCTCTTACTTGTAACAATATCAAAGCTTCAACAAAGACACAACAATAAATAGTGAATTTTTTCTTTCTTAAATTCCCCTAAAATTGGCTGGGTTTTTTCCAACACGAATTGTAGTTGTAAGAGAATAGAAAAAAAAAACAAAATTAAAAAAAACAAGTTGCTTAATAAAGTAGCTTGCCATTTCAGTTTTTTATTTGCCGGGCACATGCAAATTTATTATCAAAAATTATTTTCGGGAATGAAATATTTATTAATTAATTCATTTATTAATGATGTGCTAATAATCCCAATTTATGATAAAAAACACTGAAATTTATTGTTGTGGGAAAGCTAGTTTCTATGCGCATTTCGCTGGTTGCTTAGGCCAGCTCGTCAGGAAACTTTTTCCAAATACTTTAGAAAAGCTAAAAATATTATACAAGTAAGACCATAAAGTGAATAAGAATTTTAAACACTCAGCTCTTACTTGTAACAATATCAAAGCTTCAACAAAGACACAACAATAAATAGTGAATTTTTTCTTTCTTAAATTCCCCTACAATTGGCTGGGTTTTTTCCAACACGAATTGTAGTTGTAAGAGAATAGAAAAAAAAACAAAATTAAAAAAAACAAGTTGCTTAATAAAGCAGCTTGCCATTTCAGTTTTTTATTTGCCGGGCACATGCAAATTTATTATCAAAAATTATTTTCGGGAATGAAATATTTATTAATTAATTCATTTATTAATGATGTGCTAATAATCCCAATTTATGATAAAAAACACTGAAATTTATTGTTGTGGGAAAGCTAGTTTCTATGCGCATTTCGCTGGTTGCTTAGGCCAGCTCGTCAGGAAACTTTTTCCAAATACTTTAGAAAAGCTAAAAATATTATACAAGTAAGACCATAAAGTGAATAAGAATTTTAAACACTCAGCTCTTACTTGTAACAATATCAAAGCTTCAACAAAGACACAACAATAAATAGTGAATTTTTTTTTTTTCTTACATTCCCCTACAATTGGCTGGGTTTTTTCCAACACGAATTGTAGTTGTAAGAGAATAGAAAAAAAAACAAAATTAAAAAAAAACAAGTTGCTTAATAAAGCAGCTTGCCATTTCAGTTTTTTATTTGCCGGGCACATGCAAATTTATTATCAAAAATTATTTTCGGGAATGAAATATTTATTAATTAATTCATTTATTAATGATGTGCTAATAATCCCAATTTATGATAAAAAACACTGAAATTTATTGTTGTGGGAAAGCTAGTTTCTATGCGCATTTCGCTGGTTGCTTAGGCCAGCTCGTCAGGAAACTTTTTCCAAATACTTTAGAAAAGCTAAAAATATTATACAAGTAAGACCATAAAGTGAATAAGAATTTTAAACACTCAGCTCTTACTTGTAACAATATCAAAGCTTCAACAAAGACACAACAATAAATAGTGAATTTTTTCTTTCTTACATTCCCCTACAATTGGCTGGGTTTTTTCCAACACGAATTGTCGTTGTAAGAGAATAGAAAAAAAAACAAAATTAAAAAAAACAAGTTGCTTAATAAAGCAGCTTGCCATTTCAGTTTTTTATTTGCCGGGCACATGCAAATTTATTATCAAAAATTATTTTCGGGAATGAAATATTTATTAATTAATTCATTTATTAATGATGTGCTAATAATCCCAATTTATGATAAAAAACACTGAAATTTATTGTTGTGGGAAAGCTAGTTTCTATGCGCATTTCGCTGGTTGCTTAAACCAGCTCGTCAGGAAACTTTTTCCAAATACTTTAGAAAAGCTAAAAATATTATACAAGTAAGACCATAAAGTGAATAAGAATTTTAAAAACTCAGCTCTTACTTGTAACAATATCAAAGCTTCAACAAAGACACAACAATAAATAGTGAATTTTTTCTTTCTTACATTCCCCTACAATTGGCTGGGTTTTTTCCAACACGAATTGTCGTTGTAAGAGAATAGAAAAAAAAACAAAATTAAAAAAAACAAGTTGCTTAATAAAGCAGCTTGCCATTTCAGTTTTTTATTTGCCGGGCACATGCAAATTTATTATCAAAAATTATTTTCGGGAATGAAATATTTATTAATTAATTCATTTATTAATGATGTGCTAATAATCCCAATTTATGATAAAAAACACTGAAATTTATTGTTGTGGGAAAGCTAGTTTCTATGCGCATTTCGCTGGTTGCTTAGGCCAGCTCGTCAGGAAACTTTTTCCAAATACTTTAGAAAAGCTAAAAACATTATACAAGTAAGACCATAAAGTGAATAAGAATTTTAAACACTCAGCTCTTACTTGTAACAATATCAAAGCTTCAACAAAGACACAACAATAAATAGTGAATTTTTTCTTTCTTACATTCCCCTACAATTGGCTGGGTCATTTGGCCTGAAAAATGCACCCAGCACTTTTCAGAGAATGGTAGATAATATTTTACTCGAAAACGTTTCAAAAAGGGAATGCATGGTGTATATTGATGACATCATAGCATTCTCAAATGGTTTAGAGGAACATATAAAAAACTTGAGATCTGTATTTTTGAAGTTAAGGAATGCTAGACTTAAGGTCCAGCTCGATAAATGTGAGTTCCTTAGGAAAGAAGTTGAGCTTCTAGGACATACAGTAAACGAAGATGGGGTGGCTCCAAACCAATGTAAAATTGCAACAATTGACAAAATTAAAATACCAAAAACCGGAACTGAGATAAAAAGATTTTTGGGGATGACGGGTTACTATAGACGATTTATAAAACATTTTGCTCATATAGCTAAACCATTGACAATATGCTTGAAAAGAATACTTGTATAGACGTTAATGACTCAAGGTTTTTAAGGCGTTTAAGGTTCTAAAAGAAAAATTGACTAATGCTCCCGTTTCAATATACCCAGATTTCAATTTGCCCTTCGAAATTACAACTGATGCAAGTAATGTAGCAATAGGAGGTGTATTGTCACAAAATAATAAACCAATAGCATACGTGTCTCGCACGTTAAATGAACATGAACTTAACTACTCAACCATTGAAAAAGAATGTTTGGGAAGAGTATGGTGTTTGAAACAGTTCAGACCATATGTATACGGTAGAAAGACCATTTTGTTCACGGATCACAAACTTGTAATTTGGTTGAATTATTTTAAAGAACCAAGCTCAAAGCTTATGCGTTGGAAATTGCAGATAGGGGAATATTATTACAAAATTAATTATAAAGAAGGAAACCTCAACAAAGTTGCAGATTGTCTAAGTAGAATAGATATAAATAATAATGAAATAATACGTAGAAGCAATGCATCACCGTGCGCTGAGGGTGATAACATAATAAGGGAAACAAATAAACCACTTAATTTATTTAAGAATCAAATAATTTTTGAAAAAATAACTTCTGGAGCAGCATCTATTAAAATATTGTTATTCACGACAATAAACGAAAAATAATTAGGGCAAAAAACTTTGATAATGATTTTATCAAATCTATTTTTTTCAATCACTTTGATCATGAGAAAAATAAAAAAAATAGAAAGAAATTGAGTTAGTTAATTCAAATGACGAGTTTAGGAAAATAAATATAGCCTTTTTTTCTTAGACGAAAACGTTATACTTACTTTACTAATACCTCGATTTAATGACCAAATTTTGAAAGATATATTTTAGAGCCATTGTTAAATAAAAAATGAAACCTTATTATTCTCATTTAACGAAATACTTTTAGACAATAAGAAAAATGTATACTAGTCCATTGTAAAGGACGATAAGATTAAAAATTTAATTAGTATTAAGGATAAATGTTTATTAGATGTTTTTAAATCTGACATTATCAAAAATTGTTTTAAAGAAAAAAGAGAGCCAAGAGAATTAATAAAGGAAATTGTTGTAAAAAATGTAAAAGCAAAAAAATTAAAGCAAACTTGTAATGAACACACTATTGGTATTAGCGGAAACCAAATTATAAAATTTGAAAACTGTTCAATAAATATTAATAATGAAATATTTTCCAATTATAATACTGTTGTAGTTGAACATTATATAAACCCTGGATTTATCAAAGAAATACATAATAATAATGAGGTTCAAGAAGAACTATCATTACAAATTTAAACAAAAAATATATACAAAAAAGAAGATTAATAGAAAAATCCAATTCAAAAATGGTACGTCATAATGTATTGCTTTACATTGTCATAATTGGTGTCATAGCCATTTGTATTGTATATATCCCTTTACGGCGTCATGTTGTATTTCTGCAACATTACCTTAAAGTAAGTGTAAAAATATTATATGTGGCAGCATAGCAATTAAAGTTGATGTTGCAGCTTGGCAACATAGCATTCTAACGGTTTAAAAACTATAAGCTTTCTAGACAGCAACAAGTTTGTATTTATTTCATTTAAGTGACCAGTGTGTAGAAATCTGTTGTGCGCTCTTTGAATTCATTTTCAAAAAATTATTTTTTTAAGTAAAAGTGTTATTTAACTATTGAAATTTGTTTGAGTGAAAGGTAAGAGGATATATTTCAATAATCAGTTACATATTTTTCCCCCAAACCAATTTCGTTTACGTTTTATACTGATTTTGGTTTGTTGTATATATGCAACATTGCCTATTTATACTGATTTTGGTTTGTTGTATATATGCAACACTGCCTATTGAGGTGTATTATTTTACTATTTTTTCATGGCTTCTGTATAGAAAAATACAAGCTGGGAAGGGTAGTACCAGCAAAACTCTCAACTCTGCTGACTTTCGATTAAATATTGCTGAAACGTTATGCAAATACAATCGTACAAAGCGTGGAAGTGATGTTGAATGTCTTATTCAAAATAAAAAGAAGAAAGGGCCGGCTCAACACGTTCCACCGAAAGATGTCAGGTTGGACCAATATGGGCACTGGCCAGTTTGGGTCGATAAACGCATGAGATGCAAATTTCCTGAATGCAAAGGCTATACGCAGACATCTTGCGAAAAATGCGGGGTTAGTTTGTGCTAAAATAAGCAAAACAACTTCTTTAAAAATTTTCATATTCTTTAATTTAAATTTCAATTTTTAGAGCTACAGCTGCAATGTTGCATTTCTGCAACATATAATTTTTTTCCATAAATAATATCTTAAATATAAAAAAAAAATTTTTTATTAATTTTTCCATTAATAGTAGCCTATTTACCACCTTTTAACAAAAAACTAAAGAAATTGGCGTTCTTGCGCCGTAAAGGGATATGACAAAATTTATAATAAAATACAAAAATGCTTCGAGGACGGAAGCATTAACAAACGATGGGGGAGTTACAGCAACAGTACCCTACACTGCAAACCAACCAAGAAGTATATTTTAAAAGTACTTATTGGGTACAATGTTTTAATTATTGATATTGTAAACATTTATTCTTGGTGACACATAAATATTCACAAAGAATAAATGTGTAGCTGACACAGCAGTTCCCTTTGTTTCTAATAATTATGTACTTGTATCGGTATATAGAAAATAAGCATAAAACCAACTACAAAGAGTTATTAACGCTGACACAGCAGTTCCCCTTATTTCCAATAATTATGTACTTGTATTGGCATATAGAAAATAAGCATAAAACCAACTACAAAGAGTTATTAACGCTGACACAGCAGTTCCCCTTATTTCTGATAATTATGTATGTAAATGTATTGGTCTATAAAAAATAAGTATGAACATTATATTTCTTAGTTTTAAGATTCAGTTTAATAAAGACTCAAGATAAGAAAAGATCAACTTTGATATTTTACTGTTAATCCCAGGAATAAAATCACTTTTTCTATAGAGATGCTGACAAATAAAATTTTTTTATTTCTTTGTAATAATAATTAAATAAATATAAAATAATAATAATAAAAACAAAAAGATATATAATCTAAAAAATACCCTTTTCAAAAAAAAAAATAAAAAATAAGCTTTAAATTTAAAAAAAAAGAAATATTTAGCGAAAGCTTGAAGAAATAGCTATCTAATTTGATTGGGACAAAGTTTGCTACCACCAATAGATAATAAGTTACATGGATGAGAAAGAACACCGGTTTGGCCAAAATGTCAGATTTTGACCACCTCTAACTCAGAAACTTTTTGACCGATCTTGTTAAAAATTTGTGTCTAAACTACTAATCAATAGGACTAACCTTGGTGCCATCCAAATCGGAAGACATCGATTTCAAAAGTTGGGTCACTTGACATGTACATATATATGTATATATAGATTCGGCTTATATTAATGTTGCAGCACTGTTTTTCTTTTTGCTTATGCAATAATTTGCAGTTTGATCACTTATTCCACTAACACGTTCAGAGTATGAAACAGAATACACATTTTTGACGTAAAAAAAATTTATGTGTTCGTAAAAATATATCAAATACTCTGTTAATTTATACTGAATTATACACTAAATGATAAGCCATTTCTGATTTTGTTAATAGCTTGGATATTTTTTGAGGTGGAAGTATAAAATTTTCTTAAAATTTTTACCGTGAATCGTAATCAATAAAAAAGTCAATTTCAAAATTTTCAATGATACATTTCTTTGCATTTTAGCAGGCGATATGTATACTGTTGTAAAAAATTCTTTGATGCTTTTAAAAGGGAACGTTTTTTTCTTAAGCAGACATAAAGGCAAAACTCATTGAAAAAACTCCAAGTACTCAATAACTGTTGTTGTTGTAATACAGTTTTGGTTTTACGAACCAAAAAACTGGGTTTTTTCGTTGATAAAATTTTTCTTAAGTAGGTAACAAATATTTGAAATTAAAGTAAAAAAGGCTTGTTTTGCTAAAAACTATTTGTAAACAACCTTTATACGATAAAGCAAATGTGATAATAGCTATAATTATTGAATAATGCCAGTTATTGAAAATTCAATAATGTACCTAAAATTTGTATGTGGGTATTAAGCAAAGTTGTAATAAATTTTTTTTCTGAAGATCGTAAGCAAAAGGTAGTGGTAAGAATATACTTATACAGCACACTTTCAACTAAATGAGTATTTTCTGAACATTTTTTAATTAGTTTATTTAAAACTGTGCGATACATAGATACTATGTATATACATATTATCTGCTTCAAATTCTAAACATATAATATTTTTTTATTGTAAAGGATGATTTGCTCAAAACAAATGAAGCCATGCAAAAAGTTGGAAATAATATAAATGGTCAGGAAGTTTTAACCAATTCAAATTTAATGAACTGCAGATTTCAAGATATCATATCCAAATGACCACGCGCAATTCATCTGTACAAAACCATACTTTAACCATTAAGCAGAAGCTTAACAGACTATGTGATGGAGAGACCAATAGGTACCAATATACTTGATTATTGGCGCATAACTTATTTTTTTTTTACATTTTTTTTTTTATTGAATCTTCATATATTAAATATGAACTAACAAGAATTAATCAAATCTTATACTAATATTTTATTTTTGTCCTGCCAATGCTAGATGAAAATTTTTCTCTTCACGATTTCTATTCACATATGTAGATTTTTAGCGGTCTTCTCGTCGGATGAGTCCTGCAGTATCTCTTCTCCTTAATCTAAAGTGGCCGCTGTCATTTAAAATATTTCAAGCTAGTGGATTTGGGCGCGACTCAAGCCTTTTTAAATATTTTGCAGCGTAATTCGTAATAATAGTTTTTACTAATGGCAAATTATGTGTGATTATTCGAAGAAGTTTATTTTTTCGATACTTGAGTCCGAGGCAGTGCCCCATAGCTAAATACCGTAGCACCAGATTGGCTTTAATATAGAGTTGTAGAGTAGGAGTTTGCAATCGAGGCTAAGAACAGAATTTCTTCAAATAAGCCAATTAATTTTAATTGCTTTTAGTTTCATTTGTGTTAGTTTTGCTTCTATATGGCATTTCCATGTTAAGCGCCGATCTAGATGAATACCAAGATATTCTACATGCGATTGTTGGGGCACTAATTGATTATTGATTTTAATAGGGGGACATGACTCCCGACGCAAGGTGAATGTTATATGTACGCATTTTTTCTCGTTGACCTTTATCCTCCATTGTTTTAACCACTTTTCCAATTCAAATATATGATTCTGCAAGTAGCCAGTTCCAAAAAATAAACACTATCTTTGTGGAAAAGCTACAGGACTGGATTTAAAAACAAATACAATTTGAGAAGGCATTTTGAATTAACAAATGTACTTGTCTTAATTATATTTTATTTATTTAGTTTTATAAATTGAATATGTTGTTTATGAGATGTAATTCAAATATATGAAAATAGTTTTTCATTAATTAAAAAACTATTATAGAAAACACAACAAATTGTGTACGTAATTTAATAGAATTAGATAAACTGACAGCCATAAGACATAAAATCCAAATTGTCAGATTTAAAGTTTCGCCTTTTTTCAGTGCTGTTAGATCAAAAAGCTTATGGAATAGAGATTGTGGCTTATGGCTTAAATAAACAGACGGCCATTGGACATAAAATCCGAATGGTCAGATTTAAAGTTTCACCTTTTTTTCAGTGATGTTAGATCAAAAAGCTTATGGAATAGAGCTTGTGGCTTATGGCTTAGATAAACAGACGGCCATACGACATAAAAAGAGAACTATTATATGGAAAAGTTTTACTTTTAATCAGTGCTGTTAGATCATAAGTTCGGTCTAGGTTATGTCAGGTTCCGGTACCCGAAGCATGACAGGACCAAAGAAGCTGTTAGTGGTGCAAATAAACCTGCACCATTGTGAAGCAGCTTCAGCCGAACTAGCAACTTTCCTCAACAACACTCGGACGGACGTAGCCCTAATCCAAGAGCCTTGGATAAACAAGAAAAAGGTTTGTGGGTTAAAGGTTACGGGATACACACGACAAGGTAAGAACGTGTATACTAGCGAGGAATGAATTGAATTTTCTCATACCTCATTCCTTAAGGTGCGGTGACTTGACCGTCGTTAATAGAGAAGCCAAAGGTAAGCGTACTCTTACACTGGCTTCGTTGTTTATGCCGTACGAGGCAGTAGATCCACCTGGCGCAAAGGTGGAAGAGCTGGTGGCGTATGCAAGAAGGAGTGGTGCCATCCTGGTTTTGGGATGTGATGCAAATGCACATAATTACCAATGGGGGAGCGCTGATATTAACAAAAGGGGTGAGTTAATGTTTGATTTTATAACTACTAACAATCTTATTATCTGTAATATGGGTAACACTCCGACGTTCAGAAATAAGGATAGGCAGGCAGTTATAGATCTGACATTAGTGAACCGCGACGAGCAACTTGCTGCGGATTGGAGGGTGGCAACGGACTGTACTTTCTCAGACCATAGCCGTATACCTTAACACTGAATTTTGACCTGTCTAGGGTTAATCCATTTAGGAACCCGAGGAGGACGAATTGGGACTTCTTTAAAGAAAGGGTCCGCTCTGGGTTGGCGCAATGGGCCCTGTGCCACTTGCTGCCAACTGATGTGGAAGGTGATGTGAACAGATTCACTCATCTACTAAGAGAGAGCTATGAGCTGTCTTGCCCGGTAACTTTTCCGGGTAGGCGTGAACAGCCCAAATGGTGGACCAGGGAACTTCAGGTTCAAATGTCGACGTTAAGAAGGCTGTTTAACAGGGCTAAGCTCACGGGAAAATCGAATGATTAACAACCCAAAAGGTGCATTTCAATAAGTATACGGCGGATCTTAAAAGGGCAAAGCGGCTCTCATGGAGGCAGTTCTGTGAATCCATTGATAATGTCAACGAGTTGTCTAGATTCCGACGGATTTTATTCAAGGATCCTAGGACCCTGGGGTATGTCCAAAGGAATGACGGCACATGGACTGAGTCTAGCTCTGAGATCCTAACCTTGCTCGTGGAGGTGCACTTTCCTGGGTGCACGGAAGACGGAGGTATGAACGATGGTCAATGGGACGGAATGTCTGTGATATCGAGCCATGCGTCCGCCTGCGTCGAGGAAATAGTCACAAGGGAGATGCTTGAGTGGGCTGTCAATACCTTCGACCCACATAAATCACCGGGTCCGGACGGTATTTTTCCGGCCATGCTCTGCAATATCCCGGACGACGCATTATTTCTGCTGGTGAATATATTTAGGATATGCCTCAGTGGGAGGTATCTGCCTAGGGGGTGGAGAGAGGTCAGGGTAATTTTTATACCCAAGGCTGGTAGGGCAGGCCACTCGAAGCCGGGAGATTTCAGGCCTATTAGTCTGTCTTCATTCTTATTGAAGACACTCGAGAAACTGATAGACCTATATCTTAGGAGTAATATTGATACCCACCTCATTAAATCTGTTGAGAGTGCGCTACACGAGGTGGTGGGTTGCATTGAGCACGGCCTGAGGCATAAGGAATATACTCTCGCCGCGTTTCTGGACAAAGAAGGAGCCTTCAATAACATTAGGATTGAGGCGATCAAGGATTCCTTGGTGGAGCTGGGAGTTCAGGGATTTCTGGTGGAGTGGATAGTCTGCATGCTTGGCAGCACGATTATAAACTCGAGCCTGGGGGATTATAGTGTAAGGAGGATGGTTACCAGGAGGACACCACAGGGGGGGTTCTATCTCCTCTACTGTAGTTGCTTGCGGTCAACGGTATTCTCAGATCATTTGATTCCAAGGGTATGAAAGCCGTCGCCTATGCGGATGACATAGTTCTACTGGTCAGGGCAAAGTTTCTGTCCACGATAAGTGAAATTATGCAGGTGATGTTGGGCGAACTCTCGGATTGGGCGAAAGATAGAGGGCTAGGGGTAAACTCGGCGAAGACTGAGCTGGTTCTTTTTACTAGAAGGTACAGGATAGAAGGTTTTAAGGGGCCAGTGTTGGTTGGCGTCGAGTTAACGCTATCTGATTGTGCTAAGTACTTGGGCTACTTCCTCGACTGTAAACTGTCTTGGAGAATAAACACCCAGGAGAGGATGAAAAGAGGACTCAATGCCTACTACACATGCAGCAACTCTATCGGTAAGAATTGGGGACTGAGACCGGATATGGTAAATTGGGTTTACACATCGGTGGTTAGACTTATTCTTACTTATGGATGCACTGTTTGGTGGGATGCGTTGGGAGTGGACAGCTATAGGAAGATGCTCAGCAAGGCCCAGAGGAGTGCATCTCTTGGCATCACTGGTGCAAGGAGAACATCCTTTTAATAAAAATTTAGCCCATTTTTGGAGTATTTTGCTAATAACTTAACCATTTCTTAACCGATTTGGCAGATTTATATAACCACGTCTTTAGGAAGAAATTTACCATTTACATAGATTATAAGATTTGGACTCAGGAAAATCTATTGTTCCCGAAAATTTATTTTGGGCATTACTCTTTCATGTTTGGGAGAAAAGTTTCAGGGTTTTCGGGAAATATATGCTGCTAAAAATGTCTGATATTTTGGTGTTCATGTGTCATACTAGAGTCCTAAAATTTAAATTTTCAGTATTTGTCTTTGTACGGGAGGTACCACGCCCACTTTTCCAATCCCGCCCATTTTTTTTAAAGAGTTTGTGTATTGGCAAGCAACAAAAAAAAAAAAAAAAAAAAAAAAAACAACAACAACATGGGATTTATGGAACAAATTAGAGGTAGTCGTGGTTTTTTGCTCATAACTCAGCCATCTATGGTCCGATCTGCCTGAATTTCAATAGCAAACAATTCCGGACTATATGTGATATAAATGTAAGACAACCTAGCCTTCATCATATCTGGGGTCTTCGGAAATCCCATTTCAACGGACGGACAGACGGACAACCGGATTTGAACTTCCCTTCTCATAAGAAGCCAGAATATATATACTTTATATGGTCTTAGATCACTATTGTAGAAATTACAAACGGAATGACAAAGTTATATATACCCTTTTACCTTCGGTGAAGGGTATAAAAAGGAAAGAGTTTTTCAATTAAGAGTAGTATTGATTGCAGCCCCCGTATTCAGTGAACGAAAATGTTGTACAAAGAAGCAATTATCCTTAAAAAAATACTTTTAGTATTTAATAAAGCCGTAAAAGGATTAACAAAAAATATAGCTAAACAATTTATATTCCAGTTCTTTATAAAAAATGCTAATTTTCTTAAGATGTAGAAGACAAGTAATTTAGTATTTAACACAAAAGTCTTTATAATAGTCTTTTTGAGGATATTGATGAAGGACCACTTGGAAGAATGCAATAATAACAAAAATACCATCCTATTTTAAATTTACGTGGAAAAAATATTTCTATTATATTATAAACATTTTATATTAATAATGAAGAAATATTCTGGTCCAATAGTAACAGATTCATTATAGGAAACTCGACTGTATTAAAATTTATTAAAAAGTATATATGTACATACGAGTATATTAACTTATAAGATTAGAAACGAAACAAATGATGAAAAAACCATATCATACAAATAATGGCAGTCTGCTGGAAGAAAAAAACTAACGACCTGCAGATGGTACTATTTATTCTTGGAAATTCTTAGCGTATAGGAGTGCAATGAGTTAAGCTGTGAAATTTCTAACAGTCCAATGTTGAAGAAGCTGATAGTCATACTTAATATAGGTTTTGCAATACATATATGGGGGATTTCATGTCAAGTGATCCAACTTTTGAAATCGATGTCTTCCGATTTGGATGAAATTTGCACCAAGGTTAGTCTTATTGGATAGCAGTTTAGACACCAATTTTCAACCAGATCGGTCAAAAAGTTTCTGAGTTAAAGGGGGTCAAAATTTGACATTTTGGCCAAACCGGTGTTCTTTCTAATCCATGTAACTTATTATCTCTTGGTGTTAGCAAAATGTGTCCCAAACAAATTAGATAGCGATTTCTTCAAGCTTTCGAAAAATATTTTTTTTGTTTTTTTAATTTTTTTTTTATATTTAAAACTTATTTTTTATTTTTTTTTGAAAAGGGTATTTTTATGTTAATAGTTACGTTAATAGTTACATAGTTAATAGTTATGTTAATAGTTACAGTAACAATACCCTCCACTGCAAACCAACCAAGAAGTATCTTTTAAAAGTACTTATTGGATACAATGTTTTAATTATTGATATTGTAAACATTTATTCTTGGTGACACATAAATATTCACAAAGAATAAATGTGTAGCTGACACATCAGTTCCCTTTGTTTCTAATAATTATGTACTTGTATTGGCATATAGAAAATAAGCATAAAACCAACTACAAAGAGTTATTAACGCTGACGCAGCAGTTCCCCTTATTTCTGATAATTATGTAAATGTATTGGTCTATAGAAAATAAGTATGAACATTATATTTCTTAGTTTTAAGATTCAGTTTAATAAAGACTCAAGATAAGAAAAGATCAACTTTGATATTTTACTGGCGCAGTCGGGTAAAGGATCTACACTACAGTATTAAGGACAAACAACAACGCACATCAACTATACTACAACACTAAATACAACCAAAGGATCTACACTACAGTATTAAGGACAAACAACTACGCACATCAACTATACTACAACACTAAATACAACCACAAGGATTTACAATACAACATAAAGGAGAAAAGTAAGACGTGGAATTTTTTTTTATTATTTTATTTTATGTTTTAAGTGAAACAAGAATATATTTTTTTGTGTGAAAGTATTAAAGTGGAAAAAGTTATAGAGTTAAAAAAAAAACAAAGGAAAAGAAAATGGCTTTAACGATACAAGTAGACCCCATTAAATATTTATACAAACTACCAAACTATGACGGAAA
The DNA here is from genome assembly GCA_943735925.1 of Pollenia amentaria. NCBI lineage: Eukaryota > Metazoa > Arthropoda > Insecta > Diptera > Polleniidae > Pollenia > Pollenia amentaria. Next base: position 19,986,475 of record OX031011.1, read on the forward strand.
TCTTAGGGATTTATATACCTTTACAGACTTAATAGATAGAATACGGACAGTTCTGGACACTTATTTTTAGACATAATAAAGTCAAGATTAACTGGTCCTGCTAAGGATATATCAGATATCAACAATAACCTCACAAGTTGGACTGAATTAAAGGAAGTATTAACAGACAATTTTGGTGATCGCCTTTCGGTGGAACAGTTGTATGATCAAATGCGATCACTAAAATTTAAAACAAATGCAAAAAATTTCTACGATGAAATTATCACCGTATTAAGAAGACTAAACATGAAGACGAGGACAGTGCACCAAAATGACGTGGGTTACAATGCCCTAATAGCGGCAAACAAGAGAACAGCTTTTGAAATGTTTAAAAACAAATTGATTGAACCAATGAGATCCATCATTTTTTGTAGAGACCCAACAAATATTGAAAACGCAATCAAAATACTCTTCGATGCAAATTATGCCTATTTTAGTCCAGAAATCAAGCAGGATAAACATTTTAAACAGAATAGTAACTCAAATGCAAACCAAAATAAAAATTTTAATAATGACAATGCTTTTAATCAGAACACTAATCAAAGTAGCTTTGTGCCAAATCATCATTCTAACGCAAATCATGTACAACCTCAAAATATAAATTTTAGAAACTCTCAGCAGAGTCATCAGAATTCTAGTAATAGACCAACAACAATGGAGATAGGAAATTTTCATCCCAGTAGTTCGACAAACTTGCATATGTGATAATAGCAGAATGTAAATTTTTAATAGATACTGGTGCAACGAATTCACTGGTCAATCCGGGTGTATTTCACCAAAGTAAAATCATTAACTTAAAGGAAACAAGAACACTTTTAGCTCTGATTAAGCTACACGAAGTTAGGCAGAAAGTCATAGTTAATCAGTCATTTAGTGAGTTTAATTTGTCAAATGAATATTTTAAATTCTTTGTGTACAATTTTAATCAAAATTTTGAGGGTTTATTAGGGAATGATATTTTAAGGAAATATAGGGCAATTGTTAATTATGAAAGAAATATTTTGATAATAAATGGACAAATGTTACCATTATTTTTTGAAACAAAAAAGAAAAAAAACCAATCAGTGTGCTACAGGGACAACATTATTATTACATCGATGTGCCAATTAAGAGTGGCAATATATTAATTAACAATGTATTGAGTCCAGATTATGAAGTATCGGTAGACGAAGGTTTATATAGTTGTAAAGATGGTAAAATTGTTTGTAAATAAATACAAAGCAAAAAGCAATCTTAATATTTGCGTTGATGAGGTTTTAAATTGCGAAGAAATCATTGAAGTCCATAGTGTAAGAGAATTTGGGGGAAGGTATATTAAAGATGGGGACATTGATATAAATTCGGTTTTAGTAGATGTTCGAACTGACCATCTCAATTCTGAGGAAAAAATGCAATTACGCAAATTGGTGCGAGACTTTGAATAGGTGTTTTCTGGTGAAAGAGGTTTAACTTTCACTCATAAAGTCAAACACAAAATAAATACTGTAGACAATATCCCAGTTAGAAGTAAATTATATAGATATCCATATATTCACAAGGAGGAAATTCAGAAACAAATTTTGGAAATGCTCAAAAATAGAATTATTGCACCGAGCAATAGTCCAAATAATAGCCCAGTATGGATTGTACCCAAGAAACCGGATGCATCGGGCATCAAGAAATATAGACTAGCAATAGATTATAGGAAACTTAATGATAAGACAATAGATGATAATTACCCCATTCCTAATATTGTAGATATTCTTGCCAAATTAGGGAAGTCAAACTATTTTTCCATCCTCTATCTTAAAAGCGGATTCCATCAAATCGAAATGGACGAAAAAGACAGACAAAAAACTGCTTTTTCTGTCGATAATGGACATTATGAATTCTTTAGGATCAAAAATTATTTTCGGGAATGAAATATTTATTAATTAATTCATTTATTAATGATGTGCTAATAATCCCAATTTATGATAAAAAACACTGAAATTTATTGTTGTGGGAAAGCTAGTTTCTATGCGCATTTCGCTGGTTGCTTAGGCCAGCTCGTCAGGAAACTTTTTCCAAATACTTTAGAAAAGCTAAAAATATTATACAAGTAAGACCATAAAGTGAATAAGAATTTTAAACACTCAGCTCTTACTTGTAACAATATCAAAGCTTCAACAAAGACACAACAATAAATAGTGAATTTTTTCTTTCTTAAATTCCCCTAAAATTGGCTGGGTTTTTTCCAACACGAATTGTAGTTGTAAGAGAATAGAAAAAAAAAACAAAATTAAAAAAAACAAGTTGCTTAATAAAGTAGCTTGCCATTTCAGTTTTTTATTTGCCGGGCACATGCAAATTTATTATCAAAAATTATTTTCGGGAATGAAATATTTATTAATTAATTCATTTATTAATGATGTGCTAATAATCCCAATTTATGATAAAAAACACTGAAATTTATTGTTGTGGGAAAGCTAGTTTCTATGCGCATTTCGCTGGTTGCTTAGGCCAGCTCGTCAGGAAACTTTTTCCAAATACTTTAGAAAAGCTAAAAATATTATACAAGTAAGACCATAAAGTGAATAAGAATTTTAAACACTCAGCTCTTACTTGTAACAATATCAAAGCTTCAACAAAGACACAACAATAAATAGTGAATTTTTTCTTTCTTAAATTCCCCTACAATTGGCTGGGTTTTTTCCAACACGAATTGTAGTTGTAAGAGAATAGAAAAAAAAACAAAATTAAAAAAAACAAGTTGCTTAATAAAGCAGCTTGCCATTTCAGTTTTTTATTTGCCGGGCACATGCAAATTTATTATCAAAAATTATTTTCGGGAATGAAATATTTATTAATTAATTCATTTATTAATGATGTGCTAATAATCCCAATTTATGATAAAAAACACTGAAATTTATTGTTGTGGGAAAGCTAGTTTCTATGCGCATTTCGCTGGTTGCTTAGGCCAGCTCGTCAGGAAACTTTTTCCAAATACTTTAGAAAAGCTAAAAATATTATACAAGTAAGACCATAAAGTGAATAAGAATTTTAAACACTCAGCTCTTACTTGTAACAATATCAAAGCTTCAACAAAGACACAACAATAAATAGTGAATTTTTTTTTTTTCTTACATTCCCCTACAATTGGCTGGGTTTTTTCCAACACGAATTGTAGTTGTAAGAGAATAGAAAAAAAAACAAAATTAAAAAAAAACAAGTTGCTTAATAAAGCAGCTTGCCATTTCAGTTTTTTATTTGCCGGGCACATGCAAATTTATTATCAAAAATTATTTTCGGGAATGAAATATTTATTAATTAATTCATTTATTAATGATGTGCTAATAATCCCAATTTATGATAAAAAACACTGAAATTTATTGTTGTGGGAAAGCTAGTTTCTATGCGCATTTCGCTGGTTGCTTAGGCCAGCTCGTCAGGAAACTTTTTCCAAATACTTTAGAAAAGCTAAAAATATTATACAAGTAAGACCATAAAGTGAATAAGAATTTTAAACACTCAGCTCTTACTTGTAACAATATCAAAGCTTCAACAAAGACACAACAATAAATAGTGAATTTTTTCTTTCTTACATTCCCCTACAATTGGCTGGGTTTTTTCCAACACGAATTGTCGTTGTAAGAGAATAGAAAAAAAAACAAAATTAAAAAAAACAAGTTGCTTAATAAAGCAGCTTGCCATTTCAGTTTTTTATTTGCCGGGCACATGCAAATTTATTATCAAAAATTATTTTCGGGAATGAAATATTTATTAATTAATTCATTTATTAATGATGTGCTAATAATCCCAATTTATGATAAAAAACACTGAAATTTATTGTTGTGGGAAAGCTAGTTTCTATGCGCATTTCGCTGGTTGCTTAAACCAGCTCGTCAGGAAACTTTTTCCAAATACTTTAGAAAAGCTAAAAATATTATACAAGTAAGACCATAAAGTGAATAAGAATTTTAAAAACTCAGCTCTTACTTGTAACAATATCAAAGCTTCAACAAAGACACAACAATAAATAGTGAATTTTTTCTTTCTTACATTCCCCTACAATTGGCTGGGTTTTTTCCAACACGAATTGTCGTTGTAAGAGAATAGAAAAAAAAACAAAATTAAAAAAAACAAGTTGCTTAATAAAGCAGCTTGCCATTTCAGTTTTTTATTTGCCGGGCACATGCAAATTTATTATCAAAAATTATTTTCGGGAATGAAATATTTATTAATTAATTCATTTATTAATGATGTGCTAATAATCCCAATTTATGATAAAAAACACTGAAATTTATTGTTGTGGGAAAGCTAGTTTCTATGCGCATTTCGCTGGTTGCTTAGGCCAGCTCGTCAGGAAACTTTTTCCAAATACTTTAGAAAAGCTAAAAATATTATACAAGTAAGACCATAAAGTGAATAAGAATTTTAAACACTCAGCTCTTACTTGTAACAATATCAAGCTTCAACAAAGACACAACAATAAATAGTGAATTTTTTCTTTCTTAAATTCCCCTACAATTGGCTGGGTTTTTTCCAACACGAATTGTAGTTGTAAGAGAATAGAAAAAAAAACAAAATTAAAAAAAACAAGTTGCTTAATAAAGCAGCTTGCCATTTCAGTTTTTTATTTGCCGGGCACATGCAAATTTATTATCAAAAATTATTTTCGGGAATAAAATATTTATTAATTAATTCATTTATTAATGATGTGCTAATAATCCCAATTTATGATAAAAAACACTGAAATTTATTGTTGTGGGAAAGCTAGTTTCTATGCGCATTTCGCTGGTTGCTTAGGCCAGCTCGTCAGGAAACTTTTTCCAAATACTTTAGAAAAGCTAAAAATATTATACAAGTAAGACCATAAAGTGAATAAGAATTTTAAACACTCAGCTCTTACTTGTAACAATATCAAAGCTTCAACAAAGACACAACAATAAATAGTGATTTTTTTCTTTCTTACATTCCCCTACAATTGGCTGGGTTTTTTCCAACACGAATTGTCGTTGTAAGAGAATAGAAAAAAAAACAAAATTAAAAAAAACAAGTTGCTTAATAAAGCAGCTTGCCATTTCAGTTTTTTATTTGCCGGGCACATGCAAATTTATTATCAAAAATTATTTTCGGGAATGAAATATTTATTAATTAATTCATTTATTAATGATGTGCTAATAATCCCAATTTATGATAAAAAACACTGAAATTTATTGTTGTGGGAAAGCTAGTTTCTATGCGCATTTCGCTGGTTGCTTAGGCCAGCTCGTCAGGAAACTTTTTCCAAATACTTTAGAAAAGCTAAAAATATTATACAAGTAAGACCATAAAGTGAATAAGAATTTTAAACACTCAGCTCTTACTTGTAACAATATCAAAGCTTCAACAAAGACACAACAATAAATAGTGAATTTTTTCTTTCTTACATTCCCCTACAATTGGCTGGGTCATTTGGCCTGAAAAATGCACCCAGCACTTTTCAGAGAATGGTAGATAATATTTTACTCGAAAACGTTTCAAAAAGGGAATGCATGGTGTATATTGATGACATCATAGCATTCTCAAATGGTTTAGAGGAACATATAAAAAACTTGAGATCTGTATTTTTGAAGTTAAGGAATGCTAGACTTAAGGTCCAGCTCGATAAATGTGAGTTCCTTAGGAAAGAAGTTGAGCTTCTAGGACATACAGTAAACGAAGATGGGGTGGCTCCAAACCAATGTAAAATTGCAACAATTGACAAAATTAAAGTACCAAAAACCGGAACTGAGATAAAAAGATTTTTGGGGATGACGGGTTACTATAGACGATTTATAAAACATTTTGCTCATATAGCTAAACCATTGACAATATGCTTGAAAAGAATACTTGTATAGACGTTAATGACTCAAGGTTTTTAAGGCGTTTAAGGTTCTAAAAGAAAAATTGACTAATGCTCCCGTTTCAATATACCCAGATTTCAATTTGCCCTTCGAAATTACAACTGATGCAAGTAATGTAGCAATAGGAGGTGTATTGTCACAAAATAATAAACCAATAGCATACGTGTCTCGCACGTTAAATGAACATGAACTTAACTACTCAACCATTGAAAAAGAATGTTTGGGAAGAGTATGGTGTTTGAAACAGTTCAGACCATATGTATACGGTAGAAAGACCATTTTGTTCACGGATCACAAACTTGTAATTTGGTTGAATTATTTTAAAGAACCAAGCTCAAAGCTTATGCGTTGGAAATTGCAGATAGGGGAATATTATTACAAAATTAATTATAAAGAAGGAAACCTCAACAAAGTTGCAGATTGTCTAAGTAGAATAGATATAAATAATAATGAAATAATACGTAGAAGCAATGCATCACCGTGCGCTGAGGGTGATAACATAATAAGGGAAACAAATAAACCACTTAATTTATTTAAGAATCAAATAATTTTTGAAAAAATAACTTCTGGAGCAGCATCTATTAAAATATTGTTATTCACGACAATAAACGAAAAATAATTAGGGCAAAAAACTTTGATAATGATTTTATCAAATCTATTTTTTTCAATCACTTTGATCATGAGAAAAATAAAAAAAATAGAAAGAAATTGAGTTAGTTAATTCAAATGACGAGTTTAGGAAAATAAATATAGCCTTTTTTTCTTAGACGAAAACGTTATACTTACTTTACTAATACCTCGATTTAATGACCAAATTTTGAAAGATATATTTTAGAGCCATTGTTAAATAAAAAATGAAACCTTATTATTCTCATTTAACGAAATACTTTTAGACAATAAGAAAAATGTATACTAGTCCATTGTAAAGGACGATAAGATTAAAAATTTAATTAGTATTAAGGATAAATGTTTATTAGATGTTTTTAAATCTGACATTATCAAAAATTGTTTTAAAGAAAAAAGAGAGCCAAGAGAATTAATAAAGGAAATTGTTGTAAAAAATGTAAAAGCAAAAAAATTAAAGCAAACTTGTAATGAACACACTATTGGTATTAGCGGAAACCAAATTATAAAATTTGAAAACTGTTCAATAAATATTAATAATGAAATATTTTCCAATTATAATACTGTTGTAGTTGAACATTATATAAACCCTGGATTTATCAAAGAAATACATAATAATAATGAGGTTCAAGAAGAACTATCATTACAAATTTAAACAAAAAATATATACAAAAAAGAAGATTAATAGAAAAATCCAATTCAAAAATGGTACGTCATAATGTATTGCTTTACATTGTCATAATTGGTGTCATAGCCATTTGTATTGTATATATCCCTTTACGGCGTCATGTTGTATTTCTGCAACATTACCTTAAAGTAAGTGTAAAAATATTATATGTGGCAGCATAGCAATTAAAGTTGATGTTGCAGCTTGGCAACATAGCATTCTAACGGTTTAAAAACTATAAGCTTTCTAGACAGCAACAAGTTTGTATTTATTTCATTTAAGTGACCAGTGTGTAGAAATCTGTTGTGCGCTCTTTGAATTCATTTTCAAAAAATTATTTTTTTAAGTAAAAGTGTTATTTAACTATTGAAATTTGTTTGAGTGAAAGGTAAGAGGATATATTTCAATAATCAGTTACATATTTTTCCCCCAAACCAATTTCGTTTACGTTTTATACTGATTTTGGTTTGTTGTATATATGCAACATTGCCTATTTATACTGATTTTGGTTTGTTGTATATATGCAACACTGCCTATTGAGGTGTATTATTTTACTATTTTTTCATGGCTTCTGTATAGAAAAATACAAGCTGGGAAGGGTAGTACCAGCAAAACTCTCAACTCTGCTGACTTTCGATTAAATATTGCTGAAACGTTATGCAAATACAATCGTACAAAGCGTGGAAGTGATGTTGAATGTCTTATTCAAAATAAAAAGAAGAAAGGGCCGGCTCAACACGTTCCACCGAAAGATGTCAGGTTGGACCAATATGGGCACTGGCCAGTTTGGGTCGATAAACGCATGAGATGCAAATTTCCTGAATGCAAAGGCTATACGCAGACATCTTGCGAAAAATGCGGGGTTAGTCTGTGCTAAAATAAGCAAAACAACTTCTTTAAAAATTTTCATATTCTTTAATTTAAATTTCAATTTTTAGAGCTACAGCTGCAATGTTGCATTTCTGCAACATATAATTTTTTTCCATAAATAATATCTTAAATATAAAAAAAAAAATTTTTTATTAATTTTTCCATTAATAGTAGCCTATTTACCACCTTTTAACAAAAAACTAAAGAAATTGGCGTTCTTGCGCCGTAAAGGGATATGACAAAATTTATAATAAAATACAAAAATGCTTCGAGGACGGAAGCATTAACAAACGATGGGGGAGTTACAGCAACAGTACCCTACACTGCAAACCAACCAAGAAGTATATTTTAAAAGTACTTATTGGGTACAATGTTTTAATTATTGATATTGTAAACATTTATTCTTGGTGACACATAAATATTCACAAAGAATAAATGTGTAGCTGACACAGCAGTTCCCTTTGTTTCTAATAATTATGTACTTGTATCGGTATATAGAAAATAAGCATAAAACCAACTACAAAGAGTTATTAACGCTGACACAGCAGTTCCCCTTATTTCCAATAATTATGTACTTGTATTGGCATATAGAAAATAAGCATAAAACCAACTACAAAGAGTTATTAACGCTGACACAGCAGTTCCCCTTATTTCTGATAATTATGTATGTAAATGTATTGGTCTATAAAAAATAAGTATGAACATTATATTTCTTAGTTTTAAGATTCAGTTTAATAAAGACTCAAGATAAGAAAAGATCAACTTTGATATTTTACTGTTAATCCCAGGAATAAAATCACTTTTTCTATAGAGATGCTGACAAATAAAATTTTTTTATTTCTTTGTAATAATAATTAAATAAATATAAAATAATAATAATAAAAACAAAAAGATATATAATCTAAAAAATACCCTTTTCAAAAAAAAAAATAAAAAATAAGCTTTAAATTTAAAAAAAAAGAAATATTTAGCGAAAGCTTGAAGAAATAGCTATCTAATTTGATTGGGACAAAGTTTGCTACCACCAATAGATAATAAGTTACATGGATGAGAAAGAACACCGGTTTGGCCAAAATGTCAGATTTTGACCACCTCTAACTCAGAAACTTTTTGACCGATCTTGTTAAAAATTTGTGTCTAAACTACTAATCAATAGGACTAACCTTGGTGCCATCCAAATCGGAAGACATCGATTTCAAAAGTTGGGTCACTTGACATGTACATATATATGTATATATAGATTCGGCTTATATTAATGTTGCAGCACTGTTTTTCTTTTTGCTTATGCAATAATTTGCAGTTTGATCACTTATTCCACTAACACGTTCAGAGTATGAAACAGAATACACATTTTTGACGTAAAAAAAATTTATGTGTTCGTAAAAATATATCAAATACTCTGTTAATTTATACTGAATTATACACTAAATGATAAGCCATTTCTGATTTTGTTAATAGCTTGGATATTTTTTGAGGTGGAAGTATAAAATTTTCTTAAAATTTTTACCGTGAATCGTAATCAATAAAAAAGTCAATTTCAAAATTTTCAATGATACATTTCTTTGCATTTTAGCAGGCGATATGTATACTGTTGTAAAAAATTCTTTGATGCTTTTAAAAGGGAACGTTTTTTTCTTAAGCAGACATAAAGGCAAAACTCATTGAAAAAACTCCAAGTACTCAATAACTGTTGTTGTTGTAATACAGTTTTGGTTTTACGAACCAAAAAACTGGGTTTTTTCGTTGATAAAATTTTTCTTAAGTAGGTAACAAATATTTGAAATTAAAGTAAAAAAGGCTTGTTTTGCTAAAAACTATTTGTAAACAACCTTTATACGATAAAGCAAATGTGATAATAGCTATAATTATTGAATAATGCCAGTTATTGAAAATTCAATAATGTACCTAAAATTTGTATGTGGGTATTAAGCAAAGTTGTAATAAATTTTTTTTCTGAAGATCGTAAGCAAAAGGTAGTGGTAAGAATATACTTATACAGCACACTTTCAACTAAATGAGTATTTTCTGAACATTTTTTAATTAGTTTATTTAAAACTGTGCGATACATAGATACTATGTATATACATATTATCTGCTTCAAATTCTAAACATATAATATTTTTTTATTGTAAAGGATGATTTGCTCAAAACAAATGAAGCCATGCAAAAAGTTGGAAATAATATAAATGGTCAGGAAGTTTTAACCAATTCAAATTTAATGAACTGCAGATTTCAAGATATCATATCCAAATGACCACGCGCAATTCATCTGTACAAAACCATACTTTAACCATTAAGCAGAAGCTTAACAGACTATGTGATGGAGAGACCAATAGGTACCAATATACTTGATTATTGGCGCATAACTTATTTTTTTTTTACATTTTTTTTTTTATTGAATCTTCATATATTAAATATGAACTAACAAGAATTAATCAAATCTTATACTAATACTTTATTTTTGTCCTGCCAATGCTAGATGAAAATTTTTCTCTTCACGATTTCTATTCACATATGTAGATTTTTAGCGGTCTTCTCGTCGGATGAGTCCTGCAGTATCTCTTCTCCTTAATCTAAAGTGGCCGCTGTCATTTAAAATATTTCAAGCTAGTGGATTTGGGCGCGACTCAAGCCTTTTTAAATATTTTGCAGCGTAATTCGTAATAATAGTTTTTACTAATGGCAAATTATGTGTGATTATTCGAAGAAGTTTATTTTTTCGATACTTGAGTCCGAGGCAGTGCCCCATAGCTAAATACCGTAGCACCAGATTGGCTTTAATATAGAGTTGTAGAGTAGGAGTTTGCAATCGAGGCTAAGAACAGAATTTCTTCAAATAAGCCAATTAATTTTAATTGCTTTTAGTTTCATTTGTGTTAGTTTTGCTTCTATATGGCATTTCCATGTTAAGCGCCGATCTAGATGAATACCAAGATATTCTACATGCGATTGTTGGGGCACTAATTGATTATTGATTTTAATAGGGGGACATGACTCCCGACGCAAGGTGAATGTTATATGTACGCATTTTTTCTCGTTGACCTTTATCCTCCATTGTTTTAACCACTTTTCCAATTCAAATATATGATTCTGCAAGTAGCCAGTTCCAAAAAATAAACACTATCTTTGTGGAAAAGCTACAGGACTGGATTTAAAAACAAATACAATTTGAGAAGGCATTTTGAATTAACAAATGTACTTGTCTTAATTATATTTTATTTATTTAGTTTTATAAATTGAATATGTTGTTTATGAGATGTAATTCAAATATATGAAAATAGTTTTTCATTAATTAAAAAACTATTATAGAAAACACAACAAATTGTGTACGTAATTTAATAGAATTAGATAAACTGACAGCCATAAGACATAAAATCCAAATTGTCAGATTTAAAGTTTCGCCTTTTTTCAGTGCTGTTAGATCAAAAAGCTTATGGAATAGAGATTGTGGCTTATGGCTTAGATAAACAGACGGCCATTGGACATAAAATCCGAATGGTCAGATTTAAAGTTTCACCTTTTTTTCAGTGATGTTAGATCAAAAAGCTTATGGAATAGAGCTTGTGGCTTATGGCTTAGATAAACAGACGGCCATACGACATAAAAAGAGAACTATTATATGGAAAAGTTTTACTTTTAATCAGTGCTGTTAGATCATAAGTTCGGTCTAGGTTATGTCAGGTTCCGGTACCCGAAGCATGACAGGACCAAAGAAGCTGTTAGTGGTGCAAATAAACCTGCACCATTGTGAAGCAGCTTCAGCCGAACTAGCAACTTTCCTCAACAACACTCGGACGGACGTAGCCCTAATCCAAGAGCCTTGGATAAACAAGAAAAAGGTTTGTGGGTTAAAGGTTACGGGATACACACGACAAGGTAAGAACGTGTATACTAGCGAGGAATGAATTGAATTTTCTCATACCTCATTCCTTAAGGTGCGGTGACTTGACCGTCGTTAATAGAGAAGCCAAAGGTAAGCGTACTCTTACACTGGCTTCGTTGTTTATGCCGTACGAGGCAGTAGATCCACCTGGCGCAAAGGTGGAAGAGCTGGTGGCGTATGCAAGAAGGAGTGGTGCCATCCTGGTTTTGGGATGTGATGCAAATGCACATAATTACCAATGGGGGAGCGCTGATATTAACAAAAGGGGTGAGTTAATGTTTGATTTTATAACTACTAACAATCTTATTATCTGTAATATGGGTAACACTCCGACGTTCAGAAATAAGGATAGGCAGGCAGTTATAGATCTGACATTAGTGAACCGCGACGAGCAACTTGCTGCGGATTGGAGGGTGGCAACGGACTGTACTTTCTCAGACCATAGCCGTATACCTTAACACTGAATTTTGACCTGTCTAGGGTTAATCCATTTAGGAACCCGAGGAGGACGAATTGGGACTTCTTTAAAGAAAGGGTCCGCTCTGGGTTGGCGCAATGGGCCCTGTGCCACTTGCTGCCAACTGATGTGGAAGGTGATGTGAACAGATTCACTCATCTACTAAGAGAGAGCTATGAGCTGTCTTGCCCGGTAACTTTTCCGGGTAGGCGTGAACAGCCCAAATGGTGGACCAGGGAACTTCAGGTTCAAATGTCGACGTTAAGAAGGCTGTTTAACAGGGCTAAGCTCACGGGAAAATCGAATGATTAACAACCCAAAAGGTGCATTTCAATAAGTATACGGCGGATCTTAAAAGGGCAAAGCGGCTCTCATGGAGGCAGTTCTGTGAATCCATTGATAATGTCAACGAGTTGTCTAGATTCCGACGGATTTTATTCAAGGATCCTAGGACCCTGGGGTATGTCCAAAGGAATGACGGCACATGGACTGAGTCTAGCTCTGAGATCCTAACCTTGCTCGTGGAGGTGCACTTTCCTGGGTGCACGGAAGACGGAGGTATGAACGATGGTCAATGGGACGGAATGTCTGTGATATCGAGCCATGCGTCCGCCTGCGTCGAGGAAATAGTCACAAGGGAGATGCTTGAGTGGGCTGTCAATACCTTCGACCCACATAAATCACCGGGTCCGGACGGTATTTTTCCGGCCATGCTCTGCAATATCCCGGACGACGCATTATTTCTGCTGGTGAATATATTTAGGAAATGCCTCAGTGGGAGGTATCTGCCTAGGGGGTGGAGAGAGGTCAGGGTAATTTTTATACCCAAGGCTGGTAGGGCAGGCCACTCGAAGCCGGGAGATTTCAGGCCTATTAGTCTGTCTTCATTCTTATTGAAGACACTCGAGAAACTGATAGACCTATATCTTAGGAGTAATATTGATACCCACCTCATTAAATCTGTTGAGAGTGCGCTACACGAGGTGGTGGGTTGCATTGAGCACGGCCTGAGGCATAAGGAATATACTCTCGCCGCGTTTCTGGACAAAGAAGGAGCCTTCAATAACATTAGGATTGAGGCGATCAAGGATTCCTTGGTGGAGCTGGGAGTTCAGGGATTTCTGGTGGAGTGGATAGTCTGCATGCTTGGCAGCACGATTATAAACTCGAGCCTGGGGGATTATAGTGTAAGGAGGATGGTTACCAGGAGGACACCACAGGGGGGGTTCTATCTCCTCTACTGTAGTTGCTTGCGGTCAACGGTATTCTCAGATCATTTGATTCCAAGGGTATGAAAGCCGTCGCCTATGCGGATGACATAGTTCTACTGGTCAGGGCAAAGTTTCTGTCCACGATAAGTGAAATTATGCAGGTGATGTTGGGCGAACTCTCGGATTGGGCGAAAGATAGAGGGCTAGGGGTAAACTCGGCGAAGACTGAGCTGGTTCTTTTTACTAGAAGGTACAGGATAGAAGGTTTTAAGGGGCCAGTGTTGGTTGGCGTCGAGTTAACGCTATCTGATTGTGCTAAGTACTTGGGCTACTTCCTCGACTGTAAACTGTCTTGGAGAATAAACACCCAGGAGAGGATGAAAAGAGGACTCAATGCCTACTACACATGCAGCAACTCTATCGGTAAGAATTGGGGACTGAGACCGGATATGGTAAATTGGGTTTACACATCGGTGGTTAGACTTATTCTTACTTATGGATGCACTGTTTGGTGGGATGCGTTGGGAGTGGACAGCTATAGGAAGATGCTCAGCAAGGCCCAGAGGAGTGCATCTCTTGGCATCACTGGTGCAAGGAGAACATCCTTTTAATAAAAATTTAGCCCATTTTTGGAGTATTTTGCTAATAACTTAACCATTTCTTAACCGATTTGGCAGATTTATATAACCACGTCTTTAGGAAGAAATTTACCATTTACATAGATTATAAGATTTGGACTCAGGAAAATCTATTGTTCCCGAAAATTTATTTTGGGCATTACTCTTTCATGTTTGGGAGAAAAGTTTCAGGGTTTTCGGGAAATATATGCTGCTAAAAATGTCTGATATTTTGGTGTTCATGTGTCATACTAGAGTCCTAAAATTTAAATTTTCAGTATTTGTCTTTGTACGGGAGGTACCACGCCCACTTTTCCAATCCCGCCCATTTTTTTTAAAGAGTTTGTGTATTGGCAAGCAACAAAAAAAAAAAAAAAAAAAAAAAAAACAACAACAACATGGGATTTATGGAACAAATTAGAGGTAGTCGTGGTTTTTTGCTCATAACTCAGCCATCTATGGTCCGATCTGCCTGAATTTCAATAGCAAACAATTCCGGACTATATGTGATATAAATGTAAGACAACCTAGCCTTCATCATATCTGGGGTCTTCGGAAATCCCATTTCAACGGACGGACAGACGGACAACCGGATTTGAACTTCCCTTCTCATAAGAAGCCAGAATATATATACTTTATATGGTCTTAGATCACTATTGTAGAAATTACAAACGGAATGACAAAGTTATATATACCCTTTTACCTTCGGTGAAGGGTATAAAAAGGAAAGAGTTTTTCAATTAAGAGTAGTATTGATTGCAGCCCCCGTATTCAGTGAACGAAAATGTTGTACAAAGAAGCAATTATCCTTAAAAAAATACTTTTAGTATTTAATAAAGCCGTAAAAGGATTAACAAAAAATATAGCTAAACAATTTATATTCCAGTTCTTTATAAAAAAGGCTAATATTCTTAAGATGTAGAAGACAAGTAATTTAGTATTTAACACAAAAGTCTTTATAATAGTCTTTTTGAGGATATTGATGAAGGACCACTTGGAAGAATGCAATAATAACAAAAATACCATCCTATTTTAAATTTACGTGGAAAAAATATTTCTATTATATTATAAACATTTTATATTAATAATGAAGAAATATTCTGGTCCAATAGTAACAGATTCATTATAGGAAACTCGACTGTATTAAAATTTATTAAAAAGTATATATGTACATACGAGTATATTAACTTATAAGATTAGAAACGAAACAAATGATGAAAAAACCATATCATACAAATAATGGCAGTCTGCTGGAAGAAAAAAACTAACGACCTGCAGATGGTACTATTTATTCTTGGAAATTCTTAGCGTATAGGAGTGCAATGAGTTAAGCTGTGAAATTTCTAACAGTCCAATGTTGAAGAAGCTGATAGTCATACTTAATATAGGTTTTGCAATACATATATGGGGGATTTCATGTCAAGTGATCCAACTTTTGAAATCGATGTCTTCCGATTTGGATGAAATTTGCACCAATGTTAGTCTTATTGGATAGCAGTTTAGACACCAATTTTCAACCAGATCGGTCAAAAAGTTTCTGAGTTAAAGGGGGTCAAAATTTGACATTTTGGCCAAACCGGTGTTCTTTCTAATCCATGTAACTTATTATCTCTTGGTGTTAGCAAAATGTGTCCCAAACAAATTAGATAGCGATTTCTTCAAGCTTTCGAAAAATATTTTTTTTGTTTTTTTTTAAATTTTTTTAATTTTTTTTTTATATTTAAAACTTATTTTTTATTTTTTTTTTGAAAAGGGTATTTTTATGTTAATAGTTACGTTAATAGTTACATAGTTAATAGTTATGTTAATAGTTACAGTAACAATACCCTCCACTGCAAACCAACCAAGAAGTATCTTTTAAAAGTACTTATTGGATACAATGTTTTAATTATTGATATTGTAAACATTTATTCTTGGTGACACATAAATATTCACAAAGAATAAATGTGTAGCTGACACATCAGTTCCCTTTGTTTCTAATAATTATGTACTTGTATTGGCATATAGAAAATAAGCATAAAACCAACTACAAAGAGTTATTAACGCTGACACAGCAGTTCCCCTTATTTCCAATAATTATGTACTTGTATTGGCATATAGAAAATATGCATAAAACCAACTACAAAGAGTTATTAACGCTGACGCAGCAGTTCCCCTTATTTCTGATAATTATGTAAATGTATTGGTCTATAGAAAATAAGTATGAACATTATATTTCTTAGTTTTAAGATTCAGTTTAATAAAGACTCAAGATAAGAAAAGATCAACTTTGATATTTTACTGGCGCAGTCGGGTAAAGGATCTACACTACAGTATTAAGGACAAACAACAACGCACATCAACTATACTACAACACTAAATACAACCAAAGGATCTACACTACAGTATTAAGGACAAACAACTACGCACATCAACTATACTACAACACTAAATACAACCACAAGGATTTACAATACAACATAAAGGAGAAAAGTAAGACGTGGAATTTTTTTTTATTATTTTATTTTATGTTTTAAGTGAAACAAGAATATATTTTTTTGTGTGAAAGTATTAAAGTGGAAAAAGTTATAGAGTTAAAAAAAAACAAAGGAAAAGAAAATGGCTTTAACGATACAAGTAGACCCCATTAAATATTTATCCAAACTACCAAACTATGACGGAAATCTTAGGGATTTATATACCTTTACAGACTTAATAGATAGAATACGGACAGTTCTGGACACATACGACGTACTATCGCAAGGAATATTTTTAGACATAATAAAGTCAAGATTAACTGGTCCTGCTAAGGATATATCAGATATCAACAATAACCTCACAAGTTGGACTGAATTAAAGGAAGTATTAACAGACAATTTTGGTGATCGCCTTTCGGTGGAACAGTTGTATGATCAAATGCGATCACTAAAATTTAAAACAAATGCAAAAAATTTCTACGATGAAATTATCACCGTATTAAGAAGACTAAACATGAAGACGAGGACAGTGCACCAAAATGACGTGGGTTACAATGCCCTAATAGCGGCAAACAAGAGAACAGCTTTTGAAATGTTTAAAAACAAATTGATTGAACCAATGAGATCCATCATTTTTTGTAGAGACCCAACAAATATTGAAAACGCAATCAAAATACTCTTCGATGCAAATTATGCCTATTTTAGTCCAGAAATCAAGCAGGATAAACATTTTAAACAGAATAGTAACTCAAATGCAAACCAAAATAAAAATTTTAATAATGACAATGCTTTTAATCAGAACACTAATCAAAGTAGCTTTGTGCCAAATCATCATTCTAACGCAAATCATGTACAACCTCAAAATATAAATTTTAGAAACTCTCAGCAGAGTCATCAGAATTCTAGTAATAGACCAACAACAATGGAGATAGGAAATTTTCATCCCAGTAGTTCGACAAACTTGTATATGTGATAATAGCAGAATGTAAATTTTTAATAGATACTGGTGCAACGAATTCACTGGTCAATCCGGGTGTATTTCACCAAAGTAAAATCATTAACTTAAAGGAAACAAGAACACTTTTAGCTCTGATTAAGCTACACGAAGTTAGGCAGAAAGTCATAGTTAATCAGTCATTTAGTGAGTTTAATTTGTCAAATGAATATTTTAAATTCTTTGTGTACAATTTTAATCAAAATTTTGAGGGTTTATTAGGGAATGATATTTTAAGGAAATATAGGGCAATTGTTAATTATGAAAGAAATATTTTGATAATAAATGGACAAATGTTACCATTATTTTTTGAAACAAAAAAGAAAAAAAACCAATCAGTGTGCTACAGGGACAACATTATTATTACATCGATGTGCCAATTAAGAGTGGCAATATATTAATTAACAATGTATTGAGTCCAGATTATGAAGTATCGGTAGACGAAGGTTTATATAGTTGTAAAGATGGTAAAATTGTTTGTAAATAAATACAAAGCAAAAAGCAATCTTAATATTTGCGTTGATGAGGTTTTAAATTGCGAAGAAATCATTGAAGTCCATAGTGTAAGAGAATTTGGGGGAAGGTATATTAAAGATGGGGACATTGATATAAATTCGGTTTTAGTAGATGTTCGAACTGACCATCTCAATTCTGAGGAAAAAATGCAATTACGCAAATTGGTGCGAGACTTTGAATAGGTTTTTTCTGGTGAAAGAGGTTTAACTTTCACTCATAAAGTCAAACACAAAATAAATACTGTAGACAATATCCCAGTTAGAAGTAAATTATATAGATATCCATATATTCACAAGGAGGAAATTCAGAAACAAATTTTGGAAATGCTCAAAAATAGAATTATTGCACCGAGCAATAGTCCAAATAATAGCCCAGTATGGATTGTACCCAAGAAACCTGATGCATCGGGCATCAAGAAATATAGACTAGCAATAGATTATAGGAAACTTAATGATAAGACAATAGATGATAATTACCCCATTCCTAATATTGTAGATATTCTTGCCAAATTAGGGAAGTCAAACTATTTTTCCATCCTCTATCTTAAAAGCGGATTCCATCAAATCGAAATGGACGAAAAAGACAGACAAAAAACTGCTTTTTCTGTCGATAATGGACATTATGAATTCTTTAGGATCAAAAATTATTTTCGGGAATGAAATATTTATTAATTAATTCATTTATTAATGATGTGCTAATAATCCCAATTTATGATAAAAAACACTGAAATTTATTGTTGTGGGAAAGCTAGTTTCTATGCGCATTTCGCTGGTTGCTTAGGCCAGCTCGTCAGGAAACTTTTTCCAAATACTTTAGAAAAGCTAAAAATATTATACAAGTAAGACCATAAAGTGAATAAGAATTGTAAACACTCAGCTCTTACTTGTAACAATATCAAAGCTTCAACAAAGACACAACAATAAATAGTGAATTTTTTCTTTCTTAAATTCCCCTACAATTGGCTGGGTTTTTTCCAACACGAATTGTAGTTGTAAGAGAATAGAAAAAAAAAACAAAATTAAAAAAAACAAGTTGCTTAATAAAGTAGCTTGCCATTTCAGTTTTTTATTTGCCGGGCACATGCAAATTTATTATCAAAAATTATTTTCGGGAATGAAATATTTATTAATTAATTCATTTATTAATGATGTGCTAATAATCCCAATTTATGATAAAAAACACTGAAATTTATTGTTGTGGGAAAGCTAGTTTCTATGCGCATTTCGCTGGTTGCTTAGGCCAGCTCGTCAGGAAACTTTTTCCAAATACTTTAGAAAAGCTAAAAATATACAAGTAAGACCATAAAGTGAATAAGAATTTTAAACACTCAGCTCTTACTTGTAACAATATCAAAGCTTCAACAAAGACACAACAATAAATAGTGAATTTTTTCTTTCTTACATTC
This sequence comes from Pollenia amentaria, assembly GCA_943735925.1. Lineage (NCBI taxonomy): Eukaryota > Metazoa > Arthropoda > Insecta > Diptera > Polleniidae > Pollenia > Pollenia amentaria. The sequence goes on from OX031011.1 coordinate 20,006,060, forward strand.
CCCTACAATTGGCTGGGTTTTTTCCAATACGAATTGTAGTTGTAAGAGAATAGAAAAAAAAACAAAATTAAAAAAAACAAGTTGCTTAATAAAGCAGCTTGCCATTTCAGTTTTTTATTTGCCGGGCACATGCAAATTTATTATCAAAAATTATTTTCGGGAATGAAATATTTATTAATTAATTCATTTATTAATGATGTGCTAATAATCCCAATTTATGATAAAAAACACTGAAATTTATTGTTGTGGGAAAGCTAGTTTCTATGCGCATTTCGCTGGTTGCTTAGGCCAGCTCGTCAGGAAACTTTTTCCAAATACTTCAGAAAAGCTAAAAATATTATACAAGTAAGACCATAAAGTGAATAAGAATTTTAAACACTCAGCTCTTACTTGTAACAATATCAAAGCTTCAACAAAGACACAACAATAAATAGTGAATTTTTTCTTTCTTAAATTCCCCTACAATTGGCTGGGTTTTTTCCAACACGAATTGTAGTTGTAAGAGAATAAAAAAAAAAAAACAAAATTAAAAAAATCAAGTTGCTTAATAAAGCAGCTTGCCATTTCAGTTTTTTATTTGCCGGGCACATGCAAATTTATTATCAAAAATTATTTTCGGGAATGAAATATTTATTAATTAATTCATTTATTAATGATGTGCTAATAATCCCAATTTATGATAAAAAACACTGAAATTTATTGTTGTGGGAAAGCTAGTTTCTATGCGCATTTCGCTGGTTGCTTAGGCCAGCTCGTCAGGAAACTTTTTCCAAATACTTTAGAAAAGCTAAAAATATTATACAAGTAAGACCATAAAGTGAATAAGAATTTTAAACACTCAGCTCTTACTTGTAACAATATCAAAGCTTCAACAAAGACAACAATAAATAGTGAATTTTTGCTTTCTTACATTCCCCTACAATTGGCTGGGTTTTTTCCAACACGAATTGTAGTTGTAAGAGAATAGAAAAAAAACAAAATTAAAAAAACAAGTTGCTTAATAAAGCAGCTTGCCATTTCAGTTTTTTATTTGCCGGGCACATGCAAATTTATTATCAAAAATTATTTTCGGGAATGAAATATTTATTAATTAATTCATTTATTAATGATGTGCTAATAATCCCAATTTATGATAAAAAACACTGAAATTTATTGTTGTGGGAAAGCTAGTTTCTATGCGCATTTCGCTGGTTGCTTAGGCCAGCTCGTCAGGAAACTTTTTCCAAATACTTTAGAAAAGCTAAAAATATTATACAAGTAAGACCATAAAGTGAATAAGAATTTTAAACACTCAGCTCTTACTTGTAACAATATCAAAGCTTCAACAAAGACACAACAATAAATAGTGAATTTTTTCTTTCTTACATTCCCCTACAATTGGCTGGGTTTTTTCCAACACGAATTGTCGTTGTAAGAGAATAGAAAAAAAAACAAAATTAAAAAAAACAAGTTGCTTAATAAAGCAGCTTGCCATTTCAGTTTTTTATTTGCCGGGCACATGCAAATTTATTATCAAAAATTATTTTCGGGAATGAAATATTTATTAATTAATTCATTTATTAATGATGTGCTAATAATCCCAATTTATGATAAAAAACACTGAAATTTATTGTTGTGGGAAAGCTAGTTTCTATGCGCATTTCGCTGGTTGCTTAAACCAGCTCGTCAGGAAACTTTTTCCAAATACTTTAGAAAAGCTAAAAATATTATACAAGTAAGACCATAAAGTGAATAAGAATTTTAAACACTCAGCTCTTACTTGTAACAATATCAAAGCTTCAACAAAGACACAACAATAAATAGTGAATTTTTTCTTTCTTACATTCCCCTACAATTGGCTGGGTTTTTTCCAACACGAATTGTCGTTGTAAGAGAATAGAAAAAAAACAAAATTAAAAAAAACAAGTTGCTTAATAAAGCAGCTTGCCATTTCAGTTTTTTATTTGCCGGGCACATGCAAATTTATTATCAAAAATTATTTTCGGGAATGAAATATTTATTAATTAATTCATTTATTAATGATGTGCTAATAATCCCAATTTATGATAAAAAACACTGAAATTTATTGTTGTGGGAAAGCTAGTTTCTATGCGCATTTCGCTGGTTGCTTAGGCCAACTCGTCAGGAAACTTTTTCCAAATACTTTAGAAAAGCTAAAGATATTATACAAGTAAGACCATAAAGTGAATAAGAATTTTAAACACTCAGCTCTTACTTGTAACAATATCAAAGCTTCAACAAAGACACAACAATAAATAGTGAATTTTTTCTTTCTTACATTCCCCTACAATTGGCTGGGTTTTTTCCAACACGAATTGTAGTTGTAAGAGAATAGAAAAAAAAACAAAATAAAAAAAAACAAGTTGCTTAATAAAGCAGCTTGCCATTTCAGTTTTTTATTTGCCGGGCACATGCAAATTTATTATCAAAAATTATTTTCGGGAATGAAATATTTATTAATTAATTCATTTATTAATGATGTGCTAATAATCCCAATTTATGATAAAAAACACTGAAATTTATTGTTGTGGGAAAGCTAGTTTCTATGCGCATTTCGCTGGTTGCTTAGGCCAGCTCGTCAGGAAACTTTTTCCAAATACTTTAGAAAAGCTAAAAATATTATACAAGTAAGACCATAAAGTGAATAAGAATTTTAAACACTCAGCTCTTACTTGTAACAATATCAAAGCTTCAACAAAGACACAACAATAAATAGTGAATTTTTTCTTTCTTAAATTCCCCTACAATTGGCTGGGTTTTTTCCAACACGAATTGTCGTTGTAAGAGAATAGAAAAAAAAACAAAATTAAAAAAAACAAGTTGCTTAATAAAGCAGCTTGCCATTTCAGTTTTTTATTTGCCGGGCACATGCAAATTTATTATCAAAAATTATTTTCGGGAATGAAATATTTATTAATTAATTCATTTATTAATGATGTGCTAATAATCCCAATTTATGATAAAAAACACTGAAATTTATTGTTGTGGGAAAGCTAGTTTCTATGCGCATTTCGCTGGTTGCTTAGGCCAGCTCGTCAGGAAACTTTTTCCAAATACTTTAGAAAAGCTAAAAATATTATACAAGTAAGACCATAAAGTGAATAAGAATTTTAAACACTCAGCTCTTACTTGTAACAATATCAAAGCTTCAACAAAGACACAACAATAAATAGTGAATTTTTTCTTTCTTACATTCCCCTACAATTGGCTGGGTTTTTTCCAACACGAATTGTCGTTGTAAGAGAATAGAAAAAAAAAACAAAATTAAAAAAAAACAAGTTGCTTAATAAAGCAGCTTGCCATTTCAGTTTTTTATTTGCCGGGCACATGCAAATTTATTATCAAAAATTATTTTCGGGAATGAAATATTTATTAATTAATTCATTTATTAATGATGTGCTAATAATCCCAATTTATGATAAAAACACTGAAATTTATTGTTGTGGGAAAGCTAGTTTCTATGCGCATTTCGCTGGTTGCTTAGGCCAGCTCGTCAGGAAACTTTTTCCAAATACTTTAGAAAAGCTAAAAATATTATACAAGTAAGACCATAAAGTGAATAAGAATTTTAAACACTCAGCTCTTACTTGTAACAATATCAAAGCTTCAACAAAGACACAACAATAAATAGTGAATTTTTTCTTTCTTAAATTCCCCTACAATTGGCTGGGTTTTTTCCAACACGAATTGTAGTTGTAATAGAAAAGAAAAAAAAACAAGTTGCTTAATAAAGCAGCTTGCCATTTCAGTTTTTTATTTGCCGGGCACATGCAAATTTATTATCAAAAATTATTTTCGGGAATAAAATATTTATTAATTAATTCATTTATTAATGATGTGCTAATAATCCCAATTTATGATAAAAAACACTGAAATTTATTGTTGTGGGAAAGCTAGGTTCTATGCGCATTTCGCTGGTTGCTTAGGCCAGCTCGTCAGGAAACTTTTTCCAAATACTTTAGAAAAGCTAAAAATATTATACAAGTAAGACCATAAAGTGAATAAGAATTTTAAACACTCAGCTCTTACTTGTAACAATATCAAAGCTTCAACAAAGACACAACAATAAATAGTGATTTTTTTCTTTCTTACATTCCCCTACAATTGGCTGGGTTTTTTCCAACACGAATTGTCGTTGTAAGAGAATAGAAAAAAAAAACAAAATTAAAAAAAACAAGTTGCTTAATAAAGCAGCTTGCCATTTCAGTTTTTTATTTGCCGGGCACATGCAAATTTATTATCAAAAATTATTTTCGGGAATGAAATATTTATTAATTAATTCATTTATTAATGATGTGCTAATAATCCCAATTTATAATAAAAAACACTGAAATTTATTGTTGTGGGAAAGCTAGTTTCTATGCGCATTTCGCTGGTTGCTTAGGCCAGCTCGTCAGGAAACTTTTTCCAAATACTTTAGAAAAGCTAAAAACATTATACAAGTAAGACCATAAAGTGAATAAGAATTTTAAACACTCAGCTCTTACTTGTAACAATATCAAAGCTTCAACAAAGACACAACAATAAATAGTGAATTTTTTCTTTCTTACATTCCCCTACAATTGGCTGGGTCATTTGGCCTGAAAAATGCACCGAGCACTTTTCAGAGAATGGTAGATAATATTTTACGCGAAAACGTTTCAAAAAGGGAATGCATGGTGTATATTGATGACATCATAGCATTCTCAAATGGTTTAGAGGAACATATAAAAAACTTGAGATCTGTATTTTTCAAGTTAAGGAATGCTAGACTTAAGGTCCAGCTCGATAAATGTGAGTTCCTTAGGAAAGAAGTTGAGCTTCTAGGACATACAGTAAACGAAGATGGGGTGGCTCCAAACCAATGAAAAATTGCAACAATTGACAAAATTAAAGTACCAAAAACCGGAACTGAGATAAAAAGATTTTTGGGGATGACGGGTTACTATAGACGATTTATAAAACATTTTGCTCATATAGCTAAACCATTGACAATATGCTTGAAAAGAATACTTGTATAGACGTTAATGACTCAAGGTTTTTAAGGCGTTTAAGGTTCTAAAAGAAAAATTGACTAATGCTCCCGTTTCAATATACCCAGATTTCAATTTGCCCTTCGAAATTACAACTGATGCAAGTAATGTAGCAATAGGAGGTGTATTGTCACAAAATAATAAACCAATAGCATACGTGTCTCGCACGTTAAATGAACATGAACTTAACTACTCAACCATTGAAAAAGAATGTTTGGGAAGAGTATGGTGTTTGAAACAGTTCAGACCATATGTATACGGTAGAAAGACCATTTTGTTCACGGATCACAAACTTGTAATTTGGTTGAATTATTTTAAAGAACCAAGCTCAAAGCTTATGCGTTGGAAATTGCAGATAGGGGAATATTATTACAAAATTAATTATAAAGAAGGAAACCTCAACAAAGTTGCAGATTGTCTAAGTAGAATAGATATAAATAATAATGAAATAATACGTAGAAGCAATGCATCACCGTGCGCTGAGGGTGATAACATAATAAGGGAAACAAATAAACCACTTAATTTATTTAAGAATCAAATAATTTTTGAAAAAATAACTTCTGGAGCAGCATCTATTAAAAATATTGTTATTCACGACAATAAACGAAAAATAATTAGGGCAAAAAACTTTGATAATGATTTTATCAAATCTATTTTTTTCAATCACTTTGATCATGAGAAAAATAAAAAAAATAGAAAGAAATTGAGTTAGTTAATTCAAATGACGAGTTTAGGAAAATAAATATAGCCTTTTTTTCTTAGACGAAAACGTTATACTTACTTTACTAATACCTCGATTTAATGACCAAATTTTGAAAGATATATTTTAGAGCCATTGTTAAATAAAAAATGAAACCTTATTATTCTCATTTAACGAAATACTTTTAGACAATAAGAAAAATGTATACTAGTCCATTGTAAAGGACGATAAGATTAAAAATTTAATTAGTATTAAGGATAAATGTTTATTAGATGTTTTTAAATCTGACATTATCAAAAATTGTTTTAAAGAAAAAAGAGAGCCAAGAGAATTAATAAAGGAAATTGTTGTAAAAAATGTAAAAGCAAAAAAATTAAAGCAAACTTGTAATGAACACACTATTGGTATTAGCGGAAACCAAATTATAAAATTTGAAAACTGTTCAATAAATATTAATAATGAAATATTTTCCAATTATAATACTGTTGTAGTTGAACATTATATAAACCCTGGATTTATCAAAGAAATACATAATAATAATGAGGTTCAAGAAGAACTATCATTACAAATTTAAACAAAAAATATATACAAAAAAGAAGATTAATAGAAAAATCCAATTCAAAAATGGTACGTCATAATGTATTGCTTTACATTGTCATAATTGGTGTCATAGCCATTTGTATTGTATATATCCCTTTACGGCGTCATGTTGTATTTCTGCAACATTACCTTAAAGTAAGTGTAAAAATATTATATGTGGCAGCATAGCAATTAAAGTTGATGTTGCAGCTTGGCAACATAGCATTCTAACGGTTTAAAAACTATAAGCTTTCTAGACAGCAACAAGTTTGTATTTATTTCATTTAAGTGACCAGTGTGTAGAAATCTGTTGTGCGCTCTTTGAATTCATTTTCAAAAAATTATTTTTTTAAGTAAAAGTGTTATTTAACTATTGAAATTTGTTTGAGTGAAAGGTAAGAGGATATATTTCAATAATCAGTTACATATTTTTCCCCCAAACCAATTTCGTTTACGTTTTATACTGATTTTGGTTTGTTGTATATATGCAACATTGCCTATTTATACTGATTTTGGTTTGTTGTATATATGCAACACTGCCTATTGAGGTGTATTATTTTACTATTTTTTCATGGCTTCTGTATAGAAAAATACAAGCTGGGAAGGGTAGTACCAGCAAAACTCTCAACTCTGCTGACTTTCGATTAAATATTGCTGAAACGTTATGCAAATACAATCGTACAAAGCGTGGAAGTGATGTTGAATGTCTTATTCAAAATAAAAAGAAGAAAGGGCCGGCTCAACACGTTCCACCGAAAGATGTCAGGTTGGACCAATATGGGCACTGGCCAGTTTGGGTCGATAAACGCATGAGATGCAAATTTCCTGAATGCAAAGGCTATACGCAGACATCTTGCGAAAAATGCGGGGTTAGTTTGTGCTAAAATAAGCAAAACAACTTCTTTAAAAATTTTCATATTCTTTAATTTAAATTTCAATTTTTAGAGCTACAGCTGCAATGTTGCATTTCTGCAACATATAATTTTTTTCCATAAATAATATCTTAAATATAAAAAAAAAATTTTTTATTAATTTTTCCATTAATAGTAGCCTATTTACCACCTTTTAACAAAAAACTAAAGAAATTGGCGTTCTTGCGCCGTAAAGGGATATGACAAAATTTATAATAAAATACAAAAATGCTTCGAGGACGGAAGCATTAACAAACGATGGGGGAGTTACAGCAACAGTACCCTACACTGCAAACCAACCAAGAAGTATCTTTTAAAAGTACTTATTGGGTACAATGTTTTAATTATTGATATTGTAAACATTTATTCTTGGTGACACATAAATATTCACAAAGAATAAATGTGTAGCTGACACAGCAGTTCCCTTTGTTTCTAATAATTATGTACTTGTATCGGTATATAGAAAATAAGCATAAAACCAACTACAAAGAGTTATTAACGCTGACACAGCAGTTCCCCTTATTTCCAATAATTATGTACTTGTATTGGCATATAGAAAATAAGCATAAAACCAACTACAAAGAGTTATTAACGCTGACACAGCAGTTCCCCTTATTTCTGATAATTATGTATGTAAATGTATTGGTCTATAAAAAATAAGTATGAACATTATATTTCTTAGTTTTAAGATTCAGTTTAATAAAGACTCAAGATAAGAAAAGATCAACTTTGATATTTTACTGTTAATCCCAGGAATAAAATCACTTTTTCTATAGAGATGCTGACAAATAAAATTTTTTTATTTCTTTGTAATAATAATTAAATAAATATAAAATAATAATAATAAAAACAAAAAGATATATAATCTAAAAAATACCCTTTTCAAAAAAAAAAATAAAAAATAAGCTTTAAATTTAAAAAAAAGAAATATTTAGCGAAAGCTTGAAGAAATAGCTATCTAATTTGATTAGGACAAAGTTTGCTACCACCAATAGATAATAAGTTACATGGATGAGAAAGAACACCGGTTTGGCCAAAATGTCAGATTTTGACCACCTCTAACTCAGAAACTTTTTGACCGATCTTGTTAAAAATTTGTGTCTAAACTACTAATCAATAGGACTAACCTTGGTGCCATCCAAATCGGAAGACATCGATTTCAAAAGTTGGGTCACTTGACATGTACATATATATGTATATATAGATTCGGCTTATATTAATGTTGCAGCACTGTTTTTCTTTTTGCTTATGCAATAATTTGCAGTTTGATCACTTATTCCACTAACACGTTCAGAGTATGAAACAGAATACACATTTTTGACGTAAAAAAAATTTATGTGTTCGTAAAAATATATCAAATACTCTGTTAATTTATACTGAATTATACACTAAATGATAAGCCATTTCTGATTTTGTTAATAGCTTGGATATTTTTTAAGGTGGAAGTATAAAATTTTCTTAAAATTTTTACCGTGAATCGTAATCAATAAAAAAGTCAATTTCAAAATTTTCAATGATACATTGCTTTGCATTTTAGCAGGCGATATGTATACTGTTGTAAAAAATTCTTTGATGCTTTTAAAAGGGAACGTTTTTTTCTTAAGCAGACATAAAGGCAAAACTCATTGAAAAAACTCCAAGTACTCAATAACTGTTGTTGTTGTAATACAGTTTTGGTTTTACGAACCAAAACACTGGGTTTTTTCGTTGATAAAATTTTTCTTAAGTAGGTAACAAATATTTGAAATTAAAGTAAAAAAGGCTTGTTTTGCTAAAAACTATTTGTAAACAACCTTTATACGATAAAGCAAATGTGATAATAGCTATAATTATTGAATAATGCCAGTTATTGAAAATTCAATAATGTACCTAAAATTTGTATGTGGGTATTAAGCAAAGTTGTAATAAATTTTTTATCTGAAGATCGTAAGCAAAAGGTAGTGGTAAGAATATACTTATACAGCACACTTTCAACTAAATGAGTATTTTCTCAACATTTTTTAATTAGTTTATTTAAAACTGTGCGATACATAGATACTATGTATATACATATTATCTGCTTCAAATTCTAAACATATAATATTTTTTTATTGTAAAGGATGATTTGCTCAAAACAAATGAAGCCATGCAAAAAGTTGGAAATAATATAAATGGTCAGGAAGTTTTAACCAATTCAAATTTAATGAACTGCAGATTTCAAGATATCATATCCAAATGACCACGCGCAATTCATCTGTACAAAACCATACTTTAACCATTAAGCAGAAGCTTAACAGACTATGTGATGGAGAGACCAATAAGTACCAATATACTTGATTATTGGCGCATAACTTATTTTTTTTTTACATTTTTTTTTATTGAATCTTCATATATTAAATATGAACTAACAAGAATTAATCAAATCTTATACTAATACTTTATTTTTGTCCTGCCAATGCTAGATGAAAATTTTTCTCTTCACGATTTCTATTCACATATGTAGATTTTTAGCGGTCTTCTCGTCGGATGAGTCCTGCAGTATCTCTTCTCCTTAATCTAAAGTGGCCGCTGTCATTTAAAATATTTCAAGCTAGTGGATTTGGGCGCGACTCAAGCCTTTTTAAATATTTTGCAGCGTAATTCGTAATAATAGTTTTTACTAATGGCAAATTATGTGTGATTATTCGAAGAAGTTTATTTTTTCGATACTTGAGTCCGAGGCAGTGCCCCATAGCTGAATACCGTAGCACCAGATTGGCTTTAATATAGAGTTGTAGAGTAGGAGTTTGCAATCGAGGCTAAGAACAGAATTTCTTCAAATAAGCCAATTAATTTTAATTGCTTTTAGTTTCATTTGTGTTAGTTTTGCTTCTATATGGCATTTCCATGTTAAGCGCCGATCTAGATGAATACCAAGATATTCTACATGCGATTGTTGGGGCACTAATTGATTATTGATTTTAATAGGGGGACATGACTCCCGACGCAAGGTGAATGTTATATGTACGCAATTTTTCTCGTTGACCTTTATCCTCCATTGTTTTAACCACTTTTCCAATTCAAATATATGATTCTGCAAGTAGCGAGATGCTTCATGACAGCTTTCGTGTACGCTTAAAAAAGCTGTATCATCAGCAAATGTTGAAGTTAGGGTGTGGTTATTTGTGGGCATGTCTGAGGTATATATTAAGTATAACAGTGGGCCCGTGATGCATCCCTGAGGGACTTCAGCGTCAATTGGCTGAGGAGAACTTATAAAATCACCTTCTTTAATAATAAACCTTCTACCGACTTAGTAGTTTTCTAACAGCTTGTGGGTATTTACTGGTAAGTTTAACTTCAATTTATGTAATAACCATTCATGCCAGACTTTATCAACAGCTTGAGAAACATCGATGAAGAGGGCGGAACAATATTTTTTTTCTTCAAAGGCTTTTCTTATGGCGTTTACTATACGATGGGTTTGTTCAATTGTACTATGTTCTCTTCTAAAGCCGAATTGATGGTTAGAAATACATCTATTTATATTTAAAATTGGGGCTAATTTTGACACTAACAGCTTCTCAAACAGCTTTGATATATTAGACAATAAGCTTATAGGTCTATATGACTCAACTTTTTTAGGATCCTTTCCTGGTTTAGATATCATGGTAACTAAGGATACTTTCCATTCTTGAGGGTAGTATTAAAGGCGTAAAATAGCATTAAAAATCAGGAGAATAATTTTCTTTGCTATGCTGGGAAGCTCCAAAAGCATTTTGTTACTGATCTTATCAAAACCAGGGGCTTTATTGGGGTTTAAATCATGAATAGCCTTTTTGATTTCTGTTATCTCAAATCTTAGTGGAACAGCTGCTCTAACAGCAACAGGTGGTAACTCGACCGCCATATCGAGAAATGTGTGAGCGGTAAATACGGTTTTCAAATGATTAACAAAAAGATTTCCTTTTTCTATATCATTTCTTGCCCAACTTCCGTTTAAGTTTCTTAATGGTGGTTTAGTGATAACTGGTCTTTTAAGATTTCTAGCTGCACGCCATAATGAGTAGTCTGATTGTGGAGTTGCATCAAGTTCCTTAAGATATTTTTCAAAGGATGCAGTTTTTTGGGACTGCAGTAACATTCTTAGCCTTTTTGTGCACTATTTTAATAAAGTCTTAAGTTGAGGGGATCTATGCAATTGCCACTCTCCTCGAGCTCTCCTTTTTTCAGTCAAGAGACGCTCAACATCTGTAGAATATATTTTAATATTTTTGATTTTTTTGGGGGTTATGCTAGAATGTTGAACAGCTAGTTTTAGATAACTGTCAAAATTAACAATAGAGAGATTCACATTCTCCGGTGTACTAAGCGGAATATTTTAACCAATTTATTTGTGTTGCCGACGTCACTAAGTTACCAGACGGAGCTACAATTCTATTACGGTTTGTTATAGTAATATTTGTAGGAGTATGATCAGAAGATAATTCTTAGAAAGCTTCAACATAAATCGTGTCTGCGGGGATGTTTTTAACAAAATCCAAAATCTATGACATCTGGAACTTTTTGCTGATCAGTAGGCCAATATGTTGGTTGTCCGCTCGCGACCACTTTTAGATCCATTTTACAAATTGTGTTATACAAGACACGACCCTTAGGTGTAATAAGTCGTGACTCCCAGAAAGTGTGTTTAGCGTTGTAATCGCCAGCAGCCAGGAAGCAGGGTCCTAATGATTTGAAATATTTATTATATTGGCTTTCTGATATTGGAAATCTAGGTGGGGAGTATAATGATGAAATTACTAGGTTTCGATTTAATTCCTCAACGCAAATGTTCGTTGCTTGGAGATAATCTTCACGATGATCGCACATTAAAGGCCTCGTTACTTTTACGTATACGTTGATGATCAGCTGTTCCGTTTTCATTACCAAGTCTATGTATAAATAGGTACTCTTACGTAAACGTAACGTTGCGTTGCTGACGAACTTGATAAAATTAAAATTTCTCTCCGTTTTTACGTATCCGCTCTCAAGAATTTTATTTTTGTTATCAAGCAGTGTTGTCAACAAAACGTTTTAGCCGGCGGCTTACTTTTAGATTTTTTTAATAAGAATCTGTTTTTAATACATAAATTTAAAGAATATAAACATTACATACATACATACATCTTAATATATAAAAAATCCGTGTCACTGTGTATGTTTCGAATAAACTCAAAAACGAGTCAACTGATATTCATGAAAATTAGCATATATATGTAATTTGGTCCAACTTAGATGATAGGATAGTTATTATTTAAATTAATGGCCTGGGGGCGGAGGGGCGTGGCAAAATCCATAACTTGAGAACGGCTTGACCGATTTGAACGATTTTTTCTTTGAAATTATCGCCATGGTCCAACTTAGGTTTTTACGGAAAGAAAATTTTGCCCCGCCCACTTTTTTCGATTTACCTAACATCAGAAAACGGCTCCATCGAGTTGACTTATTTTTCTTTCAAAATTCGTATTAATCAACTTTAAGTTTTCATCGAAAGAAAAATTTACCACGCCTACATTTACGCCCACTTTTTCTATTAAGCGCATAACTGGAGAACGGCTTGACCGATTTGGACGATTTTTTCTTTAAAATGATCGCCATGGTCCAACTTAGGTTTTTACGGAAAGAAAATTTTGCCCCGCCCACTTTTACGCCCACTTTTTTCGTAAGAAAAACTTTATGATAGGTATTTCATGGATTTTTATTTAAAGGCCATAAATTTCGTTTAAAGATCCATTTAGGTCGTCTGGTAATACAACACTAATGTTTGCTTAGGGCCAGCAACGCGGACCGGGTCAGCTAGTATACATATATAAATAAATATAAATATATATATATAAGTTTTTTTGTTTTACAATAATGCCCAAAACCCGTTTTTGATTAAACTTGGTAAGAAGATAGAATTTTACAGCGAAATTACTAAATGCTATATTTTTCCGGAATTTTGCAGCAGGGAGGAATAAAATGGTAAAAAATAAGCAAAAACCGATTTTTTGGAAATAACCCTACGATCTTAAATCCAAATTTTTTTCGTACGAATTTTTTCGTACATTTTAGGGCAAACAGGGGAAAAATTCGTTCTATTGGTACTTTTTTGTGAACACTTTTTTTGCAGTAATTTTGATGGGGTTTCCCCGGGCATCTCCGGAAATTAACACCGTGTATACACATATATAGGCGAGGATTTAGTAGCACTTTTTACTGATACCCATATAAATGAGGTCAACTTTGTACTTAAAGAGATATTAATAAAGTCTTAATAAAATTTTAAGGTCCATAACTCCTTAACTAGGTGCTTACGTGCGAAAAAACTATTTCAAAAGTTGTTATTTTATAGCATTTTTCAGTGCTGTACATACAAGCATATCTGTAAATATACATATGCATATATATTTTACTTCTTATTTAGAAAAGCGTCGATATCGTTATGCATTGGCGATTTCAAACCATAACATTAACAACATGCTTTAAACCAACACTGAGTGCAAAATCAAAACAAAACAACGTTTTTTATTTCATTCTCTTTGTTTTTTTAACACACTTTAAGAACATATGATACGTTTACGTATTTTAAGTAACTACCAACCATTGACGTCGACCGCAACGTTTACGTATCCGCAACATTTACGTAAAGAGTAACGAAGCCTTAAGTAGTGTTTTATTCGGGTTTTTATCAAAATGGCAGAACCTCCATTAGCTCTACCTCGAGGGTCCTTGGTATCATATAATGTATAACCATTGATTTTAAACGTATTTCTTGAGGTCAGATGAGTTTCAGAAACCATCATAACATCAATTTGTTTATTTTTAAGGAAGAATTCTAGTTCATTTTTATGTTGGCGGATGCCATTTGCGTTCCAAGAGCAAATTTTTAAACAGTTCATGGCTTGTTTTGTACAGCTTGCAATAACATCGATTGCATTCTTAACATTTCTTGCATCATGCTACCCATTGTGTTAGTGAAATTGTTAACTGTTTGCACTAATGTTTCCATGATTTTTTCTAGCCGGGTTAAATTAGAAATAAGAATTTCGTCATTATTTGGTACATTACCTTGCAGTGGCATTGGATTAGATTTTAAGACATTAGCGTTCGAGGTTCTGTTATTATTTGGCTGTGGTATCTGGACGCCGTACGTGTTTCCTTGATTAGTTGCCTGCGTTTGAGGGGGGTTAAGTTTCTGTCCAACAGAACGCTTGACAATCGAATATACCGGGCACCCTTGTAATTAAAAGTCTTTCATTTAATTTTAATTTTTTTGTTTATGAAGAATTCTTTATTTAGTGCGGCTAGTACGCACTGTTTGTAATTGTTATAAGAATTGATTTTGTTTAATAATTGTGTCCATTTTTATACTCAATAAATGCTTATTAAGCATTTTCATTACAGTGGAAGGTATAGCGGTTTGCTTAGCATTTTCTTACAATCCCGCAGACACTTGTCCAATAGCAAGAGTTGTGATAGTATTACTATTGACGACCGTGTGAACTGCTAGTATTGTATTCATACACACACACACAGCGCACAACACTCAAGTGGCTTATTCGTATTACATTAAACATGCGCCTGGTTCATTGCATGTAATGTATACTGAAATTATGTGTGCAAGCAATGTTAATATAAAAGACACGCTACACCTCCCTTTTACGGAAGAATGTTCATATAACTGAAAGTTTTATGGACATTCTTTAACAATTATGTATTATACTTAATTATGTGGAAACAATTTTGTTACTTGAATACTAATAACATTTATTATAATTAGGTGAATTTAATATTTTATTCATTATGGTAAGATTTAAGTCTATTCTTATGTACTATATGTTTTTTATTATTTTTCCTATCAACTATGGTTACATTATTTCTAAAATCTATATTTTTAATTTCATAAGGACCTTTATACCTATTATCTAATTTGTGCCTACTTCATTTTTAATTAAAACTAAGTCTCCTACTCTGAAATCTACTTCTAATAATGACCTATCATAATTTAATTTTTGTTTAAGTTAAGACCTATCTATCATAGCGCGCGCTCTCTTATGTGCTATTTCTAACCTAAATTTAACTTCCTTAGCATAATTTTCTATATTATATAATGGTGTTATTTCTTGTATATTATTGAACTGTTGAAACCCATTTGGAAGTCTACCAAAAACTAACTCATAAGGACAATAGTCATGAACGGAAGATGGCGTAGTGTTAAAACAGTACGTGAAATATTTAAGCCATTCATCCCAATCGGTTTTTTCAACGGATATGTATGATCTTACATATTCGTTAAAAGTTCTGTGACTTCTTTCCTCAGTTCCTAGAGTCTGGTGATGGTAAGCTGTTGATGTTATTTTTTCAATATTCAAAAGGTTACACAATTCAGTAAGTATTGAGTTTTTGTATTCTGTACCCATGTCTGAAATGAAGGTCTTCATTGGACCATAGGTAAGAATAAAATTTTCAAATATTGCTTTCGCAATGGCTTTTGCGCTTTTATCTTGTATAGGTACCGTTACAAGATATTTTGTCATGTCACATATTATGGTGACGGCATATTCATTTCCGAAATATGATTTTGGTAGTGGACCTATAGTATCCACAATAACCGTAGCAAAAGGTTTTTTTGGTGTATTTGTCAATGTCAGTGGTATTTTCGTATGTTTTGTTATTTTAGCCGTTTGGCATTTTTGACACATTTTAACGTATTTTGTTATATCTCGAGTCATATTTTTCCAATAGTAGTATCTTTTTATTTTATTTAGAGTTCTTGAAATACCGGAATGTCCTCCCTCTGCGGGGTCATCGTGGTATCGTTTCATTATCTCTGTTATTAATTTGGCATTTGTTACGTGGATCACCTCATTAAGTAGCGCTACTTTTAATAATTTTAATAATTTATTGCCCATTTCTTTAAATTCATTAATAGAGATAAATTTGAAAATTTTCTCACTGGGTGCCACTTGTACTTTATGAATATTTAATTTACCGGCCACTTCTTCGAGCCTAGGGAAAAATTGTCCTAAGTCAAATTTCCCATTAGTAAATAATTCATCTACATTTATACATGCTATTATTGATTTGCCACGTTTAATATAAACTTTTTGTGGGGTAATCTTTAGCTTACAAAGTTTTCTGACGTCAGAATTAATAATTGGTTCAAATACATTGGGCTTCTCATTTTCATTATTTAAATGCCGTTTATTTGGTGTAATTGGATATTTCTTTTTAAGTGCATTGTTTGTCATTGCTCGAGTTGTTACTTTGTATACATTGTTGTTTTTATTATTTATTTCTTTTAAGTCATTTATTGTAATGCGTGACAAAGCGTCGGCCACATAATTATCTTTTCCCCTAAGATATTCTACAGTGAAATCATATTCTTTCAAGTCCAGTCTCATTCTAGTTAGTTTTGAGCTTGGATTTTTCATGGAAAAGAGGTATGACAGAGGTCTGTGATCAGTGCGGACAAGAAAATGTTTACCATAAATATATGGTCTAAAATGTGTGATGGCCCAGTGTATAGCGGTTAATTCTTGTTCAATTGTTGATTTGTTACTCTCGCCTTTTGTAAATATTTTGGATGCGTATGCTATTGGTAGATGTTTTCCCTCATGTTCTTGAGTTAGTACAGCTCCACAAGCATGTTTGCTTGCATCTGTTGTTATATAATACTCTTTTGTGAAATCTGGATATTGAAGTAATGTTGGACTCATTAATGCTTTTTTAAGATATTTAAATGCTGAGTCACAATCTTCAGTCCATTCGAACTGCACACCCTTTTTGGACAATCGTGTAAGATGTCTAGAATACTCTGAAAAATTTTTGATAAATCTGCGATAGTAGTTGCAAAATGCTACAAATCTTCTTGCACTATCCGCATCTTTTGGTTGTGGATAATTTTCGATTACCGAATATTTACTATCGTCAGGCAGTATTCCTTTATCAGTGCATTTATGTCCTAGGTATGTTACTTCCCTCATGAAAAATTAACATTTTTCGGGATGTAACTTAAGATTGCGTTTTCGACATAATTCAAACACATTTGTTAAATTGTAAAGCATATGCTTTTCCGAACATCCTAAAACAACTAAGTCATCCATATAAAGAAATGCTTGTTCTGGTCGCAAACCAGTAAAAGCGAGTGTCATCATTCTTTAAAAAGAATTTGGCGCTATTTTTAAACCATTGGGTAATCTAGTAAATCTATAAGATCCATTTGCTGTTGAAAATGAAGTTAGATCTCTAGAGTTTTTTTCTAGTCCAATTTGGTGAAAACCGGACATTAAATCTAGACATGAAAAATATTTGGCTCTACCGAGTTTGTCTAAAATGTCATCTATTCTAGGTAATGGAAATTTGTCTGCTATCAATTTCTTATTTAGTTGTCTATAATCCACTACGAGTCTCCATCTTTTTGTTTCTGAATTTGGAAGTGATTTCTTCGGTACCAGTAGAATTGGACTGTTGTACTCAGAATTTGATGGTTCCACTATTCTGTCGTCTATTAATTTTTTCACCTGTCCATCTATCTCCTCTTTGTGTGTATGTGGTATCCGGTAATTCTTAATGTACACCGGTTGTGAATCCCTTACTCTTAACTTTTGTTCATAGAAATTATTAATTGTTATTGTTTCTGATTCTAAATCGAAAATATCGCTGTATGATGTGCAAAGTTCCGTTAATGAATTTTTAAATTGTTCTGGAA
Source organism: Pollenia amentaria (assembly GCA_943735925.1). NCBI lineage: Eukaryota > Metazoa > Arthropoda > Insecta > Diptera > Polleniidae > Pollenia > Pollenia amentaria. Next base: position 20,023,955 of record OX031011.1, read on the forward strand.
AATTTTTCTGTAAAAGTTTTAATATTTCTGATTTTCTGTGTGTATTTTTGGTCGGATTTCGTTCGACTATTTCATATTCAGAAAGATTTTCGGTTTTTATTTTACTTTTATTAACTGATGTAATAGTTTTATTTGTATTTAGAATACGAATGTATGCTTTATTAGATTTTACCAATGTGTTCGCGATAAAGACTCCTGGTTCAAGTTCTTGATTTGGTATTAGTATTTCATTATCGCAATTAATAAAATTTACTTTACGTATTACTTCTGATCTTGGCGGCAATATAAGATTATCGCTGTTGTTAGTAATTGGTATTTCTATAGGTTGTGGTATATTGAATGGTCGTAGGACTAGGTAGTCATAATCCTGATTAAAATCTAATATACAATTATATTTCTTAATAAAATCCATACCAATGATTCCATCGCTTGGTATTGGGAAATTATTTTCTACTACTTGAAAATTGTGTGGTATTAGATAATTTTTAAATTTTAAATCAAAAAATATACTACCTATAGATTTAATTTCACCTTGTCCTATGCCACTTAATGTTGTGATTTTGTTAGTATTTATTTTCTTTAAATCAAAATATTTGGATTTTATGAGTGAAATGTCGGCACCTGTATCAACTAGTAGTGTTACTGTTGTGTTACTGTTATCTATATTAATCTGAATGAAATAACATTAGTTGAGGTTAAGGTTATACACTTTATTATTTACTGTTCTAATCTTAGGGGATGTTCGTAGTTTTCCGAACCATTTTCATTTGAGTTCATTGCTCGTACGTAGTGTCTATTACCACGATTATTGACAGGTCTTTGTCTGTTTCTATTATTGTAATTGTTATTGTTGTTATTTCCGTTGTTATTATTAATATTGTTATTATTTCGGGGGTAATTGTTTCTCCTACGAAATCTTCTGTTATTTCCACGATAATAAGTGGGTCTTTGACCTAAATATAATACGGAGTTTTGTTGCCCTGTTGCTTCAGTGCAACTGCTTACAAATTTACTCACGGCTTCATTCATATCATTGAATTGGCCTGCTTCCATAAGTTTTACTTTTTCATTGGAGCAGTTTTTTGTAATGGCTTTTACTGCAACTTGTGTAGAGTATTTGTTAGCTAGTTCACACGATAAACCATCAGATATATATGCCGTTTCAAGTGACTTTGTGAGATTTTCTATTTCAGTACAGTATGCAGTTGGTGTTTTATTGTTTTGTTTTATGCTCATCAGTTTAGCTGACAAAACATGCACTGATTCACCTTTAACAGTTACTTTGTGCTTAGTGATAATTTTTTCTATTGTAGATTCTTCACTTATGAGATTTCTACCATTTCCCTTAAGCTTTGTTTTAATTAGTGATATTGCAGAAGATTCGTGTATACCCTTTATTAAATTAACTAATTGTAAGGAGTCTATGAACGACTGCAAATTTTCGGATTTTCCATCAAATTCCGTAATCAGCTTTGAAGCTGTATTTAGGAATTCTACCAATGTTTGTGTCATTTTAGTATCTGTTTTATTGTCTGTTGTCAAATTTACTGTTTCGTGTAGAGTCTCAGGTAGTTTTATCTGTATATTTTTTAAAGCGGCTATTTTTAGGACTTTGGTTTTTAAATCCAAAAAGAATCTTTCTGCTGCAATTTTTTGACTAAATGTCAACCGATTATAGTTTACATTAAATATAATTCTTATTTCCTCAAGTCTATTAAGTAGGATTTGGAAGTAATGTTGAATGGTCTCTTCCTTAGGTGGTCTTTCAACATTCAGGCACTTATAAGAACGATCGAAGTGCTCTTTAATTAACTTAACCTTATTCAATATATCTTTCCATTCCATCTAAACTTTTCTAAATCATTGGCCCTATTATATTTTATCTAGATTATCTGCTCTGCTAGCATATTTTTTCTTGAGTCTTCTATTGTGCATTTGGTAAATGCGAATTATAAAATTAATTATTACGATTACTGTTATTATTAATAGATAGATTTCAATAGTTAACAAATTAGTTTTTCCCTCAACTACTTCTATTTCATTGATGACGTTGGCCTTGGGCCTGTCAAATTTTGTTTCAGATTTACACATTAAAAATTTCTAACTCATTAACGTAATTACCAAAAAAAAAAAAAAAAATTCCCTTATGAAAAAAAAAATAGATTTTAAGTTTTAATTTTACATTAAATATATTTTGATAAAATGTAAGAGTAAAATTATCTAAGTGGCATATTATTATAAAACTAATTAAAAATGTATAGATTTAAAGATGTCTTTCAAGTTTGACATTAAAAAAATAATTTTGTATATATTTTTTTTTTTTTTTTTTTTTTTTTTTTTTAATATTATTATTATTAAAATATTTTTCCTCAAGTTTTGCCTCGAGCGATTTGTTCGCTTATAGGCCCTAAGAGTGCAGATAATAAGGCCCGCACATCTGTTTTATAGTAATCAAAAAAAAAATTTAATTCATGGTTTTTCTATTTAACATTAGAAATTCTATTTTGGAAATTCTTTCCCAAATTTTGGTCGCTCGTTCCAAAGGTGGTGGCGGTTGTTGGTTTAGTTCCCTCAGCAGGATAGCTTTCTCCTTTTTAAGTTTTTGAGTATAGCCTCCCCTTCTTCTAGGCTTTTTGGGTGGGGAGGTTGTTGATGACGTAAGGGTTGCCTTGTTTTTGTTCTGGCGTGCCCTGTATTCCTCAATGGTTATGGGCTGTGGTCCCTCTTTCATTGAAGAAACATAAGATTCTTAGTCCGAATTGTCTTTTGGCCAGGCGGTACTTCTTTGATGCAGCTGACGGATCTTTTTGGCTGATCCGTCAGGACAAAATATATATTATTATTTTTGTTTACTTTGGGTGCTCTACAAGGAAGCACTCCAAAGAACTGGCAGGTTTATTTATTATTTTTGTTTACTTTGGGTGCTCTACAAGGAAGCACTCCAAAGAACTGGCAGGATTATTTATTATTTTTGTTTACTTTGGGTGCTCTACAAGGAAGCACTCCAAAGAACTGGCAGGATTATTTATTATTTTTGTTTACTTTGGGTGCTCTACAAGGAAGCACTCCAAAGAACTGGCAGGATCGCCATGTAATTAAAAGTCTTTCTTACAATCCCGCAGACACTTGTCCAATAGCAAGAGTGGTGATAGTATTACTATTGACGACCGTGTGAACTGCTAGTATTGTATTCATACACACACACACAGCGCACAACACTCAAGTGGCTTATTCGTATTACATTAAACATTCGCCTGGTTCATTGCATGTAATGTATACTGAAATTATGTGTGCAAGCAATGTTAATATAAAAGACACGCTACACCCTATATAGTTGGCAGTGGGATTACCACCACAGTTGCTAAATTTTTTTACATTAGGGTCATTTTTGGACTTATCGCACCGGACGGTACCATGTAATTCTCCTCATACGACGCAAACAGGGGGTAAATGGCAGTATGCCCTTGTATGACCAAATTCTTGGCAGTTTAAACACTGAACGGGTCCATTTCTTTTGTGCGGCTCTTCGATCGTGATTTTTCTGTACAAGATGTATTTTAAACTGTAAATGGGATGCGTTTCATTTTTTTTAGCTTAACATCGCCGGGCTCTAACTCCACTCGAAATAGTGGTTGGGGATTTTTTTCCCCTATTTTTTATATTTGTAACATTTTTTATTTTGAAGCCTTTTTCGTCTAAAAATGTTTTTATTTCGTCGGGGTCCACGCATGAGTCCTTTACTGCTTTTCAGTTGGTACGTATAAAAGCTTTTTTTAAGTGCTTCAAACTTATTAATTATTTTACGAAAATCATTCTCATGATTTTTCTGTATTTTTGTCTCGTTTATATTTCCACGCTTGATTGCATCAACGTAAAACGAATTTTCACCTATCACCGAGATTAAACTTTTTATAAGCTCACTTGAGTTTTCCTCTCTAAGATATATCGGGGGTGGCTTCGACGATTTCATGACGTTAGGTGCTTCAGAATTTTGTAAATTTATTCTATCAAAAGATGGAACTTTAGAGGCCGAGGCTACAGCTGAAGAGGTAGGGCTGCGACTCCATTTGAGAACTGTTATATACCTGTCCATACCAACTTGCACTTCTGGTTTTTGAAATTTTTTTACTTGTGTGTTTTCCGTTGCATCTGTGTTTGAGTTCATGGTATCATTTCCTACTAGGAATGTCTTTGCAATGATAACACTTGATGGTTTTGCCGGTTGTTGCTATTGTTTTCTGTTGTAATGGTTATTTCCACATTGCTTTCGCTAGCATGAATATTATTTGTTTTTGATATTGATTCATTGTTATTACTCATATAGAGAGTTGTTTTTGATTTTTTTTCACCGTTTTTTTATTTTTTTTGTTGACTGTGCTCTTCTTTCTTTCTGTATTTACTATTTAATATAACGTACATCTATCATCTTAAATATAATTTATCTTAAGTGTTTGGGAATTTTTAATTCCTTTTCTACTTTGTTCTAACTATACATAAACTATTTTTAATATGGACACAGACTATTTATAATATCACTTGGTATGAAGGAAAAATTAGCATTCGAAAAAAACCTCTCTGATTTTTGTTAGTTAAGATAAAAAGCATTAAAATTACGCTGAGATCAACTCATTAATATATGCATAATCTGATGTGAGACATCGGGTGTTAAAACTTGAAGTCAATCTTTCAATTTTATCTCTAACGAGATCGATATTTGCGCGCTCATGGAGACGATTTGTTGGGTAGTGCCATGGTAAGTTGTAAATCATTTTTAATAGATTGTTTTGAGCTATTTGCAATTTATTGATGTGACACTGGGCAGATGATGACCATACTGGAGCAGCGTAGAACATTAATGAATGGAAAACAGATTTTAATATTAATTTTTTATTCTCAATGCTCAGTTTTGAATTTCGGTTAATAAGAGAGTACAATATTCTTGTAATCTTATTTATCTTGTCTATGATATATGGAATGTGATTTTTAAATTTAAGTTTCTGGTCTAGTATGACTCCTAAATATTTTGCACTACTTTCCCACATTTTTGTGTTGTTTAAAAATATTGTACAAAATTGGCGACAAACAAGAGCCCTGTGGGCATCCTGTTGTTATGCTTCTTTGCTGAGAGTGGGTGGAGCCTCTGTAAACATTAAATGATCTGTCTTTAAGAAAGCTTTGGATAATTTTAATTGTTTCTATTGGAAAGTTGAAATTGGACATCTTAAAGATTAGACCGTTATGCCACACTGAATCAAAAGCTGCCTTAATATCGAGCAGTACCATTCCTGTTGACTTTCCATGTTCAAAATTTGAATGGACCATATTTCTGATTCTTAATAGGGGTTGAACCGTGTTATGTTCTTTTCTGAATCCGAATTGATATGACGGTAGAATATTATTAGCGTTAATAAATTCGGTAAGTTTATCTTTTATAACCGTTTCTAGGATTTTACTTACAGATGAAAGTAAGCTTATCGGTCTGTATGACATAGGACTGTCGGCTGGCTTACTAGGTTTTAATATTGGAATAATCTTGTGCTCTTTCCATATAGTGGGAAAGTAGCAAAGCCGTAGACATGCATTTACCAATAGTGTGATGAACTTTATACCTTTTTTAGGTAAAGCTTTAAGGCATTTATTATTTATGCCATCAATACCTGGTTACAGTAGCAGGATCACCGAGGTTTATGGAACAATTATGATTCAAGTTAAATTGTTGAGCCAATATCTCGCATTTTTGTTGTTTTGTGGTGTATACCGAATTGTTATCTTTTATCATTGGTATATTTTTCGACCTCTTCTTTAATATTTTTGACACGTTCCAAAAGGGAGAACAGCCTTTATCCAAAGTAGATAACATTGTATTCCAAGATTTGTTTCTAAAATTTTCTATTTCTACTTTAATAGTTTTATTTAGAAGTTGAAGCTGCATTTTGTCCGCATTGTCTCTGTAACGTACTCAATTTCGCCTAAAAAAATTTCTCATTTGGATTAGGTGAGTAATTCTCGTGGGAAGAGATTTCCTTGTTGCTGTATACTCTATTTTAGGAACACTTTGATTAACAGCTGTATTTACACATTCATTGAAGGTTTTAACTAATTTATCTATTTGGTTAGATTCTGTTATTGTGTCTAACTCTACTACATCAATACTTCTATTTATACAATGTTGATACAGTGTCGTCCAATTTGCTTTATTAAAATTATAACACAAATTGTGCTTTACGTTAAAATTAGCATTTAATACCGTTTTTATGGGCAAATGATCAGATGAAAGGTCGTTAATAACTTGAACTGTTAACATATTCCGGGTTATGTTTGTTAAGAAAAAATCTAACGTTGAAGATTGCCTGCTCGGATTTAAAATTATGTATGTGTGGTCATGTGGATACAAAATTTGTATAAAATCAGCTACTAGTTGTTCATGCAGCAGGTTATCCCAACAGTTTGCCCTCTGTCAACCCCATTAATTATGACGACAGTTAAAATCACCTCCGAGGATAAATTTATCATTGGAGCGAGTTAGTTTTCGAAGCTCAGAAACGAATTTTTGTTTCTTACGGTTATCTTGACCTGGATTACCTCCGGCAAAATAGCAAGAATAAACAACTATATTGTCGTTGTTGTTAAAAGTTATTTTTATTCCAATATTTTCTATTATATTTGTGTTTAAAGTAGGTAATAGTGTGTGAGATAAATTCTTTCTGAAGAGTATAGCTACCCCTCCTCCTTTCCTACCATCTCGATCACATCTGTAGCAGTAAAATTCTTGATGTCGAATTGAAAAATTTTGATTGAGCCATGTCTCCGACAGTAGGCAGACATGAATGTTTTTAATTATTAAAAAATTGAAAAGTTCGTCCTTTTTATGGCGTATGCCTCTGGCGTTAAATGATATGATATTGATATTGTCCATTAGTAAAGAAATTTACAAGCGAGGTTAGTTGTTACCTCAAATTGATCTGCACGAGTTTTTCATTTTTTTAAATTTGCAATTAACTCCATAGTGAATGTTTTTATCTCTTGTATTGAAAACAGATTATTATCAATATTATTTGTAATTTGATGAGTATTCCAATTTCTAACACCTGGCAGTGTATTTTGATTTAAAGTATTAGGAAAGCTTGCATTATATTGAGCATTGCTACTTTGAAAGTTGTTATTTTGAGCATTCTTTGTACGAAGAATATGGTTTCTTGGAAGAGTACGTTGCCTTATTTGCAAATAGCTGGCTCTATTCGGACAATCGGAAGACATCGCTTTATGGTTCCCCATGCAGTTTGCACATTTTTCAACTGTTTCAGTACACTCAGTAGACTTGTGGTTTCCAGCGCAGTTGACACAAAAGGTTTTAACTTTGCAGCGACTGGAACCGTGGCCAAACATTTGGCAGTTGTAGCACTAGGTTATTTTTGGGTTATTTAAGCATCTTGTTTTTTTAATTTTGTTTTTTTCTTTCTATCCTCTTACAACTACAATTTGTGTTGGAAAAAACCCAGCCAATTGTAGGGGAATGTAAGAAAGAAAAAATTGACTGTTTATTGTTGTGACTTTGGTGAAGCTTTGATATTGTTACATTTAAGACCGGAGTGTTTTAAAATTCTTATTCACTTTATGGTCTTACTTGTATAATATTTTTAGCTTTTCTAAAGTATTTGGAAAAAGTTTCCTGACGAGCTGGCCTAAGCAACCAGCGAAATGCGCATAGGAACTAGCTTTCCCACAACAATAAATTTCAGTGTTTTCATTTAAAAAAAATTGGGATTATTAGCACATCATTAATAAATGAATTAATTAATAAAATATTTCATTCCCAAAAATAATTTTTGATAATAAATTTGCATGTGCCCGGCAAATAAAAAACTGAAATGGCAAGCTGCTTTATTTAAGCATCTTGTTTTTTTAATTTTTTTTTTTCTTTCTATCCTCTTACAACTACAATTTGTGTTGGAAAAAACCCAGCCTGTTGTAGGGGAATGTAAGAAAGAAAAAATTGACTGTTTATTGTTGTGACTTTGTTGAAGCTTTGATATTGTTACATTTAAGACCGGAGTGTTTTAAAATTCTTATTCACTGTTTGGTCTTACTTGTATAATATTTTTAGCTTTTCTAAAGTATTTGGAAAAAGTTTCCTGACGAGCTGGCCTAAGCAACCAGCGAAATGCGCATAGGAACTAGCTTTCCCACAACAATAAATTTCAGTGTTTTCATTTAAAAAAAATTGGGATTATTAGCACATCATTAATAAATGAATTAATTAATAAAATATTTCATTCCCAAAAATAATTTTTGATAATTTTTGATCTTGTTTGTGGTTGAAATTCCCACTTAAATTTAATATAGTCAAAAACAGAAAAGTTTTTTCTTAATTCTTTGACAGTGATTGTTTTTCTTTGAAAGTACACGACATAGATTATTTGTTCGTTGTTGGTATTTCTGATTTTAGTTACAAGCTTAACGTCTAGGCATTGAAGGTTTTTACTAATAAGTTTATTCTTTATTTTAACTGGATCTTGCTTATCAAGTCCTAATAATATGGCTTTGTATGGCTTGTCACTTTTTGTGCCATATGTAAAATGCTCATAATTTTTTGCTATAAGATTATTACAAATAGTATCAAAATCAGTTTTATTGTTGCAAAACAGTTTTAATCCGATAGAGATTTTTCTTATTGCATAATCACTTATTTTAAGAGTTTTACAAAGATCGTGAATTTTATCAATAGAACATTTGATAACAGTTATAGGTGGAATGTATATTTTGGGATTTTGTTCCACAAGATACTCATCCTGATTTTCGTCATCCAATGTTTGAAGAGGATGAAAGTAATTCTGGCTTGCAGCTCCACTTGTGGAGCTATCCAATGTTTTTCTCTTATTGTTCATTGCGTCTAAGTTATGCCCGTCTTGGGCTTTAACATTGTTCACACGTGTACGTTTTATCTTGTTGTTTTATTTTTTTTATTTTTATTTTATCGTTAGCAAGTATAAAATTCCTAACGGTGGTATTGTTTTTTGTTTGTTTTGTTTTGAGACTCGCAAAATAATCAATTGCTTAATACGTCTGATCACAATGAGTAGTAATAAACGAATGATGTGCTCTTCTTATTATGTATTATGTTTTTGTAACACCAAAAGAATAAATCATTTTTTGCACAGATTATTTGTATTATGTATGTATGTGCGTTCATACGTATACTTTTTTTCTTGTATTTTTTTACTTAGTATTTTTTTTTTGTTTTTTACTTGTTCTATTGTTCACTTTAATTTTGAGCGTCCAAATTCGCTTGTTAAATATTATTAACAAATTTATGTTAAAAAAAAGAATCGTATGCGGAGTTAAAAAAAAACACGTCTGTTGACAACAAGCACGACCGAACGAATGACGCATATCTTATGGCTCGAATAAGGAGGTGACACAACTTGTGGAGACTGTACTAGCTGTTCCACCCACTCAAGTTTCAGTAGAGCGTTGTTTTAGTGCCTTATCTACTATATTAACAAAATTATGGGCTAAACTTTCGAAAAAGTCTCTTTCCAATTTACTCATAACAAAGCTGAATTATAACCTCCTAAATGTTTCTAATTTCGATGATGATAGTATTATAGTAAATGACCTTTCCTCTAAAATAAATTTATAAAATATACATACATACATACATACATACATACATACATGTGCCTATTTAAAAAAAATTATAAGAAGTACGTAAAGTATCCTTTTTTTCTAATAAAATAAAAATACATATACAGCCCAATCATAAACAAAAATTCCGTGCGAGTTTTTTCACTTTTCCCTTTTCTACTATCATGAACTTGTTTTTTCCCTTTTTTATCAACTACGGGAAAGGGAAAAAATTATGTGGGGAAAAAGTAGGCATTGTAAATTCCAAAAAAGGGGAAAAACATTGTAAATTTCTCAAATTTTTTTGACCTACAATTTAGAAGGGAATATGCACAAAAATGTAAGTATTGTTTTAATTAATTAAATTTATATTAATAAAAAGTTACAATAATTTTCAAAGGTCGAAAAGTACAAACAAACAATAGCTAGAACATTTAATAAAATTAATGGAAGCCAACTCAGATATTGCGCGTGGATATTTTAAAGGCAGCAAAGAGGCGCTTACAAGGTTTTGGCGGAAGGCAGAGGTAGAGCTTAACTCTATAGGACCTCCTTCAAAATGTATTGCTGAATGGAAGAAGGTTCGTTATCATTTCCAAGACAGATATTTTATTTACGTTTTTGTGTACTTTAAGGTGTGGGCAGACCAAAAAAAATACGTACGTCATAAGGCCGCTCAAAATTTAAAAGAAAAAAGATGTACTGGAGGAGGTCCGAATAAAGAAGTAAAATTTTCTGCTACCGAAGAAGCAATATACAACCTTACTGCGATGAAATCTTCAGTTGAAGGCGTAACCGCAAAACTCTTTGGTTTGAACTCTCCGAATAGCAAAACTAATGATGCAACACCAACGCCGGAAGAAACAATTTTCGTAGATAATCATGTATCACAACCGATAGAACTGGAAGAACTTGTAGAAGAACTTGTGGAATATATACCATCATCAACCTGCCCTAAAATTTCAATTCTTCCAAAATCAGACGTTGGAAAAGAAGCCTAAAAAATTTCTTACGACGCACTTCAAGACGAACTTAAGGTGCAAAAAGAATTATTGGAAACAATAAAAAAAAAATGGAAGCAAATCAGAAAGAGCAGGAACAAAGCCGAAAAAGAATTTATCGAGCACTCGACAAAATGAACGATAACCAGCAAAAACATTTCAAAACTATGGAAACTCTTAAACGAGACGAAATAGAGGAATTGCGGCGCCACAATGCCTTTATAGAAAATCTTAGAGCTAAAGAGGTGGAATATAAGTTAGAAAAGAATAGGATAGAGATGGAGCTGCTACAGTACAATAAGTAGTGTGTTTTTAATTTATTTTTGCCTTGTGGAAGTTTATTTTATCAAGATGTAATGTACATAAGCATTGTTTTTCATGAATTTTTTATTTTAAAATAATGAATTGTTTTCTTTAGTTTTACTGTTTTGTTTAGTTTTTGCTTCTTGCGAAAAAAAAGAATTGTTTTAGTTTTCTAAATAAAAAAACATATTAATCAAACCTGTTCTGTATACCATGCGGAATTATTAAAGCATTAAAAGAACTATTAAAGCATTGATGTTACAAATGAATATTTATGTCAACAATACTATGATAATTCAGAACATTTTCATTCCACATAGAATACAGAACAGTTCTGAATATGAGTAATAATTTTGTGTTCAGTTTCATAAAATACTACATATGGTTGAAAGTAAATCAGTTTTTTCACATAAGCGTGTTACCAATATTAGCCCTTACGGCTTGAGCTATGGCTAAATATTGGTTGGACACTGTTGGCAGTACTTCCTCTTCCGGCATGCTTAATTGTGCAAGTTCACTGGATATGTCTTTTACGTTGTAATAAATGCATATGTTGTGTAAAGCGCAACATATGTTTACAACTTTGGCTGCTTTTTCCGGAGTATAGTACAATTCCCTTGCGCCGAGAAGGCATCTCCAACGATTTTTTAGCACTCCATTAGTGCGCTCAATGATGTTGCGGCACTTTGAATGGACTTCATTAAACCTCATTTCAGGAGATCCATCTTCAGGCACTCTATGGGGGGTTAATAGCCACGGCTCTAAAGGATATCCTGCATTACCTTCAAAAAAAATATATATATGTATTATATGTACATATGTATGTAACAATTAAAATTTTTCGCAAAATATTGCTTTTTAGGCGGCTGAGTGTGCGTAGTAAGTACTTCTAGCAAATAACAAAAAGCCGGTTTATTAACTCTGTAATATTTTTGGAATCTGTAAATAAATAAATTATTTTGAATTTAAATCCAGTAGTTATATGGTTTATACTTACAAAGATTGTGGCAACTCAAGTGGATTCGAAGCATCGCGCAACTGCCTCCTACTGACCCTTTCACTTTTAAATTGTTCCTCTTCTGCAACAATAATGTTTTCAACAAGCATTCGAAAAGCAATACTATGCATTTTAATTCACTTTTTTGTTAATTTAAAAAAAACAATTAATTTAATGTTACTTTTGAAAATTGATAGTAAATAAATAAATGTCACATAACAAAACAGCTGACCTCGAAATTTCGATTTTCCCTTTCCCTTTTTTGTCATTCTCACGGAATTTATGATTGGAGGAATTATTTCTCGAGAAAAAAATTTTCCGGGGGAAATAAATTCCTTCGGAATATTTATGATTGGGCTGATAAACTATCTATGTATTTATGTTTTTTCTTTTCGGTTTATTAGCGGGATAAAACTTTATCTATATATAAAACGTTTCTTACTTTTAACATATTGTAAAAATATTATATCAAGATAGCCTAAATATGAATGTATAGATTATGCTATTAATGGTTAAATTCAACCCTGAAATCAAGGTCTATCCATTAGGTCTGCTTAAGGTGCCAGATGTTTATTTGGTTTTTTCCTCAACCATGTCAAAAGTTGTTTACATTTTGCTTATACATGTATATTTTTGTTTACGGTTTTTGTTAAATTACACAAACAAAATGCCTGTTGTTTTTTGTACTATTGTATTGTTGTAGCGGTAAGCAGACCTATTGGATAGGCCTTGCCTGAAATGATTATACTTGCTCATGGAAACCAAAATATTTCCAAAATTGTTTGTTTTGGAGTAGAAAGAACAAAGTGTTTATTTTTTATTTGCTTACCAATAGTGTTAACACAAATTTTGTAATCTTTAATGTATTGTATGTTAATACCGACTACATTTCTTTCCATTTGGCTAGCAATATCTATTTTTAGGCATATCATTTTATGCTTTACTAAGGCGGTTATTTCTGATTTTATAGCCTTTTCCAATATGGTTCCAATATTACTGGAGTTTAAATTTGTATTGAATTTTTGCTCGTACGGTGCAATTAATTGTTTAAAGCACTCTTGGTCGTCAAATATTCTAAAGGGAATATTTTTTTTCGTCACCAATCAAATACAACAACATAAAAAAAATTAGTTTTGTCAATTGTTGTGCTTAACTTTATTGTTTTTTTTTTATATTTTTTGCGAACAGGGACATCATCACTATCACTATCACTTTTGATGTCCTGCTGATGAACAAGCTTATAATGCCTTTTAATGTTCGATTATATCTTTCCACAAAGTTCTTTTTTGCAGGATGTTATAAACAAGTGCTTTTGTTTGAAGATGCATTGTACGACACAAATTTTTTTTTGGCATTATTAAACTTTTGAACTTAGACACACACTCCACGTCAATCACCTATTAAGAACTGCTTTCAGCAAAAACTATTTCCATGTATATATGTAAATATGTTGCAATTTTTGTGCAGTTATTGCCTGGTACAATGATAAACAGGTAACCCCAATACAAAACCAAATATACAATGAGAAAAAGTAACATGAGAATTAATTCTCACAGGTGTGCATAAATTTGAATTCTACTTAATGGTAGAATATCATATTTTTTAAAAAATACCAAAATGGGCACTGCGTATGCCTGCAGACCTGTATTAAGTCATTATAACAGGTCAAAATTACGTTAAATAGTTACCAAAAAATGGTTTGGTTATCCTTTGGCTCGGTTATAAAATAGAAAAATAAAAATAGTAGCCAATAAAATTTGTTTTATTACAACTTTGCTTAATACCCATATACGAATTGTAGGTACATTATTGAATTTACAAAAACTGGCATTACCCAATAATTATACCTATTGTCACATTTGCTTTTACGTATAAAGGTTGGTTACACATAATTTTTAGCAAAACAAGACTTTTTTACTTTAATTTCAAATATTTGTTACCTACTTAAGAAAAATTTTATCAACGAAAAAACTCAGTGTTTAGGTTGGTTAAACCAAAACTGTATTACAACAACAACACTTATTGAGTACTTGGAGTTTTTTCAATGAGTTTTGCCTTTATGTCTGCTTAAGAAAAAAACGTTCCCTTTTAAAAGCATCAAAGAATTTTTTACAACAGTATACATATCGTTTGCTAAAATGCAAAGCAATGTATCAATGAAAATTTTGAAATAGACTTTTTTATTGATTACGATTCAAGTTAAAAATTTTAAAAAAATTTTATACTTCCACCTTAAAAAAAATCTCCGAGCTATTAGCGAAATCAAAACTTCAAAATGAATAACCTTAATTAAAAAAAAATTAGCAGAGAATTTGATATATTTTTACGAACACATTAATTTTTTTTACGTCAAAAATGGGTATTCTGTTTCATACTCTGAACGTGTTAGTGGAATAAGTGATCAAACTGCAAATTATTGCATAAGCAAAAAGAAAAACAGTGCTGCAAAATTAATATAAGCCGAATCCATATATATATATACATATATGTATTGCAAAACCTATATTAAGTATGACTATCAGCTTCTTCAACATTGGACTGTTAGAAATTTCACAGCTTAACCCATTGCACTCCCATATGCGAAGAAATTCCAAGAATAAATAATACCATCTGCAGGTCCTTAGTTTTTTGCTACCATTATTTTAATGATATTGTTCAAACCTTCACAAAGAATTTCTTTCACAAGTGCGTAAATATGTTTGTACAAATCTACAAACATACTTACGTACATGTGCCTGCACGAAATTATGTGAACAACCTTTAATTGTCAGTCTAATGTTTTTCTTTTATTGTGTTTGTAATGTTTAAATTTTTATTTAACTTGAATTTCTTTCACACGTTTGTAAGAATGTTTGTACCAATCTACACACTTACTTACGTACATGTGCCTGCTCGAAATTATGTGAAATTAATAGTCTCATATTTCTCTTTTATTTTTGTTGCAAAGTTTTAATTTAAATTTAACTCGTGTAAAACAGCCTTGAACTTCTTGTTGAATTGCAATTTTACTGTATTTTTACTTCTTACCAAGTTTGAGGAACTCCAATTTCATTTAATTATTTTTATTTAATAACCTTGAACTACTGTTGGAGTTTATTTTATTTTACTTTGTTTTTGCTTCGTCGGCGGTTTCACATTTTTTCTGGAATTTCTTTAACTTACAATTTTATAAGTTTTGTTGTTATTTGTAGTTAGTTATTAATTGGTATATAAGAATCACTTTTATTTTAATAAAATCAGAAATAATAAATCAATTTTATAAGTTGTTTCTCTGCTCTAATGAAATAAAAATACATATACAGCCCAATTATAAACAAAAATTCCGTGCGAGTTTTTTCACTTTTCCCTTTTCTACTATCATGAACTTGTTTTTTCCCTTTTTTATCAACTACGGGAAAGGGAAAAAATTATGTGGGGAAAAAGTAGGCATTGTAAATTCCAAAAAAGGGGAAAAACATTGTAAATTTCTCAAATTTTTTTGACCTACAATTTAGAAGGGAATTTGCACAAAAATGTAAGTATTGTTTTAATTAATTAAATTTATATTAATAAAAAGTTACAATAATTTTCAAAGGTCGAAAAGTACAAACAAACAATAGCTAGAACATTTAATAAAATTAATGGAAGCCAACTCAGATATTGCGCGTGGATATTTTAAAGGCAGCAAAGAGGCGCTTACAAGGTTTTGGCGGAAGGCAGAGGTAGAGCTTAACTCTATAGGACCTCCTTCAAAATGTATTGCTGAATGGAAGAAGGTTCGTTATCATTTCCAAGACAGATATTTTATTTACGTTTTTGTGTACTTTAAGGTGTGGGCAGACCAAAAAAAATACGTACGTCATAAGGCCGCTCAAAATTTAAAAGAAAAAAGATGTACTGGAGGAGGTCCGAATAAAGAAGTAAAATTTTCTGCTACCGAAGAAGCAATATACAACCTTACTGCGATGAAATCTTCAGTTGAAGGCGTAACCGCAAAACTCTTTGGTTTGAACTCTCCGAATAGCAAAACTAATGATGCAACACCAACGCCGGAAGAAACAATTTTCGTAGATAATCATGTATCACAACCGATAGAACTGGAAGAACTTGTAGAAGAACTTGTGGAATATATACCATCATCAACCTGCCCTAAAATTTCAATTCTTCCAAAATCAGACGTTGGAAAAGAAGCCTAAAAAATTTCTTACGACGCACTTCAAGACGAACTTAAGGTGCAAAAAGAATTATTGGAAACAATAAAAAAAAAATGGAAGCAAATCAGAAAGAGCAGGAACAAAGCCGAAAAAGAATTTATCGAGCACTCGACAAAATGAACGATAACCAGCAAAAACATTTCAAAACTATGGAAACTCTTAAACGAGACGAAATAGAGGAATTGCGGCGCCACAATGCCTTTATAGAAAATCTTAGAGCTAAAGAGGTGGAATATAAGTTAGAAAAGAATAGGATAGAGATGGAGCTGCTACAGTACAATAAGTAGTGTGTTTTTAATTTATTTTTGCCTTGTGGAAGTTTATTTTATCAAGATGTAATGTACATAAGCATTGTTTTTCATGAATTTTTTATTTTAAAATAATGAATTGTTTTCTTTAGTTTTACTGTTTTGTTTAGTTTTTGCTTCTTGCGAAAAAAAAGAATTGTTTTAGTTTTCTAAATAAAAAAACATATTAATCAAACCTGTTCTGTATACCATGCGGAATTATTAAAGCATTAAAAGAACTATTAAAGCATTGATGTTACAAATGAATATTTATGTCAACAATACTATGATAATTCAGAACATTTTCATTCCACATAGAATACAGAACAGTTCTGAATATGAGTAATAATTTTGTGTTCAGTTTCATAAAATACTACATATGGTTGAAAGTAAATCAGTTTTTTCACATAAGCGTGTTACCAATATTAGCCCTTACGGCTTGAGCTATGGCTAAATATTGGTTGGACACTGTTGGCAGTACTTCCTCTTCCGGCATGCTTAATTGTGCAAGTTCACTGGATATGTCTTTTACGTTGTAATAAATGCATATGTTGTGTAAAGCGCAACATATGTTTACAACTTTGGCTGCTTTTTCCGGAGTATAGTACAATTCCCTTGCGCCGAGAAGGCATCTCCAACGATTTTTTAGCACTCCATTAGTGCGCTCAATGATGTTGCGGCACTTTGAATGGACTTCATTAAACCTCATTTCAGGAGATCCATCTTCAGGCACTCTATGGGGGGTTAATAGCCACGGCTCTAAAGGATATCCTGCATTACCTTCAAAAAAAATATATATATGTATTATATGTACATATGTATGTAACAATTAAAATTTTTCGCAAAATATTGCTTTTCAGGCGGCTGAGTGTGCGTAGTAAGTACTTCTAGCAAATAACAAAAAGCCGGTTTATTAACTCTGTAATATTTTTGGAATCTGTAAATAAATAAATTATTTTGAATTTAAATCCAGTAGTTATATGGTTTATACTTACAAAGATTGTGGCAACTCAAGTGGATTCGAAGCATCGCGCAACTGCCTCCTACTGACCCTTTCACTTTTAAATTGTTCCTCTTCTGCAACAATAATGTTTTCAACAAGCATTCGAAAAGCAATACTATGCATTTTAATTCACTTTTTTGTTAATTTAAAAAAAACAATTAATTTAATGTTACTTTTGAAAATTGATAGTAAATAAATAAATGTCACATAACAAAACAGCTGACCTCGAAATTTCGATTTTCCCTTTCCCTTTTTTGTCATTCTCACGGAATTTATGATTGGAGGAATTATTTCTCGAGAAAAAAATTTTCCGGGGGAAATAAATTCCTTCGGAATATTTATGATTGGGCTGATAAACTATCTATGTATTTATGTTTTTTCTTTTCGGTTTATTAGCGGGATAAAACTTTATCTATATATAAAACGTTTCTTACTTTTAACATATTGTAAAAATATTATATCAAGATAGCCTAAATATGAATGTATAGATTATGCTATTAATGGTTAAATTCAACCCTGAAATCAAGGTCTATCCATTAGGTCTGCTTAAGGTGCCAGATGTTTATTTGGTTTTTTCCTCAACCATGTCAAAAGTTGTTTACATTTTGCTTATACATGTATATTTTTGTTTACGGTTTTTGTTAAATTACACAAACAAAATGCCTGTTGTTTTTTGTACTATTGTATTGTTGTAGCGGTAAGCAGACCTATTGGATAGGCCTTGCCTGAAATGATTATACTTGCTCATGGAAACCAAAATATTTCCAAAATTGTTTGTTTTGGAGTAGAAAGAACAAAGTGTTTATTTTTTATTTGCTTACCAATAGTGTTAACACAAATTTTGTAATCTTTAATGTATTGTATGTTAATACCGACTACATTTCTTTCCATTTGGCTAGCAATATCTATTTTTAGGCATATCATTTTATGCTTTACTAAGGCGGTTATTTCTGATTTTATAGCCTTTTCCAATATGGTTCCAATATTACTGGAGTTTAAATTTGTATTGAATTTTTGCTCGTACGGTGCAATTAATTGTTTAAAGCACTCTTGGTCGTCAAATATTCTAAAGGGAATATTTTTTTTCGTCACCAATCAAATACAACAACATAAAAAAATTAGTTTTGTCAATTGTTGTGCTTAACTTTATTGTTTTTTTTTTTATATTTTTTGCGAACAGGGACATCATCACTATCACTATCACTTTTGATGTCCTGCTGATGAACAAGCTTATAATGCCTTTTAATGTTCGATTATATCTTTCCACAAAGTTCTTTTTTGCAGGATGTTATAAACAAGTGCTTTTGTTTGAAGATGCATTGTACGACACAAATTTTTTTTTGGCATTATTAAACTTTTGAACTTAGACACACACTCCACGTCAATCACCTATTAAGAACTGCTTTCAGCAAAAACTATTTCCATGTATATATGTAAATATGTTGCAATTTTTGTGCAGTTATTGCCTGGTACAATGATAAACAGGTAACCCCAATACAAAACCAAATATACAATGAGAAAAAGTAACATGAGAATTAATTCTCACAGGTGTGCATAAATTTGAATTCTACTTAATGGTAGAATATCATATTTTTTAAAAAATACCAAAATGGGCACTGCGTATGCCTGCAGACCTGTATTAAGTCATTATAACAGGTCAAAATTACGTTAAATAGTTACCAAAAAATGGTTTGGTTATCCTTTGGCTCGGTTATAAAATAGAAAAATAAAAATAGTAGCCAATAAAATTTGTTTTATTACAACTTTGCTTAATACCCATATACGAATTGTAGGTACATTATTGAATTTACAAAAACTGGCATTACCCAATAATTATACCTACTGTCACATTTGCTTTTACGTATAAAGGTTGGTTACACATAATTTTTAGCAAAACAAGACTTTTTTACTTTAATTTCAAATATTTGTTACCTACTTAAGAAAAATTTTATCAACGAAAAAACTCAGTGTTTAGGTTGGTTAAACCAAAACTGTATTACAACAACAACACTTATTGAGTACTTGGAGTTTTTTCAATGAGTTTTGCCTTTATGTCTGCTTAAGAAAAAAACGTTCCCTTTTAAAAGCATCAAAGAATTTTTTACAACAGTATACATATCGTTTGCTAAAATGCAAAGCAATGTATCAATGAAAATTTTGAAATAGACTTTTTTATTGATTACGATTCAAGTTAAAAATTTTAAAAAAATTTTATACTTCCACCTTAAAAAAAATCTCCGAGCTATTAGCGAAATCAAAACTTCATAATGAATAACCTTAATTAAAAAAAAATTAGCAGAGAATTTGATATATTTTTACGAACACATTAATTTTTTTACGTCAAAAATGGGTATTCTGTTTCATACTCTGAACGTGTTAGTGGAATAAGTGATCAAACTGCAAATTATTGCATAAGCAAAAAGAAAAACAGTGCTGCAAAATTAATATAAGCCGAATCCATATATATATATACATATATGTATTGCAAAACCTATATTAAGTATGACTATCAGCTTCTTCAACATTGGACTGTTAGAAATTTCACAGCTTAAC
Source organism: Pollenia amentaria (assembly GCA_943735925.1). Taxonomy (NCBI): domain Eukaryota; kingdom Metazoa; phylum Arthropoda; class Insecta; order Diptera; family Polleniidae; genus Pollenia; species Pollenia amentaria. The sequence goes on from OX031011.1 coordinate 20,043,916, forward strand.
CCATTGCACTCCCATATGCGAAGAAATTCCAAGAATAAATAATACCATCTGCAGGTCCTTAGTTTTTTGCTACCATTATTTTAATGATATTGTTCAAACCTTCACAAAGAATTTCTTTCACAAGTGCGTAAATATGTTTGTACAAATCTACAAACATACTTACGTACATGTGCCTGCACGAAATTATGTGAACAACCTTTAATTGTCAGTCTAATGTTTTTCTTTTATTGTGTTTGTAATGTTTAAATTTTTATTTAACTTGAATTTCTTTCACACGTTTGTAAGAATGTTTGTACCAATCTACACACTTACTTACGTACATGTGCCTGCTCGAAATTATGTGAAATTAATAGTCTCATATTTCTCTTTTATTTTTGTTGCAAAGTTTTAATTTAAATTTAACTCGTGTAAAACAGCCTTGAAATTCTTGTTGAATTGCAATTTTACTGTATTTTTACTTCTTACCAAGTTTGAGGAACTCCAATTTCATTTAATTATTTTTATTTAATAACCTTGAACTACTGTTGGAGTTTATTTTATTTTACTTTGTTTTTGCTTCGTCGGCGGTTTCACATTTTTTCTGGAATTTCTTTAACTTACAATTTTATAAGTTTTGTTGTTATTTGTAGTTAGTTATTAATTGGTATATAAGAATCACTTTTATTTTAATAAAATCAGAAATAATAAATCAATTTTATAAGTTGTTTCTCTGCTCTAACTCCGCTGTAACCCAGTTTCAAGAGCTTGCGTTACTCTTTAGAATTGTCTTGGTGACACTGCATTGACAATATTATTAACGTTACTTGGCTCATAGCCTTGTAAACAAATAAATTCAAAGGTTAAACAAATCAGTTTAACCCAATTCGATTATTGAATTAAACAGTGGTGACCCCGACGTGATCCCTTTGAAATTCAAGATTCCCCCCCCCCCCAGTGGTAAGGGTCCTGAAAGTCAATAGGATACAACACGTGCTCCTGCTAAGGAAACAATCCACAGGACATATCCAGAAGACGTGATTAATCTTCAGCTGCTTTCACTAGCAACAAATTCCTAAAAGGGCGCAGTTATCACGGGTAAGCAGCATAATGGCTACAGGCGAGGTCACCCCAATGGAACAGCTAACAACTTCCCAGCGATCAACAGGAGAGCTAATAGAATCCATTATTCGGTATTTCAAAAAGGATTCAGCGTCCAGAAAGACATTCCACTATTTTGAAGAAAGGATTAAAAGGCTAGACGCTGCTTGGACCGAATTCGAGCTCACTGATAACAAAATACGATGTCTGGAGAAGCCCCAGTTAGACCATAAGTATTTTACCGAAAACAACTACCAAAAAATTGAGGAACTCGTCATCAAATTCCGGGAAGTATTTGAATTAGCCATAGATGCAACATTGAGAACGCCAACACTGGATCCCTTTCAACAAAACACCAATAAAGAGCCCATAGTTCCTACAAAAACACCTGTTACTCTCAATTCAACAAATTCTACAATGAGAAGTCAAAATGTCATGATGACGTCCCTCAAACGGCTACTCACCACGGACCCACAGCAACCAACATGAAGCTTAAAGAAAAACTGTGGGACGAAATCCAGGAACTACATTTTTTAATTTGGGAATCCAGCACTGATCCACTGAAGGAAGGATATGACATGAATTCCTATGAAGATCTGGAGAAAATGGTTATTGAAAATTTCAAGCTATCTTCACGCACTCCCAAAATTCAATGGGGATTATTTTAAATGGAGGGCCTTTTACGACTTGTTTACACAACTTGTAGACAACCAACATATTCCTGCGGCACAAAAGATGTGGTACCTGAAATCAAACTTGGGGGGCGAAGCTGAAAGGTTAATAAGCCATCTTTCAGCTACTGCCGAAAACTACAGAACCGCCTGGAATCTATTGCAAGACCGATACAATAATCAACGGGTTCTTGTAACCACGATAATTCAACAGATTTTAGATCAACCGAATGCTGGCCCGGCAGCTGCTGCTATCAAGACTTTGCATGATACGACACAAGAATGTCTATATCTACATGCACTTAACAATATCGGAATTAACACTGCCTCTTGGGGCCCAATGTTGCTTCACATATTGATCAAAAAACTGGATCGGAGCACACACGTTCTATATGAGAGGTCAATTTTGAATCCCAAAGAACTACCACAATTGAAACATTTCTTGGCGTTTCTTGAAATGCGCTTTCAATCCCTGGAAGCAATGAACTATAAAGAGAAACCCTCAAAGGTATCCGTGTCTGCTGCCTCAACTCCACAAAGTAAAAATTCCTGCTCACTGTGTAAAATGAGCCATCATTAACTTTACCGCTGCCAAAAATTCCAAGAATTATCTCCATCCAGGCGCCTTGCTTACGTTCAAAACCAAAAGCTATGTGAAAACTGTTTAAAAGCAGGGCACTCGGCCAAATCCTGCTTGTCAGGATCGTGCACCAAATGCAAGAAAAAACATAATTCACTACTGCATCTGGAAAGAAATACTCACCAAACAAAAACAAGTGAGAGCGGTTCAGAGATGACAGCATCATCGACGACAGTTGAAGTTGAATCAGCAACAAATCAGTTACCTGAAGCAGCTTCACTAGCAACAGCACACAAGCAATTAAACAATTCATATGTCCTACTCAGCACAGCAATAGTAAAGATTAAAACTGAAGGAACCGAAATTGAATGTCGCGCTTTGCTTGATTCAGGCTCTCAAGTCAATTTAATTACCGAACGTTTAGTGCAACGACTCCGCATTTCAAGACAGTGATCACATGTCAACATCAATGGGATCGGTAACACTAATACCAAAACTCAACATCGCGTAAATGTGGCTTTGCACTTTCGACTCAACGGCTTTTCAACCCGCCTGGAGGCACTTGTCCTACCTCGCATTATAGCGCCTCAACCATCACAGTTCATTGATATTGATGACTGGCCACTACTGAAGAACCACATGTTAGCAGATCCTGCCTTTAACCGATCCAGTAAAATCGATCTATTACTAGGCGCAGAGCATTATCACCAGCTACTTGCAATTGGACAAATAAAGTTGTGTGAAAAGCTTCCAATCTTATAAAACACGGTACCCGGTTGGATTGTAGCAGGAAGAGTACATGCAGAACATCCAGCTAATGCTACATGCGGAATATTAACATCAAATGAAGATCTTGAAGCATCCATCGCTCGACTCTGGGAACTAGAGGATATTAAAACAACAGAAAACCCTCTATCAATATCTGAAAGATTATGCGAAGAACATTTTGCAGAAAACACAACAAAAAATAATCAAAATCAGTTCGTAGTAAGAATACCATTTTGCAAAAATCCTAATGCTCTAGGCGAGTCTCACGGTATTGCGCTTAATCGATTTCTTGCTCTTGAACGCCGGCTACAAAAAAATCCTGAATTAAAGGCCAAATACACCGAATTCATGAAAGAATATGAATCAATGGGACACATGACAAAATGGGAGCCAACATCCACAGCCTTCCCAACCTATTACATCCCACATCATTAGCTCCCGACGATCGCCAGTACCAACTAATTATGTGGAGAAAGAACACTACGGACCCTATCACATATTACAAACTCAACACAGTGGTTCTGATAGCTTAACAACCGCACTACAAATACAAGAACAGCTCGTGCAAATTCTAAAGGAACGTGGATTCACATTACGTAAATGGAGCGCCAATCACCCAAAATTGCACCACAATGTACCACAAGGAGATGTGGAGGTCAATCTAGACTTCGAGAGTACCAAGATTGACTCGATAACCACGTTAGGGATGATTCGGCTACCAAAAAATGATAAGTTAGGAATAAAGGTAAACATTGAAAACATCAGAAGAATTACCAAGCGCACCGTCACATCGGATCTTGCAAAAATCTTCGACCCCTTAGGCCTCCTATCGCATAAAGCCGTTACCGCCAAGATATTCATCCAAGAATTGTGGAAACTAAAACTAGATTGGGATCTATCACTTCCTGAACACATGCATACTTAGTGGATTAACTTCCGCACAGAATTGAATGAGTTAAAGACATTGCAGCTACCAAGACATATATTCAATGGAGGAATCCCTGAATCCGTCCAACTACATATTTTTACAGATGCGTCAGAAAAGGCATATGGAGCAGCGGCTTACATTCGATCCACTGAGAAAAACGGTTCAATTATAACACGACTGCTGTACGCGAAATCCCGGGTCGCTCCACTTAAAACTCAAACCATACCTCGACTGGAGCTTTGCGCTGCGACATTGGGTGCCCAGCTAGCCGCAAGAATCACTATGGACCTTCAACTAACAAGCCAAGTTTGCTTCTGGATAGACTCAGAAATTGTATTATCATGGATAAATTCACCAGTATCACTCAACACCTTTGTAGCCAATAGAGTGTCAAGCATTTTGCAAACAACGCAAGCAACACAATGGCGACACGTCAGCACAAAAATCAATCCCGCAGACATCTTATCACGAGGGATCGCACCCAGACGCCTCAAGGACTGCTCTTTATGGTTTTTTGGCCCCCTCTTTTTACATGGCCAAGAACACGCTTGGCCTCCCAAATATAATCCAGCCCATGCCATTTCAACTGATCTGGAGAGAAAAGTTAAAGAGTCTCTAACAATAACGTGTACGGACGCAGAATTCATATACAAAATTAACCATAAAAATTCATTTCACCGTCTTCAACGGATTGTTGGATATGTTCTGCGCTTCATTACCCACACCAGATGCGACAAACATCAAAGGTGATAACAACAATGGAACTCAGTCGAGCACTGGTCTCAATCGTGGCACAAATGCAAGCCTCAGAATTCAAACAAGAAATTCAACAGCTCACCAAATACAAGGAGCTAAGAGGAACTAGCAACCTAAGCAATCTGTCACCGTTTTTAGACACAGATGGTCTAATCCGTGTTGGAGGTCGACTAGAAGCTTCACCGCTTCAATTTGACTCCAAACACCAGCTCTTGATTCCATATAACGACCCGATTGCAAAGCTAATCTTTGAAATAACCCACAACGACAACAAACATTGTGGTGCGCAAACACTCCTGGGGATAGTCAGACAAAGATTTTGGTGAATAAAAGGCAAAATTATGGCAAGAGCCACAGTGCATCGATGCACGACATGCAGCAGAGCCAAGCCTGAGCTATTCCCCCAAATAATGGGCAACCTGCCATCAACACGTATCACACCAGCCCGTGCCTTCATTAATAGTGGAGTCGATTACTGTGGCCCAATCACCGTTCATTATAAACTTCGGGGAAAACGACCACACAAGGCCTACATTGCTGTCTTTTGCTGCTTTGCTACAAAGGCAGTACACTTGGAGCTGGTGAGCGACCTCATGACTGAGGCATTTATAGGTGCACTCAAACGGTTCATATCCCGGCGTGGACATTGTCAAAATTTATATTGCGACAATGCAACAAACTTCGTCGGCGCGAAAAACAAATTCCCTGAACTTTCCACAATAATACATTCTTCAGAAGCACAAGCAACTATGTTACGCGGCGGTATGATATAACAATAATAAAATTGTTAAAAATATGGATTTTTAAAATAATACCGAGATAGAGAACAAAATGGTTAATGGCATGGAAAGATCGTCTGGCTAGCTCACATAAGATATTTTTGGTTCTTAACCCTTTTATTTCGCGCGTAATCATATAACATACTCTTCATGCCTATTCAAATATCGTAGAGTATGCAAACAAACAAAAAAGGAAAATAATCGAACGTTTTTTTAATAAGTTAATAAGAAAATAGACTCACTGACACCATGACAAGATGACACGTCATGTAGGGTACAATTTTTCCCTCCCAGAGAATAATACTCTTAACACCTTGACAGAACTGTTACCCATAATTTTGAATCTGTCCCTATAACAAAAACATGACTTTACTTACATAACTTTATTCTTCCCTTCCAAACTATCCTTCCCTTGCAATTTAAAGAATTTAGTGTTTCATTTTAGTAAACAAAACTATGAATGAATTTTATTAAAAAAAAAATAAGAATAATGTAAAATAAAAAAAAAAAAAAAAAATTACAAAGTTGATCAAAACAAATGCATAGCGGCTTAATAATTAAATATGATAATTACTCTGAGAGAAATTAGCTTATAATAAAAAAAACAAAATTAAGAGATTTTCTAAAGCAAATATTTACATATTTAAAGGTAGGAACGAAATGGAAATCGAACAGACGGATAAATGAATGAAAGTAAAATATGTAATGTATAAGAATATAATAGTAATAAGAAAATAGTAATACAAATAAAAAAATATATTAAAGTTTTAATTCACTTTTACTTACAAAACAATTTTTACAATATGCAGTGTTCCATTACTATTGTTCCATTGATGGGCCCAGCAATTAGTAGTAGATGGTTTTTTTTTCTTGTTGTTCTTGACGACTTAAATTCCTATCTTTAGCTTGTATTACAAGTAATGAGTAAAGATATTACACTCGAAGATCAAAATAAGTAAAAATGAATTTTTATGAAAATATTTAATTAGAATAATGACTACGTATGTATGCAAGTAATAATGAAAGGAAAAATTTATAGGTACTACAAAATAAATGATGTTAATAATTCATTATATATATTAATCAATAAAGGAATTAAGTTTATATTTATTACTGACTTTTTCCGTTAGATTTTATGATTTAGTATAAAATTTTAAAGTTGTTAGTTAATAACATTTTAATAAAGTCTTTTACATTTTCTTTAATTATAGTAGTAAAAGAATTTTATTAAGCAATATTGTTTTTTTTCTCTTTTTTTTTATTTTTTTTTAATTATTAATTTTATGAGCAAAAATTATATTATAGTTTGGAGCATGCATTTATTAGGTTAAGTAGTTTAAATTTTAGGCGAAGTTAAAGGGTTTTGGTAAATTCAAAATTCGGGTTAAAAAGGTTTTTAAAAATTATGAAAATTCTGTGATTTTAGTAGTTAATATGAATTTTCGGGGAAGATTACGAGTTACATAATTATTATAAAAAAAAATGATGAACTAATAAAATTTTTACACGGGCTTTTGACAAATTTGAGGTTAGATTTTGTTTAAGTGTTTAAAATTGGCAATGTCTAAATAATTATCAAGCAGTAAGAAAGAAAAAAACAATTATATTGGATATGGAAGATTATACGAAATAAAGGTATAATTATGAAACGTAAATTGATTTTAAAATAACACTCTGTTGGAAAAGTAAAGTGATGTGTGGAGAGTTCTGTGTAAATCTTAAACGGCTACTAGTGTAAATTTTTATGGAGAATCATCGGATTATTAATATAACTAAGTGGACTTTTGACCACGTGGTTCTTCTTTAAATAACCAAGCTGCTTTTGTCACGAATTGTCTTCAATAAAAATGTTTTTCTTTTTAATAATTTTCCAAATTTAGACAAATCGATGGACATTCGAAATAATTTGTGCCCTAAAGAAGTAAATTTATTACTTATTTAATTTTTTCACACTTCCTCGAAATTTCTTACCAAAGGTTTTGGGATTCACAAGTTTATTAAACAAAACTTTCCTTTAAAAAAAACGTGGCAATTAATGGAATAAGTTTAATATAACACTTTAAATTTTAAATCACTTTATTTAATGCAGAGCGACTGATTGCAACCACTTTGGCTTTAATAATGATTTTTTATTTTTAAAGAAGTAAGTTACTAAGCATAAAGTTAGTGCGCAGTTACCAAAAGAATCAGTACGGGTATAAGTAAAAGAGAAACTAATAGGCATTACATCTTCCCATCTGTTAAAGAAGGACAAAGATATCTGATGCAAGTTGAGAGAAATGTAATGTATACCTTTTATATATACTATCTTAAGTATATAAAACGACAACAAACATATTTAAATAAGAGATTTAAATGAGTTTCATTTGAATAATTAAAATTTATAGCAAATTATGTTTTTGGGAAGATACCCAATTAAAATTCGTAATGGTCAAGTGTAAATTACGTTAATTTTTTTCTTTTACAACAAATAACCAAAATATATTTTTACATTTTTGTAAAAAAAAATCGTAACAAAACTGCTTCTTGTGTAGATTTTTAAATCGACAAAAGAACAGGAAGCCGATTTTTCTAAATTGCAATCTGTAAATAGCATTGAGAAGAAAAAAAAAATTCGTTAACGATTTTATTATTGTTTATTTTACGAAAGTAAGGTGTGGCTCGACCCACGTAAAGCCGGGCTAAAAACCAAACTCATTTACTTTTTTAAGTCTAGCGCGTGATATTTACCAATGTACTGACCTTTTAAATCCTCAATATCATACAAGTTTTTCCCTATCTTTTCTTTAATTTTACATTTTATGAACCTTGGTAGAAATTTCTTATTTATATGCTTAGACATGTCACTGAGCGTGTGATTTTTTCTAAACACCACATCACCCTTTTGAAATTCTATAGGTCTGCTTCTAAGATTGTAGGATTTTGAAGCTTTGACATGAGCTGTGTATAAATTTGCTCTTAGATTTTCTCTTATTTTAATCAGTTTGTCGGAGTGATCGCGAATGTTGAAATCTTCTCCTCTAGTACAACAAAGTTTGTCAAAAACCTTATACGTTGAGCCATGCTGGACCATGTTTTGCCCGAAGGTGGCATAATAAGGGGAGCAGTTGATAGATGTGTGAAAATCGCTTCTTAATATTGTTAAAATTTGAGGTATATATCTATCCCAGTCTTTGTGATTTTTATGGTCCTGTAAAAAATATCTAATTTTTGTAATAATTTCACGATTAGCACGTTCTGAGGCATTTGATTGCGGTGCATAGAAACCAGTGGTGATATGATTAATTTCATACAATTTAAAGAATTCCTTCATTTCTTTGGAGATAAATTGTTTACCATTGTCGCTATGGATACAACGTGGTACTCCGAACGTTGGAAATAATACCTTTTGAAAAAATAAAATTACATTTGCAGATGTTGCTGACTTCATTGGCTTCAGAAATACAAATTTAGTTAAATGGTCTAGGCAAATAAATATGACAGAATTTTTCGCTTTAGTTAAAGGATATGGACCGAGGAAATCACAATACAATCGTTCGAATGATCTGTTTGATATAACTTGACTACCCATGATTGGTCTTGATATTTGGTTTGTGGACTTTATGCTTTTGCATGTGTCACAATTTTTTACGTAAGACTTAATGTCGTTTACCATTGACGGCCAGAAGTATTTCAATCTTATCCTGAATAATGTTTTTTTAAAACCGCCATGGCACGAACTATTGGAGTTGTGAGCCAATTCAATAACTCTTTTAGTAAGGGACTTTGGGATCCATATTCGCCAGAGCGTATCCTCTTCGTCCTCAATTCCCTGTCTAAAATTAACACGCTTAAGAACAACGTTATCTGACACTCGAAGATCTGGTAATGATTCTGAATTTTCCAATACGGTATTTTTAATTATCTGATAGTCGTAATCATCGAAATCAGTTGAAGCTAAGTTGAGTTCAGTAAAGTTGTTTGCTAAATCAATTTCCTCTACCTCCATTCTTGATAGACAATCAGGTACTACATTAAACGTTCCTTTTCTGTGTTCTATCTTAAAATCATATCGTTGTAGTTTTAAACTCCAACGCGCAAGCCTACCGCTTAGATCTTTCTGCGACATTAGCCACTTTAGCGAAGAATGATCTGTAATTATTCGAAACGGTAATCCTTCGATATACGGTCTAAATCTATTTACGCATACTATTGCAGCTAAGCATTCAAGCTCCGTTACTGTGTAATTTTTCTGAGCTTTATTTAATTTTTGAGATACATACGCAATAGGGTGTTCTTTGCCCTGTTCGTCGCATTGAAATAACACTCCTCCAACTCCCATTTGTGACGCATCACATTGAATGACAAATTCTTTGTCGAAATCTGGCTGTGCCAAGACTGGAGCCGTGGAAAGAGCCAATTTTAACTTTTCGAACGAAATTAATGCAGCTTCGGTTAAAGTGAATGGCTTATTGGTTTTTTTAAGGCAATCTGTTAGAGGGCCAGAAATATCAGAAAAGTTGTTTATAAAACTTCTGTACCAGTTTGCCATTCCTACAAACCTTCTTAACTGTTTTGGTGTTTTCGGTACTGGAAAGGTTTTTATTGTCTCAACCTTTTGCGGATCTACCTTGAGGCACCCGTTGCCAACAATATACCCTAGGTATCGAATCTGTTTTTGACAAAATTTGCTTTTGCCTACATTTATAGTAAGTTTGGCTTTCTTCAGGCATGATGCAACTTCCGATAAAAGCTGAATATGTGTAGTAAAATCGGAGCTGCAAACCAATAAGTCGTCTAAGTAAATAAACACATTTTCTCTTAACCGTGAAGGTATAACTTTGTCCATTAGACGACTCATGGTTTGTGGACCATTACATAACCCAAAAGGCATAAATTTGTAATGATAGAGGGGTTTTCCTGGGACAACAAACGCAGTTTTCTCCTTTGATGAATCAGACAGACGAATTTGTAGAAAGGCATCCTTGAGATCTATCCCGCTTATATAAAATGTATCTTTAAGCCTACTTATCAAACCATTTATATGCGGTAAAGGATAAGAATCTTTTTTCGTGACTGCATTAAGTTTTCTAGAGTCGATGCAGAGCCTTACTTTTCCTGGTTTTCTCACTAGAACTGCAGGGGAGCACCAGGGGGAGTTCGATTCCTCGATAACGCCCATACTAAGCAACCTATCAATTTCCCTATACGCCTCCTCCTGTCTTGGCGGTGATAAAGGGTAGTGCCTACACTTTATGGGAGTAGCATCGCCCGTTTCGATGTGGTGCTCAAGTAAATCAGTACTACCTAATCCAAGTATCTCGAAAGATGGAAATTCTAAAATAGTCCTTTCCAAGTCTAATTTCTGTTCGGCTGAAAGACTATGGAAATTGTCATCTAACTCTGAATTATGCAAAATTTCTGAAATGTTATTTGAAAATACCGGAATAATTTCAGGGGCCAATGCGAAATCTCGCCAAAAGTTGATACCAAAATATGCTTCTTGGCTTAATGATGGCACTAAATAAAAGTCAATATTTTTCTCAACGCCTTTAAAAACAACTGGTAGGGTACAAAAACCGATTACTTCTTGCTTAAATCCACTAGCTGTTCGTATAGAAGAATTAAAATGTCTATATGAAATGTTATTTCTTTCTAAGAAAGACATGCAATTTTTACCTAAAACGGAAACATTAGCACCGGAGTCGAGCAAACCTACCAATGATTCATTTAAAATATTAACTCTTGCAAAAGGCCTGTCATCAGGTCCATGAATTATTGTTGCTTCAAGCATTTTACGAAACTTCTGGCGTTTTTTATAACGCAATCTGCAATTTATAATTTTTGATGTTGTTTTCTTGACTGAATTTGTTTTTTGTGTAGAAATGTCATCTGCCGAAATATATTCTGTTGGTGTACTTGCATGGAGATTTTGATATATATTTGGGTGGTTAACATACTCTGCAGAGTTTATTTTAAACTCGGGGTTTGAAGAGGTGGACGAATGTCCCCGGTCGCCAGTTCGCCCACATTGCGATTTCCCTGTAAATTGTGTTGGTTGGGACATTTTGGTGTCATAACACCTTTGTGGCCGCATTTAAAACAAAAAGGTTGTTTTATTTCCTGTAGACAATAAATATAAGAATGTCCTAGCGACATGCAATTCCAACACTGTATGTTAGAATAGTCATTTCTAACTTTTCTATTCGAAATTTGCATCGCCTCGATTTGTGGGTCAATTGAGTCAGAATCTTCGACCTTTGGGAGCGAAATGTTCAACTCATTAACATTTCGAGTATTTGTCGTATTTGAACTTTGAAATCTTGTCTCCCTTATTACTTTTTCTGCTTTACGAGCTATATCCCTAAACTCGTTTAAGCCGCGTGTTTCCGCATTAAATAACAAAAATCTCAAATTTGAGTTTAAATTTTTTTTCAAAATATCAATAATGGTGACGTCTGGTAAGGGATTTTGAAGACGTAAATTCATTGAAATAATCGAATTATGAAAGTCGTCGTAGTTTTCTTTAAATTGTTGTTTACGAAGCGATAATTTAAGCAAAATATCATGGTCGGATTCTAAATGGCCAAACTCCTTGGTAAGTGCATGTCTTAGAAGGGGGTAGGTAACATTTCTGTTTTGCTTTGTGAAAAGCCAATACCACTGTTCTGCTCTACCTTCTAAGAGGACATGAAAATTTGACAACAAATGGTCATCAGAACATCTGGATCTTGCACACAGTGTTTCAACTTTAAATAAAAAATCAGACACAGAACCGTTTCCATCATAGGATATTTTCCATTTTTCAATTTTTACATTTGATTCTCCGTGCGTAAAGGATCTGGTTTGATTTTCCGAATGCCGTGTATTATTAGAAATTGGAGTATTAGATTCTGTAAAATTTGGTAACAATTCTGTGGGTCTTATTGTATTTGATAATGGAACAGTACCTATTTGGGCAATACTTGCTCTTATTGACGTAAGTTCCCTACGAAATTCTTCTTGAGTATTCCTCATCGTTTGTTGCATTAAAGCAATTAAAGAATCGAATGGAGAAGAAGTCGTAGAGTTAAAATTCAGGTTAGGTGCGGTGTTATTCGGAACAGAAATCTGCTCATAAGGATTATTCATAGTTGGATTAAAAGCTCTTGCTTCACATCCAGAAATATTGACCTGTGGTTGTGAAGTTGAGTTTTGATTACTCATTATTTGAATGTCTTGGAATAATGCTGAAGATGGTAGGCTATTTGAACTATTAGTTCTATGAACTTGTTGTGGACCAACCGGTCTAATAGCTGGGGAATGAACAACTTTTGGTTTGGGACTACTTGTACTAGACTGTAACTCAACTGATATATTATTGCGTGTAGAAGAGGAACCTCGACCTTTACCTACAGAATTATTCCTATTATTTCTTGAAGTGTTTCTAGTATCCATGACAAATGTACAAAAAAAAAAAATATATTTAAAATATTGAAAAAAAGGTGAAAAATATGTAAACCACTCAATAAAGTGTATTTATAATTTGCAACGATTTAAATTATTTGGAAATTAATTTTATGTAAATGCAGGGAAGGATATGCGGAAAAGAAAAAAAATTATTATGCAAGTGTAAGTCATGTTATATGTAAAAAGGGACACTGTATTATTGTAAAATAATATCGGCCTTACTTTCTTCCTAATTAATTTAAGTAAATAAATGCTTACTAATCTACCACATTACGACATTCCAATCATAATTTCCATAATGGACTTGATAGTAAACTTCAACGTGCTGTCAGTGTTCTCAATTAGCGCAACTTAAGCCAAAATTATTACTATTCTAAACTAAGGACTTCTAATGTAAAACAAGACGTATAAAATTTCAAATATAAATCAATTTTCCCTAGCGCAATTAGATTCCAAATTATATTCTTCTAAGAATTCTAAGACTTCAACAGAAAATACATTTTTATTTACCATTGAAATTCAAACGTTGATTTGTCTAATTTTCTAAAAGTAAAACTTATTCATTAGATTTAATATCTAAAAATTATGATTGCTTTTCTATTTGCTATGTTGGCATCGCAATTTATACCAAGTTTAGATACCTGATGGGTAAGACTTATACCAAAACAATAACACTATAAAACCAATATTCACGAAAAAAAAATTATTTTCAAAATTTGTCACAAAAAAAATTTAACTTCCACTCTAAAGTGGCCTTTTCGTTGGGCGCCATATATGTTACGCGGCGGTATGATATAACAATAATAAAATTGTTAAAAATATGGATTTTTAAAATAATACCGAGATAGAGAACAAAATGGTTAATGGCATGGAAAGATCGTCTGGCTAGCTCACATAAGATATTTTTGGTTCTTAACCCTTTTATTTCGCGCGTAATCATATAACATACTCTTCATGCCTATTCAAATATCGTAGAGTATGCAAACAAACAAAAAAGGAAAATAATCGAACGTTTTTTTAATAAGTTAATAAGAAAATAGACTCACTGACACCATGACAAGATGACACGTCATGTAGGGTACAATTTTTCCCTCCCAGAGAATAATACTCTTAACACCTTGACAGAACTGTTACCCATAATTTTGAATCTGTCCCTATAACAAAAACATGACTTTACTTACATAACTTTATTCTTCCCTTCCAAACTATCCTTCCCTTGCAATTTAAAGAATTTAGTGTTTCATTTTAGTAAACAAAACTATGAATGAATTTTATTAAAAAAAAAATAAGAATAATGTAAAATAAAAAAAAAAAAAAAAATTACAAAGTTGATCAAAACAAATGCATAGCGGCTTAATAATTAAATATGATAATTACTCTGAGAGAAATTAGCTTATAATAAAAAAAACAAAATTAAGAGATTTTCTAAAGCAAATATTTACATATTTAAAGGTAGGAACGAAATGGAAATCGAACAGACGGATAAATGAATGAAAGTAAAATATGTAATGTATAAGAATATAATAGTAATAAGAAAATAGTAATACAAATAAAAAAATATATTAAAGTTTTAATTCACTTTTACTTACAAAACAATTTTTACAATATGCAGTGTTCCATTACTATTGTTCCATTGATGGGCCCAGCAATTAGTAGTAGATGGTTTTTTTTTCTTGTTGTTCTTGACGACTTAAATTCCTATCTTTAGCTTGTATTACAAGTAATGAGTAAAGATATTACACTCGAAGATCAAAATAAGTAAAAATGAATTTTTATGAAAATATTTAATTAGAATAATGACTACGTATGTATGCAAGTAATAATGAAAGGAAAAATTTATAGGTACTACAAAATAAATGATGTTAATAATTCATTATATATATTAATCAATAAAGGAATTAAGTTTATATTTATTACTGACTTTTTCCGTTAGATTTTATGATTTAGTATAAAATTTTAAAGTTGTTAGTTAATAACATTTTAATAAAGTCTTTTACATTTTCTTTAATTATAGTAGTAAAAGAATTTTATTAAGCAATATTGTTTTTTTTTCTCTTTTTTTTTATTTTTTTTTAATTATTAATTTTATGAGCAAAAATTATATTATAGTTTGGAGCATGCATTTATTAGGTTAAGTAGTTTAAATTTTAGGCGAAGTTAAAGGGTTTTGGTAAATTCAAAATTCGGGTTAAAAAGGTTTTTAAAAATTATGAAAATTCTGTGATTTTAGTAGTTAATATGAATTTTCGGGGAAGATTACGAGTTACATAATTATTATAAAAAAAAATGATGAACTAATAAAATTTTTACACGGGCTTTTGACAAATTTGAGGTTAGATTTTGTTTAAGTGTTTAAAATTGGCAATGTCTAAATAATTATCAAGCAGTAAGAAAGAAAAAAACAATTATATTGGATATGGAAGATTATACGAAATAAAGGTATAATTATGAAACGTAAATTGATTTTAAAATAACACTCTGTTGGAAAAGTAAAGTGATGTGTGGAGAGTTCTGTGTAAATCTTAAACGGCTACTAGTGTAAATTTTTATGGAGAATCATCGGATTATTAATATAACTAAGTGGACTTTTGACCACGTGGTTCTTCTTTAAATAACCAAGCTGCTTTTGTCACGAATTGTCTTCAATAAAAATGTTTTTCTTTTTAATAATTTTCCAAATTTAGACAAATCGATGGACATTCGAAATAATTTGTGCCCTAAAGAAGTAAATTTATTACTTATTTAATTTTTTCACACTTCCTCGAAATTTCTTACCAAAGGTTTTGGGATTCACAAGTTTATTAAACAAAACTTTCCTTTAAAAAAAACGTGGCAATTAATGGAATAAGTTTAATATAACACTTTAAATTTTAAATCACTTTATTTAATGCAGAGCGACTGATTGCAACCACTTTGGCTTTAATAATGATTTTTTATTTTTAAAGAAGTAAGTTACTAAGCATAAAGTTAGTGCGCAGTTACCAAAAGAATCAGTACGGGTATAAGTAAAAGAGAAACTAATAGGCATTACATCTTCCCATCTGTTAAAGAAGGACAAAGATATCTGATGCAAGTTGAGAGAAATGTAATGTATACCTTTTATATATACTATCTTAAGTATATAAAACGACAACAAACATATTTAAATAAGAGATTTAAATGAGTTTCATTTGAATAATTAAAATTTATAGCAAATTATGTTTTTGGGAAGATACCCAATTAAAATTCGTAATGGTCAAGTGTAAATTACGTTAATTTTTTTCTTTTACAACAAATAACCAAAATATATTTTTACATTTTTGTAAAAAAAAATCGTAACAACTATTATGAATACTTGCAGCAACAAGGTTATCCAATTCAATTTTATTCTCCCAAGAGCACCACACTTTGGCGGACTCTGTGAAGCAGCTGTTAAATCAGCAAAATATCTTCTGGTAAGGACATTGGGGTATGCATCCTTAACTTACGAAGAGCTTGAAACCATAGTTGTGGAAATCGAAGCAATACTGAATTCCAGACCGATTTCACCAATGTCAAATGACGCAAACGACGTAGGTGCCCTTACTCCGGGACACTTTCTGATTGGCGAACCACTTACCGCCCAAATTGATGCTCAAGCGAAGCCCTCAAACCTTAAATAGGAAACACGATGGAAATTAGTTTCTCATCTCAAGCATGAATTTTGGAAGAGATGGTCACGAGACTACCTAAATGAACTGCAATACCGAAACAAATGGCGAGAACAGTCAAAAAATCTGAAGCCAGGGGCAACCGTCCTCATTAAAGAAGATAATGTTCCAGTTATGAAATGGCCCTTGGGGCGTGTTGTAAACACATATAAAGGACACGACGGTGTGGTAAGAGTAGCAGAAATTCAGACCGGTTCAGGCATCTTTAAACGAGCAATTCAATATTTAGCTTCACTCCCTAAGCTCAATGATGAACCCAAAGAAGAAGGACAACTACGTCCTCCACAAATCTCAGAATCCGAATTGTCAGCAGAAAATCAATCACCAAAACGATCATCGGATGGAAGGCCACTCGCCAAAAAACCGCGAACTTTGGCAAACTCAATCATGACTACACTACTCGCAATCTTGCTATTACTCCCGCTCGTGTCCACAGACAAAATTGAAATAACCCAATTTGAACCCAACATCGGCTTGTACTTTGAAGGCATCAGCAACATCCGAGTATCGCGATCAGAATGGAACATAATTTCCTATTATAATTTACGCCCATACTGGCAAGAAATATCTAGCTTCATTAACGAATCAGCAGCATTGCACCACTTATGCGACCTGCTAATTCAAAGAACAACTTGCTCGAGTGTGCTCCAAGCAGTTGACTTTAGCCTAGCAAGTCTTAATAATAACAATCTCTTGCTAAAGAAAAGAGTTAAACGAGGCGCTATAAACGTTGTTGGTAACATTGCAAATTCACTGTTCGGATTTTTAGACTCGGATTACGCTGAAGAAATGTCAAACACCATCAACGCAGTAAATGCAAATGAAGACCATCTGAAACAACTCCTCAGCAATCAAACATCAATTGTCGATGCAACTCTAAATGTACTTAAAGAAGATGAAGAGAATATAAAACAAAGCTTCAACAACGTAGAAAACCAATTAACAGAAATTACATCCAGACTACACGAAAATGAAAAGGAACAGTATCAAGCAAAACTTTTTCGGATATTTATGTCGCGATCCGTTCATCTTCCTTTAACATCAGCAAGGTTACATCGAGTCCAGTCAGAAATCCTATCAGCACTAACAGACTCACACCATGGAAAAATCAGCCCAATACTTCTATCACCGTCCCAACTTCAAGCCGAGCTTATGCAAGTGAGAAATCATCTTTCAACGTCTCTAGATCCACCAGTAGGCGGAGACAATATTCTACAGCTGTACAAAATTATGAGTGTAAGGGGAGGCGTAACAAAAGACCACGTCATCTTTCATATATATATTCCATTAGCTGATCCTGAACCATTCGAACTTCTGAAACCACACCCAATTCCGGTTCTGATAAATGGTACAATGCTCGCTATTAAGCCATGCGGCAATTCTCACAGGGATCAGTACTTCATCTTGACGGAAAAACAGTGGGACACATGTGCAACAATTAGAGAAAATGAATTTTTGTGCCAACACATGCAATCAACATTTAACGCAAACGCTGACAAATGCCTACGTGAACTCTCACTTCTCAATTGCAACATGCAAAGAGGTTGTAACATTGTTCCTGTGGCTGAAAACACGTCACTTACACAGTTGGAATATAGCAATCAATGGATATACACAATGCAGCAGCCTTCCCGAATAAGCGCCGTATGTGGGCAAGAAAAATCTCAGCTAACCTTAAAGGGATCTGGTGTCCTAAAAATATCACCAGATTGCACACTCAAGTTCAACTCAATCATCATCAAAGGTCATCAAACTGTCTCCACAGCTCTTCAGACATCCTACACTGTAATGAGCAATAGCACTGACATCATCTACCCAGATGAGGTACAATTCGAAAGGATCCATACCAAAGCCTATGCTGACCAAATTAAAAACATATCCGAAATACAAAGCAAATCACATCAAATGGTATCTTCCGAGCTTCCATCACAAATCAAAAACATACAATACCACCACGGGACTATTGCCTATGTCGCCCTAGTTATCGCAATTATAATCAGCATGAAGATTGCCTGGAAAAAGGCACGTTGTAAAGGAATTAAACCAGCTCAACAACCCCCCAAGTCCAGCAGTATGCCAACATACTCCAACTCAAGAATTTGAAGTATCAATAACTTAAGCTTATAATTCTAATAAAAACAATGTAAGGTTGTCGCATTTGCAATTTGTTGATCAGTGGTCAACGGCGGGGTGTATGTTCAAACCTTCACAAAGAATTTCTTTCACATGTGCGTAAATATGTTTGTACAAATCTACAAACATACTTACGTACATGTGCCTGCACGAAATTATGTGAACAACCTTAAATTGTCAGTCTCATGTTTTTCTTTTATTGTGTTTGTAATGTTTTAATTTTTATTTAACTTGACTTTCTTTCACACGTTTGTAAGTGAAATTAATAGTCTCATATTTCTCTTTTATTTTTGTTGCAAAGTTTTAATTTTAATTTAACTCGTGTAAAACAGCCTTGAACTTCTTGTTGAATTGCAATTTTACTGTATTTTTACTTCTTACCAAGTTTGAGGAACTCCAATTTAATTTAATTATTTTTATTTAGGCCCTAATCATGTACATCGCAGCGCAACGCCAAACAATAACATTGACAGCACAAACAATGTCATAAATATTTTGTAATTTTGTTGTTGCTTTCAACAAAAAATTCATGTACCGTTTTAAAATTCAACGACACAAGCAATGGAGCGTTTGAGATTTTAAGACGCAATGTGAATTTCTGTAGAAAGCAACAACAAAATTACAAAATATTTATGACATTGTTTGTGCTTTCAATGTTATTCTTTGGCGTTGCGTTAGTTCTGTGGCGTTGCACTGCGTTGTACATGATTAGGGCCTTAATAACCTTGAACTACTGTTGGAGTTTATTTTATTTTACTTTGTTTTTGCTTCGTCGGCGGTTTCACATTTTTTCTGGAATTTCTTTAACTTACAATTTTATAAGTTTTGTTGTTATTTGTAGTTAGTTATTAATTGGTATATAAGAATCACTTTTATTTTAATAAAATCAGAAATAATAAATCAATTTGATAAGTTGTTTCTCTGCTCTAACTCCGATGTAACCAAGTTTCAAGTGCTTGCGTTACTCTTTAGAATTGTCTTGGTGACACTGCCTATACAATATTATTAACGTAACTTGGCTCATAGCCTTGTAAACAAATAAATTCAGAGGTTAAACAAATCAGTTTAACCCAATTCATTTATTGAATTAAACGGATATGATTTTTCCATCACTTGTTTCGTTTCCAGCCTTATGAGTTAATATATGTATGTACATATATACTTTTTAATAAATTTTAATACAGTCGAGTTTCCTATAATGAATCTGTTACTATTGGACCAAAATATTTCTTCATTATTTATATATAATGTTTATAATATAATAGAAATATTTTTTCCACGTAATTTTAAAATAGTCTGGTATTTTTGTTATGATTGCATTCTTCCAAGTGGTCCTTCATCAATATCCTCAAAAAGACTGTTATAAAGCCTTTTGTGTTAAATACTAAATTACTTGTCTTCTACATCTTAAGAATAATAGCATTTTTTATAAAGAACTGGAATATAAATTGGTTAGCTATATTTTCTGTTAATCCTTTTACGGCTTTATTAGATACTAATAGTATTTTTTTTAAGGATAATTACTTCTTTGTACAACTTTTTCGTTCATTGAATACGGGGCTGCAATCAATACTACTCTTAATTGAAAAACTCTGTAATTTTTCTTATTTAAATTTTTCACTTACGGCGCACACTGGTTCATATTTTGAGAAGGCGGCCAAAACTATTTTTTTTTATGTTCTCCGATTTTGAAATTTTTTTATTCATGTGAAAGTAAATATTAGTGAACCTCGGGAGCCAAAAAATTTCAACCCTATTTCAACTATTTCATTGAGAACAGGGTGGTCCCAAATGGACTTTCTCAGTATTTGGTTATAGTTTTGAATTTCTGAGTAAACTTTTGAAGTTGAAATGCTCATAACTTTTTTGTTTTTCAAGATTTTTTGACAGAATAAGTAGAACTATTTAATTTTCTTTTTTTTTTTATGTCAAAATTTCCCGGAAATTTCCTATTTTATAGAACATAAGTCCTGCCCGTCAAAACGCGTCAAAAAAAAATCTATACTCTCTTGCAGTCCAGAATCTAACCTACATTTCTATACCCCATTGTACACACATCTGGATACGATCTTGCGAACTACAGCAATTTCTGTGACCCAAGGTAAGATATTCGGTTCAAAAAATAAGTCCTGCAAGGAAACATTACTGAAATTAAAAAAGGTGAATCTTAAAGAATTTTCGACAAATAAAGCAGTTCAGGCCACATAAATTATCTAGCACGTCAGGTTATCAATTAATTTTGAGAAGGTAAAGGTATTGCCATTGTTATAAACTTATTGTGGGTGAACGGATGCTGTAAAACGAATAGGCGACATAAATAGACTAACACGTTAGATTTTTGAGTAAGTTAAAAGGTTAAACATTAGTAAATAGCCGCAACATAAACTACATAGTTTAATTACCTGAAAATTGCAACTTAATTTAAAAAATGGAAGAGCAGTTATATTTTACGGGAAAATTACCTACATGTTACCTGTTAATTTATTGCCGGTATGTTATCCTTTTAAAAAGTGTAAAAACAGGGGTTTTTTTATGTTTCAAAGAAATGGTAATAAAAGATTAAATTTGTAATTAAAAAAGGGTTTTATATGTTTCCAAGAAGTGGTAACAAAAGATCATTTAAAAAAACTTCTATCAAGAGTATAAAAATGCATGCATTCATAATTTTACCTTCATTATTGTTTAAACAATGGCTAAGTTCAGTTATAAAGTTCTCGCAGATATATATTTTCAACAGAAAGATGAAAAAGATTTTGTGTTACACATAATGAATAATCCATTCTTTAAATTATGCAACGAACAAGAAATCAAAATTCATAAGATAAAAATTAAAAATTTTTCATTTACATTAAGAAAACGGTACCTTAAATGTTCTAGAAACAAGAAAATTTTTTACTTACGCAACGAAAAATGGCTAACAAATGATCTGATTTTTAAGAAGCTGTCAATTACCTCTAAGGAAACTGAAAAAGTGGGTCGGCCCGCAAAACAAATTGACAATTGCAGTGAAAGATCACGAAGACGCAAGCTTGCAAATATCAATGAAGAAATTTCTCATAGTATGATAAAGGATTCATTTCTGCATAAAATTCAACCAACGCAAAATAAGAAAACAAAAATTGACATAATTGAAAAAATAGTGGAAGCGAGCCCTAAACGCACAAAGAGGATTTTAAAAAGTATGCCTACACCAACTGAAGAATTGAAATTTACTCCAGAAGAAGCATTTGCACTATTTTTGGATTTAAAACGGACAAAAAATTAGTATACAGAACTGCGAAAGCGAACCAATGAAAAAAATTGTGGAATCTTTCCAGCATATCGAGATTTAGTTTCTGTCAAAAAAGAGTGCTTACCTTCACAAACGGCTATTAGTGTAACTTCAAGTTCAGCAGAAGTAAAATTGCAGGCTCTTCTCGAACATACTGCAGAACGATTATTAAATACACTTGATGCCGACTGTTTAAAAAAACTTAAAAATTGCAGCATCACTTTATTTTCTAAATGGGGATGTGATGGAAGCTCTGGTCAGAAACAATACAAGCAATGTAATTCAGAAAACTCATCTGATGCTAACTTATTCATGGTATCTTTCGTTCCATTACGTTTAAGAAAAACTTATATTGGCTTAGAGCCGTCAACCAGTAGAGTTACAGCAATGGATGTATGGAAAAATGAAATTACCTCTTCAACAAAGTATTGCAGACCAATAAAGTTTGTTTACAAAAAGGAAACTAAAGATGTCATAACTGAAGAAGTTCGAAAAATAAAAGATCAAATTAAAGAACTTCAACCGGCAATATTTAAATTTGATGACCAATGCATTGAAATTAATTTTCAAATGTTCCTTACAATGATCGATGGAAAAGTTGCACAAGCATTAACCGAAACAAAGTCTTCGTCAAGCTGTACCATATGTCAAAATACATCAAGTCAATTAAGCCAACCCCCATCACAACACAATAGTTTCAATGAAGCATACGAATTTGGAATGTCCCCTCTTCATACTAGAATTCGTTTCATGGAGCATATTCTTAAATTGGGTTATGATTTGGAATTTGGCCCGTTAGGCGAAACAGTGAGAAAAAACAAAGAAAATGTGGAAAAAATTAAGCAAAGAAAAAAACAAATTCAAGAAAAATACCTTCACCTAGGCCTTATAATTGATCAGCCAAAACAAGGAGAAGGAAATTCAAATGATGGAAACACTGCAAGGAGATTCTTTTCCGATCCAGAAACTGCAGCATCTATCACAGGAGTACATTTTGAATTAATAAGACGATTCCAGATCATTTTACAAGTTATATCATGTAGCAGAAAGATAAATGCAAAAAAATTTGGCCAGTATGGAAATGAAACAGCAATTCTTTATAACAAAAAATACTCTTGGAGACATATGCCAACCACAGTTCATAAAATTTTATACCATGGGGAACAAATAGTTCAACACAATATCCTACCAATTGGAGATCTATCTGAAGAAGCGCAAGAAAAAAGGAACAAAGACTACAGATTCTTCCGCGAGCATAATACACGAATTTCTTATTACTATTTTGTTGTGCACATCAGATCCATATATGTCCAGTATTCGACAAAAATGGAAATCAACCTCAATCGAATTAGAGGAAGAAGCTAAACAACTTCTGAAAAATTAAACCCAAAGCTATTTAGAAGAAATTTTTACTAATATTGTTTAATTTAAAATTGTTTATAGATTATAATTTGTTTTTGATTTAAGTATATATATGTATTAATATATAAAAATAAAATACACATACATCTCAAACCAAAAATAAAAGTTTTTTTTACCTAAAATGTTATCGATAGCCAAGAATGCTATTTGGGCATTTTTCAAAATATTCCTTTTCAGTTTTATCCTTATAGCAACTCGTCTCGTCCCAAAAAAAGCCAACCTTTGGCCCCTGTGAATATTGGGACTAAAAAATTTACAGGGGCCCAATATTGGCATTTTCTGACAGGATTTAAGTTCGACAATAAAAAATAAGTATCAATTGTAAAATACAAGAGAAATAATGATAAATTATAAAAAAACTCATATTTGAAATATTCAACTTTTACACCGAAACTCAACAAAAAAATGAAAATGCATTTTGAACTCCACATGCTCCTATCAGTCGAATTTTACGTTTTATAGCGCAAATTAAAGCCTAATATCGCACCTATCGAGCAAAAAAAATACCGATCCAGTCAAAAGTTATGGAATTTTGACCGCCTTCTCGTAAAATTTCCCACTGTGCGGCGTTCAAATACCGCAGCCAAATAATAACAGAACCTCGTACGCTAATGTCTTAAAATCTAATCATATGCCATTGCAAGGTGATTTACCAAATAATGACGAAATTCCCATTTCTAATTTAACTCGGCTAGAAAAAACCATGGAAACATTAGTGCAAACCGTTAACAATTTTACCAACACAATGGGTAACATGATGCAAGAAATGTTAAGAATGCAATCGATGTTATTGCAAGCTGTACTAAATAAGCCATGAACTGTCTAAAAATTTGCTTTTGGAACGCAAATGGCATCCGCCAACATAAAAATGAACTAGAATACTTCCTTAAAAATAAACAAATCGATGTTATGATGGTTTCTGAAACTCATCTGACCTCGAGAAATACGTTTAAAATCAATGGTTATATATTATATGATACCAAGGACCCTCGAGGTAGAGCTTGTGGAGGTTCTGCCATTTTGATAAAAAACCGTGTAAAACACTACTTAATGTGCGATCATCGTGAAGATTATCTCCAAGCAACGAGCATTTGCGTTGAGGAATTAAATCGAAACCTAGTTATTTCATCAATATATTCACCACCTAGATTTTCAATATCAGAAAGCCAATATAATAAATATTTCAAATCATTAGGACCCTGCTTCCTGGCTGCTGGCGATTATAACGCTAAACATACTTTCTGGGGGTCACGACTTATTACGCCTAAGGGTCGTGTTTTGTTTAACACAATTCGTAAAATGGATCTAAATGTGGTCGCGAGCGGTAAACCAACATATTGGCCTACTGATCAGCAAAAAGTTCCAGATGTCATAGATTTTGGAGTGGTTAAAAACATCCCCGCAGAAACGATTTATGTTGAGGCTTCCTTAGAATTATCTTCCGACCACACACCTACAATTGTTACTATAATGATTCCAAATAGAATCGTATCGCCGTCTGGGTACTTATCGAAATCACCCTCACAAATAAATTGGTTAAAATATAAAAAATATCTTAGTGCCCATTGCACAGAAAATATTCCGCTTAGCACACCGGAGAGCGTGGATCTCGCTATTGTTAATTTTGACAGTTATCTCAAACTAGCTGTTCAACATTCCAGCACAACCCTCAAAAAAACCAAAAACAATATCATATATTCTGTAGATGTCGAGCGTCTATTGACTAAAAAAAGGAAAGTTCGAAGAGAGTGGCAATTGCACAGATCCCCCCAACTTAAGACTTTATTAAAAGAGTGCACAAAAAGGCTAAGAAAGTTACTGCAGTCCCAAAAAACTGCATCCTTTGAAAAATATCTTAAGGAACTTGATGCAACTCCACAATCAGACTACTCATTATGGCGTGCAGCTAGAAATCTTAAAAGACCAGTTATCACTAAACCACCACTAAGAAACTTATACGGAAGTTGGGCAAGAAATGATATAGAAAAAGGAAATCTTTTTGTTAATCATTTGAAACCCGTATTTACCGCTCACACATCTCTCGATATGGCGGTCGAGTTACCACCTGTTGCTGTTAGAGCAGCTGTTCCACTAAGATTTGAGATAAGAGAAATCGAAAAGGCTATTCATGATTTAAACCCGAAGAAAGCCCCTGGTTTCGATAAGATCAGTAACAAAATGCTTTTGGAGCTACCCAGCATAGCAAAGAAAATTATTCTCTTTATTTTTAATGCTATTTTACGCCTTGAATACTACCCTCAGGAATGGAAAGTATCATTAGTTACCATGATACCTAAATCAGGAAAGGATCCTACAAAAGTTGAGTCATATAGACCTATAAGCTTGTTGTCTAATATATCAAAGCTGTTTGAGAAGCTGTTAGTTTCAAAATTAACCCCAATTTTAAATGTAAATAGATGTATTCCAAACCATCAATTCGGCTTTAGAAGAGAACATAGCACAATTGAACAAACCCATCGTATAGTAAACGCCATAAGAAAAACCTTTGAAGAAAAAAAATATTGTTCCGCCCTCTTCATCGATATTTCTCAAGCTTTTGATAAAGTCTGGCATGAAGGCTTATTACATAAATTGAAGCTAAATTTACCAGTAAACACACACAAGCTGTTAGAAAGCTACTTAGTCGGTCGAAAGTTTATTATTAAAGAAGGTGCTTTTATAAGTTCTCCTCAGCCAATTGACGCTGGAGTCCCTCAGGGAAGCATCATGGGCCCACTGTTATACAACCACACCCTAACCAACAAACAACCACACCCTAACTTCAACTTGCTGATGATACAGCTTTTTTAAGCGTGCACGAAAACTGTCATGAAGCTTCTCTCTACTTGCAGGATCATATATTTGAACTGGAAAAGTGGTTAAAACAATGGAGGATAAAGGTTAATGAGCAAAAATGCGTACATATAACATTCACCTTGCGTCGGGAGTCATGTTCCCCTATTAAAATCAATAATCAATTAGTGCCCCAACAATCGCATGTAAAATATCTCGGAATTCATCTAGATCGGCGTTTAACATGGAAATGCCATATAGAAGCAAAACTAACACAAATGAAACTAAAAGCAATTCAACTTAATTGGCTTATTGGAAGAAACTCTGTTCTTAGTCTCGATTGTAAACTTCTACTTTACAACTCTATCTTAAAACCAAATTGGTGCTACGGTATTCAGTTATGGGGCACTGCCTCGGCTTCTAATATCGAAAATATTCAAAGGCGACAAAATAAACTTCTTCGAATAATCACAGCCGCTCCCTGGTATGTTAAAAACTCAAATATTCACAAGGATCTCAATGTGCCGTTAGTAAAAACTATTATTACGAACTATGCAGTAAAATATTTAAAAAGACTTGAGTCGCACCCAAATCCACTAGCTCGAAATATTTTAAATTACAGCGGCCACTCTAGATTAAGGAGAAGAGATACAGCAGGACTCATCAGACAAGAAGAGCGCTAAACATCTACATATGTGAACAGAAACCGTGAAGAGAAAAATTTTCGTCTAGCATTGGCAGGACAAAAATAAAGTATTAGTATAAGATTTGATTAATTATTGTTAGTTCATATTTAATATATGAAGATTCAATAAATAAATAATGAGAAAAAAAAAAAAAATTTTTCAGAAATTAACTAATTAAAATTTAATTCTTGCTCTGTATATAGCGTTATAAGTATGGGCTACAGAAGTTTTTTTTTAAATAATTCCTTATATGGAGACAAATATACATGTATTTATATGAGTCTAATTTTTGTTTACAAAATTTGTTTATTGTAAAGAAAAATTCAATTGAGAAAATTCATTATAAGGAGATCAAAATACGTGTTATTTATAATGGAAAAGTTGGCTTTTTAAAATCAATTTATAGTTAAATTTAATGAATACATTTTTTAGTTTAATCCACTTCTTATTAGAAATAAAAAACTATAAATAATATGTCATAATAATATCTCTAATAACACTATGCTAGTTGAAAAAACAAACATGGCGTTTTAACATAATTCAGGTACGCTGAATGCAGCGTTTTTTTAAGATTGGCTCTGGTTTTCGAGATATACCGTTATTTCGAAAATGGAGGAGGTTGCACAACATAAGTTCGGTTGCACAACATAAGGTTGCACAACGACTACGGATTCTTTCTAATATCCGTAGTCGTTTTAGAAACATAATTTTTTTTTTTTGGAAAAAAATAATTCTTGTATTAAAATTTCGAAATTTTTGTTTTTTAAAAATTCATAAAAAAATGCAGCTAGGCTTCTAATTTTTTGCAGACATATAAAACACGAAGTTGGAAGCCATAAATGATTAAAATCTGTTAGCAACTTTTGATTTTATTGACAAAAGTCGACAAATTTGAATTAATTTAAGAATTTCATAAAACGCAATATTTGTATGGGAGCCCCTCTAAGAAGTGGAGATATGGGGCAAATATGTCTCGAGAAAATGTT
This sequence comes from Pollenia amentaria, assembly GCA_943735925.1. Taxonomy (NCBI): domain Eukaryota; kingdom Metazoa; phylum Arthropoda; class Insecta; order Diptera; family Polleniidae; genus Pollenia; species Pollenia amentaria. The sequence continues at coordinate 20,071,883 of OX031011.1, forward strand.
AAGGATAAAAAATTAATTGAGGTCGGTCATACATTATATACCACTAGGTACGGCGTCTAAAATTATCTCAAACACAGAGCATTCTCTTGACAAAAAAGTTAAAAAGAGCTAATATTTTAGAACCAGGTGTACAAATATACGGTGCTATCAGTCGCCATAGACGATTAACGACTTTTTTTTAAATCTATTGAGAATAATTCTATCGCGTATTGTACTGACATGGCGCTTATTCATTGATTATTCCAAAAGTAGCTTAAAAGCAGTATTGCCACATGTCACTAATTTAAAAAGTCCTATTCCCATAGCACTAAGCACAAATACTAAAGAGACATACGCATCAATGAAAAAAATAATACAATTAATTAAATATGAAGACCACAAGTGGACAATATGCGCAGATTTAAAAGTGTCATGCAATCTATACTAAAAATATGTGCTTCATGTGCTTATGGAATACGCGTTTCGATGGCGACCAGTACAATACACGGGATTGGGCTTTACGTGAGGAAAGCAGATTGCATAGAAATAATGTTATTGAATTACAAAATTTTTATTTTATTCAACCTTTATTTAAATTGCAATATAATTTATTAAGCTTGAGGTTTTTCTTTTTTATATAAAAATTTTTATAAATTTATTTCAACTCCAATATTTCGATACAGCAATGTGTATCATCGTCAGGGAACAGATTAAACAAATAAAAATAACGTTCACAAAAAAAATAATGAAAAAATAATAACAATTGTCAAATAGAAAAAATTATTTACAATTAAAAAAATTTTTAATACAAATAATCCATTACATTCTAAAAAATTTTTTAATTTCCTGTTTTGTTTTTATAAACTAAATTTCTATAGTTTTGTGCTACATTTTCCGTGTCCGATCTAAAATTAATTCTTAACAATTCTGGTACTTTAATGATTTGCAACATTTCTAGCATTAAACGTCGCTTATAATTGTTTTCTGTGTTTAAAACTGATACATTCTCAAAGTCCGGAGAGTGATTTAAACTGGCACAGTGGGCTGTTAATGCTGTTTTTTGTGATGAAATATCCCTAAACTTTTGATTTGATTTGTGACCCGAAATTCTAGTTTTCAGTTTGTTCTTTGTCGTACCTACATATACTTTGTTGCATTGTCCATTATCATTTCCCTTACAAGGTATTTTATAAACCACATTCGACATTTCTAATTTATGTACTTTATCCTTAGTCCTAGTGAATAATTTACCAACTGTATTATATGATTTATGTGCTATTTTACATATCCTTGTGTCGAATATTTTCGACTTTTCTAAACGTTCCGATATTTTAGGAATATATGTAATAAAAACTAAGGCTACAATTACCTTTTTGATTCGTTGCAGAAATGTAGGTATCATACCAAAATTTATACGAAATTCTACTAAAAATATATTTAATATTTTCCATGAAAATGAGCATCTTCAATCATCTCAATGGAGAATATCACGAAGAATATCCAACTATAGGGAAGAATTACATAATAAAAATTTTAGGCTTAACAATCAAACAGAAGCATGAATCGATGAAGGACATTCAAAATGAATTAATGATGACTGTAAATAATTTAAGAATATTTTTTAATGAAGAGGAGATTGAAAACTTTTTGGAACACGAAGATAAATTGGCAACAAATTTCAATGAAAGGGTCAAGCATAGACATAGGAAAAAGTTTGAAGAACTTAGGAATATACAAAGGAAGGAATTAGGAATAAGATTAAATAAAAAATGGTTTGTAAACAAATCTAGTGTTAATATTCCAATAGAACCACAGTGGGTTCTTTCATTAGGACATAAACATTCACTACCAATTAAAAGGGATCAATTTCCGACTTTGAAAATTATAGCTGAGGGAGAAGACTTAGTACAGACATTAAGTAGTAAAGAAGAACAGGAAAGGGCCAGAATGAAATTTACAACAAATGTTGATAATTATATTAATGGAATAAGACTGAATAATAGAGACAAATTCATTCTGGAAAAAGTAAGAGATACGAAAAAATTTTTAAAATTTAATAATGACATTCTTATTTTAAATGCCGATAAGGGTAATACTACAGTGGCTATGGACAAATGTGATTATGATATGAGGATTAATAGTATTGTGCAGGACAATTTGACATATAGGAAATTAAATAAGGATCCCACAAACAAATTACAAAAGATGAATAATGATATTATTCAGGAACTTTTCAATAAGAACATAATCACATCTACGGAGAGGAACAGACTAAAAATAAACGTGGCAATTGCTCCAAGATTGTATGGAGTTCCTAAAATTCATAAGAGAGACTATCCATTACGACCTATTTGCTCAAGTATCAATTCTCCATCATATGACCTTTGTAAATATATTACAACAATTCTTAAGAATGTAACAATAAATTCTAAATATAATGTAAAGGATTCTCTTCAATTTAAGGATAAAATAAGACATGTTAGGTTATTTAACAATGAAAAATTGGTTTCTTTCGACGTGATTTCATTATTTCCGAGTATACCAATAGATCTTGCTATAGATATAATAGAGGAAAAATGGAATATAATTAAGGAATTTACAAAAATTGAAAGGGAACTGTTTTTACGTATTCTTAGATTCTGTATAATAGATAATAGATACTTTCAATTGGAGAATAACATATATGTCCAACAAAAGGGACTTCCAATGGGATCCCCAGCATCACCAATTATAGCGGATATAGTTATGGAGAAATTATTAGATACTTGTATTGCAAAATTGACTATTAAACCAAAAGTTATGACAAAATATGTTGATGATTTATTTTGCGTTATTGAAGAATCGGAAATAGAAAATGTTTTAGAAACTTTTAACTCATTTCATCCGGACATAAGGTTTACTATTGAGAAAGAGTGTAACTTAAAACTTCCATATTTAGATACTTTGTTAATAAGAAAAAGGGATAAATTATTAATGGATTGGTACCAAAAGCCAACTTCTTCTGGTAGAATTATAAACTATTTCTCAAAACATCCAAAGAGGGTTATAATTAATACTGCAAAAAATCTTATAGAAAGAATACTGAGAATAAGTGACTTAGAATTTCATAACAGGAATTTAAAAAGAATTAGGGATATTTTGAGGGATAATTGTTTTCCAATGGAACTGATATCAAATTTAATAGGACAATGCAATAACCATAGGGCAAACAACTTGAATATAATTGCAGAACCAAAAATTTACAAATCACTAACATATATTCCTAAAATATCGGAACGTTTAGAAAAGTCGAAAATATTCGACACAAGGATATGTAAAATAGCACATAAATCATATAATACAGTTGGTAAATTATTCACTAGGACTAAGGATAAAGTACATAAATTAGAAATGTCGAATGTGGTTTATAAAATACCTTGTAAGGGAAATGATAATGGACAATGCAACAAAGTATATGTAGGTACGACAAAGAACAAACTGAAAACTAGAATTTCGGGTCACAAATCAAATCAAAAGTTTAGGGATATTTCATCACAAAAAACAGCATTAACAGCCCACTGTGCCAGTTTAAATCACTCTCCGGACTTTGAGAATGTATCAGTTTTAAACACAGAAAACAATTATAAGCGACGTTTAATGCTAGAAATGTTGCAAATCATTAAAGTACCAGAATTGTTAAGAATTAATTTTAGATCGGACACGGAAAATGTAGCACAAAACTATAGAAATTTAGTTTATAAAAACAAAACAGGAAATTAAAAAATTTTTTAGAATGTAATGGATTATTTGTATTAAAAATTTTTTTAATTGTAAATAATTTTTTCTATTTGACAATTGTTATTATTTTTTCATTATTTTTTTTTTTTTTTTTTGTGAACGTTATTTTTATTTGTTTAATCTGTTCCCTGACGATGATACACATTGCTGTATCGAAATATTGGAGTTGAAATAAATTTATAAAAATTTTTATATAAAAAAGAAAAACCTCAAGCTTAATAAATTATATTGTAATTTAAATAAAGGTTGAATAAAATAAAAATTTTATACAAAATGAAGAGCACATCAAGAATCAATTATAACTATCTTAAGAGAAGCCAGGAAGTGAGAAGAATTATTAACAGATACAAGACTGTTAGGGATAAGTTAATAAAAACTAAGGCTACAATTACCTTTTTGATTCGTTGCAGAAATGTAGGTATCATACCAAAATTTATACGAAATTCTACTAAAAATATATTTAATATTTTCCATGAAAATGAGCATCTTCAATCATCTCAATGGAGAATATCACGAAGAATATCCAACTATAGGGAAGAATTACATAATAAAATTTTAGGCTTAACAATCAAACAGAAGCATGAATCGATGAAGGACATTCAAAATGAATTAATGATGACTGTAAATAATTTAAGAATATTTTTTAATGAAGAGGAGATTGAAAACTTTTTAGAACACGAAGATAAATTGGCAACAAATTTCAATGAAAGGGTCAAGCATAGACATAGGAAAAAGTTTGAAGAACTTAGGAATATACAAAGGAAGGAATTAGGAATAAGATTAAATAAAAAATGGTTTGTAAACAAATCTAGTGTTAATATTCCAATAGACACACAGTGGGTTCTTTCATTAGGACATAAACATTCACTACCAATTAAAAGGGATCAATTTCCGACTTTGAAAATTATAGCTGAGGGAGAAGACTTAGTACAGACATTAAGTAGTAAAGAAGAACAGGAAAGGGCCAGAATGAAATTTACAACAAATGTTGATAATTATATTAATGGAATAAGACTGAATAATAGAGACAAATTCATTCTGGAAAAAGTAAGAGATACGAAAAAATTTTTAAAATTTAATAATGACATTCTTATTTTAAATGCCGATAAGGGTAATACTACAGTGGCTATGGACAAATGTGATTATGATATGAGGATTAATAGTATTGTGCAGGACAATTTGACATATAGGAAATTAAATAAGGATCCCACAAACAAATTACAAAAGATGAATAATGATATTATTCAGGAACTTTTCAATAAGAACATAATCACATCTACGGAGAGGAACAGACTTAAAATAAACGTGGCAATTGCTCCAAGATTGTATGGAGTTCCTAAAATTCATAAGAGAGACTATCCATTACGACCTATTTGCTCAAGTATCAATTCTCCATCATATGACCTTTGTAAATATATTACAACAATTCTTAAGAATGTAACAATAAATTCTAAATATAATGTAAAGGATTCTCTTCAATTTAAGGATAAAATAAGACATGTTAGGTTATTTAACAATGAAAAATTGGTTTCTTTCGACGTGATTTCATTATTTCCGAGTATACCAATAGATCTTGCTATAGATATAATAGAGGAAAAATGGAATATAATTAAGGAATTTACAAAAATTGAAAGGGAACTGTTTTTACGTATTCTTAGATTCTGTATAATAGATAATAGATACTTTCAATTGGAGAATAACATATATGTCCAACAAAAGGGACTTCCAATGGGATCCCCAGCATCACCAATTATAGCGGATATAGTTATGGAGAAATTATTAGATACTTGTATTGCAAAATTGACTATTAAACCAAAAGTTATGACAAAATATGTTGATGATTTATTTTGCGTTATTGAAGAATCGGAAATAGAAAATGTTTTAGAAACTTTTAACTCATTTCATCCGGACATAAGGTTTACTATTGAGAAAGAGTGTAACTTAAAACTTCCATATTTAGATACTTTGTTAATAAGAAAAAGGATAAATTATTAATGGATTGGTACCAAAAGCCAACTTCTTCTGGTAGAATTATAAACTATTTCTCAAAACATCCAAAGAGGGTTATAATTAATACTGCAAAAAATCTTATAGAAAGAATACTGAGAATAAGTGACTTAGAATTTCATAACAGGAATTTAAAAAGAATTAGGGATATTTTGAGGGATAATTGTTTTCCAATGGAACTGATATCAAATTTAATAGGACAATGCAATAACCATAGGGCAAACAACTTGAATATAATTGCAGAACCAAAAATTTACAAATCACTAACATATATTCCTAAAATATCGGAACGTTTAGAAAAGTCGAAAATATTCGACACAAGGATATGTAAAATAGCACATAAATCATATAATACAGTTGGTAAATTATTCACTAGGACTAAGGATAAAGTACATAAATTAGAAATGTCGAATGTGGTTTATAAAATACCTTGTAAGGGAAATGATAATGGACAATGCAACAAAGTATATGTAGGTACGACAAAGAACAAACTGAAAACTAGAATTTCGGGTCACAAATCAAATCAAAAGTTTAGGGATATTTCATCACAAAAAACAGCATTAACAGCCCACTGTGCCAGTTTAAATCACTCTCCGGACTTTGAGAATGTATCAGTTTTAAACACAGAAAACAATTATAAGCGACGTTTAATGCTAGAAATGTTGCAAATCATTAAAGTACCAGAATTGTTAAGAATTAATTTTAGATCGGACACGGAAAATGTAGCACAAAACTATAGAAATTTAGTTTATAAAAACAAAACAGGAAATTAAAAAATTTTTTAGAATGTAATGGATTATTTGTATTAAAAAAATTTTTTTAATTGTAAATAATTTTTTCTATTTGACAATTGTTATTATTTTTTCATTATTTTTTTTTTGTGAACGTTATTTTTATTTGTTTAATCTGTTCCCTGACGATGATACACATTGCTGTATCGAAATATTGGAGTTGAAATAAATTTATAAAAATTTTTATATAAAAAAGAAAAACCTCAAGCTTAATAAATTATATTGCAAGTTATTGAATTACACCTGTACCGATGGAAAAGATTTTGCTTCCTCCACTCCACATCAAACTGGGTATTGTAAAAAATTAAATAAAAGCATTGAGCCCAGATGGTGTTACTTTTACCGAATTGCGCCGATATTTTCGACGATTAAGCGGCATGAAAGTAAAAGAAGGTATGAACTCTAAATATATTAAATAAGATTTATATTTCATATCATAATGTTTTTATTTAACAGGAATTCCTAATGGACCGGACATTCGTCGTCTTATGAAGGACCATCAATTTGAGGTTGCATTGGCCTGGAATTGTGTGAAACCAGTAATAGAAAATGTATTAGGAAATCATCGGCCTGAAAACTGGCGAATTTTAATCAAAAATATGCTAACCGCATTTAAAAACTTAAACGTTAGAATGTTGTGCAACCTCCTCCATTTTGGAAATAACGGTATATCTCGAAAACCAGAGCCAATCTTACAAAACTGCACCACTGGATTCAGCGTACCCGAATTATGTTAAAACGGCAGGTGCCCAGCTTGTCACGAAAAAAAGTGTAAATTTCATGCACAGTGTAATTAATAGGCAAGTGGATTTCTTTGGATCCCTTTTACGCCTTAACTATATATTGTATTTTAACAAATGATATATCAATCGAAAGATATTTTTTGGTATATTCTGTTAATGTAAATTTTGTTAAAAAATTTGTTATATGCGTTAGAAAGTGGTACTAATGCATTGAAACAATTCTCATACGTGTAAGCAAAAACAATGTAAACAAATATCAGAAGCAGTATGCTTTGTTTTTGTGTTTACATAGTAAAAAGAACAACAACATGCCGAGTTCTCTGCTATGCATTAAATTGGAGAACAGTAGAGAATACGAAATAAAAAAGAGAAACATAATTTTAAATATTTTGTTTTCTTTTTGGAAGAGTTGTTTTTTTTAAATGTTATGCCGTTAATTTATTAAATATTTTGCTTATGAATAATTTTAATGTTATTGTTACATTATTTATATAGTTACATTGTAAAGAATGTGTTTACTGCATTTTTTTTAAATAAAGTGCGATCTTTTGATGGGCTGCGATTTTATATAACAGACACTACCGATCATGGTCATTTGTTATATGATAATCATGTATTTACAAAACATATATATATATATATAGAGGTTATAAGAACATACATAATTCATTAACGAAATAAATATAAATGGAAAATATATAAAAGGCTTTGTTATAAACATTGAGATTAGGGAACTTATGTTATATATACATTTTTAGAAAAATTGTCACTAAATTTCATATGCCTAAAAGAAATATGCCTCATAAAATTAAAAAATTGTTCTGCTCTACTGAGAATGATTACAGTTTGAGTTACTTCTCTGTTTATAATCAAGTGCGATATGTTTTTTAACATTAAATAAATATATTTCTACATATGTATATTAGTGTCCCAAAAAAAATTTTTTTTTTTATTTTTATAGGTACCCCAGCATTTTTTGAGAGCTTATAGGGTAAAGTATTTTTGTGATTTTTTTCAGATTTTTCGGAAGAGGTTTTCTCGACTTTTTTGAATTTTGCTGATTACTGGGCCGATTAGCACGATAATCTTTGTTACTAAATTTATATTGAAGTTAAAAAAACTAATGATTCAGTTTAAAAGGCATACAAACAAATCATTTAATGAAGCAAAGAACAAAGTTCAGCAATTGCACGTGGTAAATGATGTCACAGAACGCGGCGTGGCCTTAGCTAATACTTACATTAATCTAACAACCTCTGCAACAGACTTTCAGAATTTATTGCAGGGCATAGAGCTTCATCGTAAAAGCTCTAATAAATAATTGAAAGCTAAAAAAAAATAGTTTTTTAATTTTTTTTTTTGGGTATGAGAAGTAAGCTGCCTAAAATTTTTTGGACTCACATTGCTGAAGTCTGCGCAACAGAACAAAAAACCACCCATATTTATTATTTTAAAAGAATACATAATATCTAAATATCTAACATTTAACAAATCCGAAGCATAACTGGCAAACATATTACAATATTTTTAATTTCACAAAATGGGTACAAAACTTAAAAAGGGTATAACTTTGGAACAGTAAGAGCAAATTCAATTATTTTTTGCAATGACTCAGAATCTATCCACCTTTTAAATTGAATCATTGGTTTTTTAACTTCAATATAAATTTTAAAAGTTACAGAGCATTATTTTTCAAATTTATGGTAAATTTTCCAAAAAAAAATGTGATTAAGGGGACCCAAATGAGCAAAAAATAGCCGAAACTTTTAATATCTGCACAGAGAAGTAAAGTTTGAGAAGTTTTCTTTAAAAAAATTGACTTAGTAACAAAGAAAATCGTGCTAATGGGCCGAGTAATCAGCAAAATTTAAAAAAGTCGAGAAAACCCGATTTTTGGGTTAAATTCGATTTTAGCGACCTCTAAACCTCTTCCGAAAAATCTGAAAAAAATCACAAAAATACTTCACACTATAAGCTTTCAAAAAAAGGTGGGGCATAAAATAATATTTTTTTTTGGGACACACTAACGGTACAAATAAGTTATTTCTAGATTGCAGTCGATTGTGTCGACTGCTGGCCCATACTAGTCTCTAATAATATAACATCTCTACGTTCTCAAATGCAGTACTGCCTGCGCTGAATCAGAAAATCAAACTTGTTTCACCATGTCAACGCATTTATATGTGCATTTAACCATATTTAAATTTATTGTTTAAACGCAGTATTTCATTTATAACCAAGTGCATTATCTTTATATTCTATTATACCTGTACTTTAACAAAAACATTTCATTATTTAATATTTTAAATGTTTGTTTAACTTAATACTATCATACTTTCGTTCATGATACGTCGTTTTGTTTCAGAGAATTACAAATTAAAATAACGTTACACACATTACTAAATAATTAACAATAAATAAAATATATTCCTCAAAAATAAGCCGGTTATCGCATTATTATCCTAAATATTTAGAATTGCTTTTTTATCTCGATTAATTTCCATTTTACAACGTTTTTTGCTTCTCATGTAAACTGTGATGTTTTTTTATTCTGCATTTAAGATGACGATATGTGCAGTTCTTTTATTTTTTTTTTTTTTGCAATAATATTTGCCTTAAAAAAACATCACATACAGTTTGGTTCACCAGCCAAGAAATAATTTTACAAAAACACATACAGGCTAATCGTGCTTCTCAGCGGGGAAAATTGCAAGCGCTTTACCTTTTTAGGCCTTTAAGAAGGTTTACAATTGGATTTTTAGTAAAGTTTTACTTATTCCACAAAAAATTTTGAAAAAGTTTCAAAAATAATAAATTGGCTCAGTGGGAGTTTTGTATTCAATTGAGTACAGCGGCGGCTTACAGGTGAAAATCTTAAAAAAAAAAATTTCAATGTATAAAGTCTTTAAAATTTTTTTTCATTGCCATCGAACTCTTGTATAACATACAACACACCTTAACTGCATTTCTAACTTTTTGGGGTAGTGACCTATAGCATCTTGTCGTAACCAGTACCAATGAAGATGAAAGTCGAGCTTTAGTTTGCACGTTTTGACGTAAATAGTGCCTTGCAATGGAACGTCTGAATAAAGGTTGATCCATGCCATCGCTGTGGCTCATTACATATAATCGCCAAGCATTTCCAATGGTCATATATAGGTAAACAATACCCACCACCATTTCTTACCATAAATGGCTATTCTATAGAGTGAAATGGATTGGTCCAGTTCATCTACTACTCTCATATGTTTATTGTAAGACGGAAATACCTTTGAAATATTGAAATAAATTTTTTATCGTTGTGTAGCAGAACAACGTTTTACAGCTCCTAATGGCTTAATTGTGTCATAATTTGTTACCATTGTACAGACGCTATTGTCTTTCCATTTTACTAAAATAATTTCATTTTGCTTGTCAAATCTATAGTCATATGAACTCGCTGTTCTTTTTTCATTTCTTTAGCACTTCTCAATGGACACTTTTTCGTTTTGTTGTCTCAAATAATTCCAGTCGCACGAAATCCCCTTTCCCTGAGATCGACCGTTAAATTTTAATTAGTAAAAAAATAATTGAAACATACTTCAAGCGATGCTGTCAGTCTCCATTTTTGCAAGCAATTTTTTTTACCTCTTTGACCCTAAGGGATCAGTGTAATTTTCCTACGATTTTCCAAAATCGAAAGTGTCTAGACAGTGGTTTTGATACAATTTCAATGCCAAGATCGTCATCAATGGACCAGTATAAATCCTCACTGGGTAGCTTATGATATCCAGATAGTATCAGTAGGCCTTTGCATGTTTGATTCGACAGGGTCAAGTTGAAAGTTATGTCTATTATTTTAACTAGCATATAAAACTCTACTGCTGATAATCAAACTAGCCACTTCTTCATCAAATATTTTATCGAATACTTGTATTGGGTTGAGATAACTAAGCAACTTCTTTACATTTTCTTGCCTGGCGAGCACATCAGTCGATAGCCGAGATATTGAAGAGTATGTTGGTGAGCACTTACACTAAGCTGGAAGATGACTTCTGATTCTCTTTACCTTTTCGGCCAACGGTTCGTCATCGCTATTCTCGTTATCATCACTTAAAATGATATTATTATGGCGTCTAAATACCTCAATGTTAGCTGGCAAATCTATCGGCAAGTTGTCAGCTATCATGTCCTTATCACAACCTTCTTCATCTGTCAATACACTGGGTTCCGCCGGAATATTAGCAAAATCATATAACGTAATATAATCCTTTGAAATCATTACGACCTTTTAAACGTTTAGTGCTCATCATTCACTTTACACTCTAAACTTATAACCACAACACAATTTAACGATGCTAACTTTCAACACGCAATGACTTTATTTTAGGCAGACACAACGAGTAGAATTTATACTTTCATATTTTGGGAATCCATTTTTTAAACATGTGGGGGATTTCATGTCAAGTGACCCAACTTTTGAAATCGGTGTCTTCCGATTTGGATGAAATTCGCACCACAACATTTAAATTGGTATCCTATTGGATAGTGGCTTAGACACAAATTTTCAACAAGGTCGGTCAAAAAGTTTCTGAGTTAAAGGGGGTTAAAATTTGACATTTTGGCTAAACAGGTGTTCTTTCTCATCCATGTAACTTATTATCTATTGGTGTTAGAAAAATTTGTCCAAAACAAATTAGATAGCTATTTCTTCAATCTTTCCAAAAAAAGTTATTTTGTTTTTTTTTTTTTAATTTAAAACTTTTTTTATATGTTTAAAGCGGGTTCTTTTTCTTTCTTTTTTTGCTCAAAACAAAACTTAGGTCTTATTAGGTAGTTCTGGTAGCTTTTTGGGCCGCGATTGTGTTATGTATAAAAAAATAATTTCTTAGTCAAGACGAGGATTTTTCAAACTGAAAGATGCACATTGAAAACAATCATTTCAAATGTGCATGATTTTGTAGATGAAATGTGTAGAGGATTGCTAAATTTAAGAACCCAAGACTTTTTATTCAAAGAGTAGTGGTTATTCTTCAAGGATTTGAGAATACATTTGAAGTCTGGGGAATTCGTTATTTCGTTTGATTTCGCAGAGAACAATAAATATGTTCTTCAGAATGCCATACAGTCATTCCACTTCAATAACGACCAAGAAACTATATTTACAGTAGTTGTTTACTACATTAAAGATGAAAAACTGGAACACAAAAGTATGGCAATTATATCCGACGACTTAAAACATGATGCCGTTGCAGTTTATGAATACCAGAAGATAATACTAAATTATCTAAAATCTAAATTTACAGTAGAGAAGGTATACTGCGTTTCGGACGAAGATAGTCAACATCTTAAAAACAAAAGTAGCTTCGCAAATCTGATAGCTCATGAAAAAGATTTTGGAATGCCAGATGAGTGTCATTTTCATCCTACTGCTCATGGTAAGGCAGCATGAGATGGTGTTGGAGCAAACCTCATACGAAATGCAGGGAAGTATAGCCTCCAGTGCTCCCATCAATTTCGCATCTTAGATGCGACTGCTTTATTCCATTGGCCAACGAATTATTTAAAAAAAAAAACTGAAATAGTTTTTAGTAGCAAAGGGGATCATGAGGAATCATTGGAAACACTGAAGAGCAGATTCGATGCTGCGGAAACAATTGATGGCACCGCTCAATACCATGCTTATTTATTTATTTATTTATTATTATATGTCTATGGAATTATATTCCTTACAGACAATTTAAAAAATAATTGATTACAAAATGTTACACATAAAAATATAATACATAATTAACAATAAAATTACTAAGTGTTAAGAAATGTGATTATTGCCCTTTTTATAGCATCAGGACTTAATGAAAAGTCGATAAATCTATATAAGTTGTTAAATGCATTGCTCATTCTCCTGAGAGGGTCAGCATTAGCATAATTAGCTCTAACAAATGTTACTGATAAAGGTATGTAATTACGGGATGGACGTTGGGGAATGTTGAGAGAAATATCATTAATCAAAAATCCACAGCAGATGTCACCATTAATAACATTGAATAAAAATGACACATTAAGCATAGTTCTACGACTTTTTAATGTAGGAAGTTTAATAAGAGCAAGTCGGGCAGCATATGAAGGCAAGTTCAAGGGGTTAAAACGTAATCCACGAAGACAAAACAACAGGAATTGTTTTTGGACCGACTCAATGGCATTGGAATGGATTTGGTAAATAGGGTCCCATATTATCGATCCATACTCAAGAATAGGTCGAACTAGTGCCATGAATAAAGTTTTACCAATATACGGATCATTAAACTCTTTAGCCCAACGTTTTATATAACCCAGTGTACCCCTTGCTCTATTTATTATGGTTGTTATATGCAGAGTAAAACTCAATTTAGGATCAAATAATATACCAAGATCTTGGAAGCTGTCAACTAATTCCACTTTATAATCACCCAAAAAAAAATCAGCAGCAATCGGGTTATTTCTTACAAAGCGCATTGATTTACATTTCTTTAAATTCAGCTCCATAAAATTGATGTTACACCATTCATAAAATGAGTTTAAGTCCTTTTGAAGTCGATGGTGGTCTAAAAGTTGGTTATAGGTTAGATAAACTTTGACGTCATCAGCATACATTAAAATATTCGAGAATTTTACAACATTAGGCAGGTCATTCATAAACAAGGAGAAAAGCAGCGGTCCAAGGTGGCTTCCTTGGGGTACTCCAGAAAGAACATTAATATTTTTAGAATAACTGCTGTTAAAGCAAACGGTTTGCGTCCTATCCGATAAATATGAATATATCCATTTTATGCAATGCTCCGTAAAACCAATCAATTGTAGTTTCCTTACAAGAAGCAAATGATTTACTTTATCGAATGCTTTGCTAAAATCAGTGTATATGACATCTGTCTGATTTTTTTGAAGAAATCCGCGGTTAACAGCGATAGTAAATTGTAAGAGATTTGTCGTCGTAGAACTTATATACCGCTTGTCGATGGAACACTCAAGTTGAAAATGTTTTCTGCCTCTACTCAATGCGATTTCTTTCCAAAGCCAAGAAAAAAAGCAGCAGCGAAATCAACAGCTAAACTTTTTAACGCCAAGAAAGAATTGGCAAAAAAAAAGCCGAAAATAAAGGCAATAAATAGAGAGGAGGTAAGACTGGGTATTTAGAAATTTGCAAAACTTAAACACTTCATTAGCTACAATAAATTAAAATTAAAAGTAGTTATGATATAAAAGGATCTTATGTGATTAAGATTAAATTTTTTTTAGAATATTTTTCTTTTTGTTTTTATTATTATTATTTTATATTAGTTAAATTATCATTGCAAAAAAATAAAAAAATTTAATTTGTCAACATCTCTATAGCAAAAAAAATTGATTTTTGCCTGTTAATATATTGTGGGTATTACAGTATCGAGGGTATGCAATGCTACTTAGCTACGTTATATACCGTCGGATAGGTAAATTTGTCCAGTTTCTCAGTATAAGTTTTATTTTTAAGATAATAGAAACACTTACACACAAATAGGAAAAAATTCAAAATAGTGCATGTGCTAAAAATGGAAAAATCCTCGTCTTGACTTAGAAATTATTATTTTTTTTATACATAGTCCACTCGCGGCCCTAAAGGCCTTAAAGGATAAGACCTAAGCTTTGTTTTAAGCAAAAAAAAGTACTCGCTTAAAAAAAATTAAATAAGAAGTTTTAAATTTAAAAAAAAAGCCATACAGTCATTCCACTTCAATAACGACCAAGAAACTATATTTACAGTAGTTGTTTACTACATATACCAGAAGATAATACTAAATTATCTAAAATCTAAATTTACAGTAGAGAAGGTATACTGCGTTTCGGACGGAGATCGTCAACATCTTAAAAACAAAAGTAGCTTCGCAAATCTGATAGCTCATGAAAAAGATTTTGGAATGCCAGCTGAGTGTCATTTTCATCCTACTGCTCATGGTAAGGCAGCATGAGATGGTGTTGGAGCAAACCTAAAACGAAATGCAGGGAAGTATAGCCTCCAGTGCTCCCATCAATTTCGCATCTTAGATGCGACTGCTTTATTCCATTGGCCAACGAATTATTGTAAAAAACCTGAAATAGTTTTTAGTAGCAAAGGGGATCATGAGGAATCATTGGAAACACTGAAGAGCAGATTCGATGCTGCGGAAACAATCGATGGCACCGCTGAATACCATGCTTATATACCGCTTGTCGATGGAACACTCAAGTTGAAAATGTTTTCTGCCTCTACTCAATGCGATTTCTTTCCAAAGCCAAGAAAAAAAGCAGCAGCGAAATCAACAGCTAAACCTTTTAACGCCAAGAAAGAATTGGCAAAAAAAAGCCGAAAATAAAGGCAATAAATAGAGAGGAGGTAAGACTGGGTATTTAGAAATTTGCAAAACTTAAACACTTCATTAGCTACAATAAATTAAGTGTAAAAGTAGTTATGATATAAAAGGATCTTATGTGATTAAGATTAAATTTTTTTTTAGAATATTTATCTTTTTGTTTTTATTATTATTATTTTATATTAGTTAAATTATCATTGCAAAAAAATAAAAAAATTTAATTTGTCAACATCTCTATAGCAAAAAAAGTGATTTTTGCCTGTTAATATATTGTGGGTATTACAGTATCGAGGGTATGCAATGCTAGTGAGGTATGTTATATACCGTCGGATAGGTAAATTTGTCTAGTTTCTCAGTATAAGTTTTATTTTTAAGATAATAGAAACACTTACACACAAATAGGAAAAAATTCAAAATAGTGCATGTGCTAAAAATGGAAAAATCCTCGTCTTGACTTAGAAATTATTATTTTTTTATACATAGTCCACTCGCGGCCCTAAAGGCCTTAAAGGATAAGACCTAAGCTTTGTTTTAAGCAAAAAAAAAGTACTCGCTTAAAAAAAATTAAATAAGAAGTTTTAAATTTAAAAAAAAAACCAAAATTTTTTTTTTTTTAAAGATTAAAGAAATATTATCTATTGGCGCTAACACCAATAGATAATAAGTTACATGGATGAGAAAAAAACACCTGTTTTGCCAAAATGTCAAATTTTGACCCCCTCTAACTCAGGAACTTTTTGACCGATCTTTTTGAAAATTTGTGTCTAAATTACTGTCCAATAAGGCTAACCTTGGTGCAAATCGGAAGGCATCGATTTCAAAAGTTGGTTCACTTGACATGAAATCCCCCATGTAGATAAATGTTCAAGTATGCATTAATTTTTCTGTAGTATTGTTGCCACAATTTTTATATGGATTCTGCCGCTGTACACAATTAAATACAGTTGTATTTAAAGTAGGATAGCTTTGTAAAAATAGCTAGGAGATCATTTCTTTTTTGCTCATTTCATCAAAAGATTTGTTTGTATTCAGAAAAATAAAATAGAAAAGAAATTAGCAATATAATAAAAGCTGAAAAAGGGGAAAATCTGTGCTTATCTCGCCACACCAACTTTGTTTCAGTTTAACAGTACATTTTTTTTCAGATGATTTATATCTAGCCAAATTGTTTTATTTTTTTTTTTAATCTGGGTATAGGTAAATGTGTGCTTACTTTTTAAAGTGTACCATTAGTGCTTCGCAAAATAGGAAAAATTTTTATTGGGATATAACGCAAAGCGTATAAATTTATTGTGAATCCCATTTTTAAATGCCCGCACTGCATCATGCATTGCATGAGCGGTCATGCATCTAATGGATTCCGGGGGATCTCCGGACAAAGCTATTTTTGATGTGATCACTGTCAAAGCTTTACTCACATCATCATGAAATTCTGATAATGATTTTCGTCCTTAGGTTAGCTTGGTCATCTCATCCTTCTATACGTAGAGAGGTCGTTGATCATAGTATGTGTAATCCAACCTGTTGATGATTGCTTCAAAGTTGAAAATTGTATTGTGGTTTAACAATATATTGGCTGCAGCGCCAGTTATTTTTGACTATATAATTGAAAGTGCTTCCACGTATCGATTGGAATTGCTGTGTTGACTGATGCTATTCATCAGTCTAGTGGCATTTTCTCGCCATAACTATTTTGGGTACCGCAGTGGATGAAAATCGTTTTTCATTGGCCAAAATTCTGTAACTTTTAAACCGAAGGAGATGTTTAAGTGAAACACATAGATTCTTAAACTTGTCTCCACTTTCAATTTCATTAAAATTGGTTGAGTAGTTATTGGGGAACTTAAGGGCAAAGTGGAACTTTAGATTTTTTTAACTTTAGCGTGAAATGTGTTTTTTTTTGTTTTTTTTTTTAATTATTTAGAAATGTCACATTAGGATTTAAATAATAATCATTTACAATTTTTGTGATAATGGCATACTAAAAAAAATTTAATGTTTACACTAAAAAAAATTTTAACCTTAAAAAAATAGTAAAATCATCTGGAAATTTTGCGTCAGAACCACATGCGCATGTGTCTTTTTACATGCCGTGTACTATAGGCTAAACATTAACAATTTTATGCTGCCAAATTTGTTCACACTTAAAAAAACTTTGGAAATATTATCTAAAATCTTGCTATTACTACAGAAGAATCTATTATTTTTTGCTGTCAAATTTGTTAATATTAGCAAAATAAATCCGCTGAATTCTGATTTTTTTAAATTTTGATACGAAAATATAGGTATTGGTTTTTGAATATTTCTTATTTATTAAATGTTTTAATTTCATACATATGTGGATAAAAAAAACCTTTAAAAAAAAGCAGCAAAAGATTTTAATAGCTTTTGTAACAATGTGAGGTTCTGTTTATTATTATTTTTTACTAATACAATGTCTGTCTTAGATCTAATGAATTATAATTATTGTTCATTTAATTGAAAGATTGATTTCAAATATTCCATATTCTGTTCTGTGTTATTTCCGTTCTTTAGTAGTTTTTGATTTCTTCATCTAAATCTCGATGTTCCACTTTCCACTGATTTCGAATACTGAAGATGAACGGATCTGACGTTGCCAATAATATAGTAAATAGATCTACATTTGTGAAATTTCGTGAAATTTTTATGTATATTGTATATATTTTTGCAGTTTCCTTAGCAAAATCTCCAAATTTTCTAGAGTCAATTTCTTCATTGTACGCAAGTTCTTCTAGGATAATTTAAATTTTCTATAAATGAGGTTAAAATCAACCCCTGTTATTTCAGATGCTGTTTCTGGATCTGAAAATAATCTTTTTGCGGTATTGCCATCATTTGTATTGCCTGACCCTTGTTTTGGCTGATCTATAATCAACTCAAATTTGAACATTTTTCCTCTTTGAACTTTTTAACTCCTTGTTGGTTTCGTTTTTTCTTATTGATCCTGATGATCCGAAATCCAAATCATAACTGATTTTTAATATGTGTTCCATAAGTCGTATTCTTGCATGTAGTGGTGATAATCCAAATTCATATGCATAAGTATTATCTAATGATTTTGTCGCGACTTGATTTAATTGGCTTGATGTTGCATGGCACATATTGCAGCTGGATGCAGCCTTCGTGTTAGTCAAAGCCAGGCCTACTTTTCCACCTATCATTGTAGCTAACTTAAATTTGCTGCCTATCCAAATCTAATTGTAATGGCTGTAGTGTTGAAATTTGGGTCTTGGTATCACTAACTTCTTTGTTAATGGCATCATGAGTTTCTTTTTTGAATTAAAATTTTATAGGCCTGCAGTATTTCGTAGAAGATGGTGTCTCATTTTTCCAAATATCCTTTGTTTGCGTTGTACTAGTCGAAGGCTCTGAATCTTCCAAAATATTTTTTAATCGCAATTGTACAAATGATACCATGAACATATCTGAGTCTGAAATATTTTCACACACTACTTGTTTGTATTGTTTTTGTCCGGAAGAACCATCACATCCCCATTTACAAAAAAGAATTAACTTTGTGTTTCCATATTTCTTTAACTCATTTCCTTTTATTGATTATAGCGAGCGTTTGGCTGTGTGATCAAGTAGAGATTGTAGTTGTACCTCTGCCGAAATTGGTGTGATTGTAATAGTGTCCTTTAATGGCAAACAGTCCATTTTAGCAGCTGTTATTTGATAATACAATGAACGATACAAAAGACGAAAAACAACAACAAAAACATGTAACGGAAACGGATGACGGACAGGCGAAAACAAGGACAACGATGGGCAGCAACACGAAAAAGCCAGGGACTGTTACAGTCTCGGCGACCAAAGTAGATCGGCCTAGGCTGATCGGAAGTGGTAAGGCAGCTCGACCAGAAGGCGGCTGCTCTAAAAACTGTGGCGGGATGCCTCTGTACTTCAATCCAAGTACCTCCAAAGCCGCATCAGCTCTTTCCGTCATTGGAACGGATAAAACCCCTGCTTCGGGTGCTGCTAAGTTGGGAATGACAAAGTCGTCCAACAATGCAGCTTCCCATGTGCCCATTGTACAAGGAGGGATGGCGATGAAAACATCCAATCCCAAGGCAACTTCGGCGACCGTACAAAGTCTCCAGGGCACAAAAACCCTACAAAGAGGGCATCCAACACAAGGCGTGCCGCCTCTCGTTTCATTGAGCTTTTAGGCTCCAAAAAAGCTGAAGAGCCTACCAGTGTATAAAAAGCTTCACTGGCATGGGCAAGAGCCCACATAGCTTGGCTGCCAAGGGCTACTCCTTCAGTCCCTGCGAAGGTGACAATGCATAAACGGCAACTTTCGGAGGAGGAAGCTGCAGCCGTGAAACAGCAACCAGGGACGAAACGTCCCAAAATTGCACCGAGATCGGTGAATAAGTCCTTAAGCGAAGTGGACAAACGTCACCTTGTGCGGGCTATCATGTGGTGTTAGTTGGTGAGATACCACGGAGGCCTACATCGATTGCCACCATCCCTGCCGAGCCAGCGGAACCTGAGGAGATCTTGAAGACCATTCAGTGCTGCAACCCTCAACTGTGAAGGTTTCGGCTGCTGAAGTGTCCTAAAGGGCGGCGATTGTGGTGATTAACCAGCAATCCTTGGAACCACTGAGGGAGAGGCAGGGCAAGATCTACTATGGTTTTAGTACGGTCTTGCTCCGTGTCTACCGAAGTGATAACAAGCGCAATCCGGCTCCTTCGGAGGCCAAGCAGCCTGAAGAAGGCATGGCTGGTGACGATGCCGTTGGCTCAAGTGACAAAGAGGATACCCAGTCTATCTCCGGATTGGTGGGTGAATTCTTTGATCACTTGGGTGATATGGTTGATGAGGACGTAGTTCTGAAATCTGACCAGGAGGACGTCAACATCACAGTGGTCGCCAAAATGGATCATGGTGAAGGTTCTACAAATTAACCTCCACCATTCTAAAGCAGCATCTGTTGCATTGCTCCTCCAAGTGGTAGAAAGAGGGGAGGAGCTCGTGATGGTCCAAGACCTCCACCATTCTAAAGCAGCATCTGCTGCATTGCTCCTCCAAGTGGTAGAAAGAGGGGAGGAGCTCGTGATGGTCCAAGAACCCTTGATTCGTAAGGATCGGGTGGCACTTAATCTCAAAGGCTACAAGCTACTGTTTGCGAAAGATACAGGTAACATAAGATCTTGTGTCTTAACTAAAAACTCGTTGAATATCTTCATTCTTTCTGATTACAGTGATGAAGACACCACAACCGTTGCTCTCGAGACACGGGACGGAATAGTCTGGATGGTCTCGGGATATATGGCGCATGACCACGGAGAGAACCCACCCAATCAGTTCATCCGTGATGCAGTAATGAGGGCAGCAGGCACTGGAACTCCAATCATAATCTGTGCCGATGCCGATGCGCACCACGCTATCTGGGGCAGCACGAATACGAATGTAAGAGGTGGTTCCCTATTCTCCTTTATTATTAATTATAATTTAGGAAGAGTAAAAAGGGGCCGTGGGCCTGCGTTTGTTGTTGCAAATATGTGTGAAGTTCTTGATGTCACGCTGGTTCTAATGATTGTTCACTTTCTGATCATAGATACGTGGAATTTAGTTTGGTGCTTAGATCTGTAGGATCGAGTGCTATAATGAATAGGAAACGAACGAATTGGGAGATTCATTCCTCCCCTCTGGTTCGAACTCTATCTGATCCTTTCCGGGTCGACGATATCGGGAGGATCGATGCGGCAGTGGGTTAACTTACAGACTCACTGCAGTTGGCGACTTCCTTGGCGTTCAAGCCAATGGTGCATAGGGGTACGGATCGTTCACCGTGATGGGATCCTGATATTGCGCAGGCAAGAAGAGACTGTCGTAGGTTGTTCAATATGGCTTAGCGTTATGGTAATTGGGCGGAGTACAAGTCTTCATTGAATAGATTCAGAAACTTGGTAAGATCGGTGAAAAGGAATGCTTGGAGGAACTTCTGTAGCAGTGGTGAGGGATCCTCTGAGACAAACCGCTTACGTAGAATACTGGCTTGTCCCGACCTATATCCGAAAATCGGATGGCTGCTGGACTACGACTAGTCAGGAAACACTCGAGGTGTTAATTGACACTCACTTTCCAGGAAACTCCCAAGGGAGCTTGCGGGATCAATTTTGTGAATCGATACCCGATCCTATGTCCATCCCAATGCACTACGATAGGATAAGGTGGGCTGTCGACAGCTTTGGCCCGTAAAAATCTCCGGGTATGAATGGTATAATCCCGGCGGACCTGCAGAGGAATTCGACTCTGACTATACCCTGGCTGATGACTATATACAGGGGATGCGTTAGATTTGCGTATGTACCTGTGATCTGAACCTTGTGTAGAGTGGTCTTTATCACCAAGGGAGGAAAGATTTCTCACACTGAAGCGAATGATTACAAAGCGATTAGTCTTGCATCATTTCTTCTCAAGACTCTTGAAAGAGTTATCGACATTCGATTGAGGATGACCATCCCAAAGTGTTAACTCTCCACCTCTCAGCATGCCTACAAATTATTTTTATCCCACTCCCGACACTTATATTAATTCTTATTACACATTGGGTTTTTATTTTAAAGGATGATTTTATTTTATTTATTAAGGAATGGTTTAAGTAGTACAATTTTATTTATTAAGGAATGATTTTAGTAGTACAATTTTATTTTTTCCTACTATGTGGGCTTGAGTACAAACAACACATCAGAACTTTATTGCAACAACCAATCGCGTTAAATCCAACGATCGGATGATTTTCTTCCCACAAAAATTGCAAACGCAGTGTCTGGATATTTGACACGTTAAATTTGTGCAATTTTTTAAATAAACAAAACTAATGGATAAAAAGCAGAACTGTAATACTGTGCAATCAATTGAAGTGTACGGAATTTATTATGAAATGTTAGAGTGTGCTCAATGCACAACTTAAATATGTTAACTAACACAAAGGGTAGGTCTGTTGAGACGGCTCTCCATTCATTAGTTGGAACTATTGAGAGATCACTCGAATTTAAGGAGTGTGCTCTAGTGGCCTTTCTCGACTACTACTCCCCCTTTTAAGATGCAGACGTCCCCGTCTGATCGTAATTTTGAAGAACATTTCTAATCTGCAATATACGTCGCTTTTTTATGCAATAATTTGCGGCGCAAAATACCAAAATTAAAGCAAAAAGAGAGGCGGAGACGTAACAAGTTTCCTTAACTTTAAAGTATAGGTTGGAAATATGTTCTCTATTTTTGATGTTTAGCTCGTGCAAGTATGAGAGTGATAAAATGGCTGTATGATTAGCAAGACTTATGGAGTGGGCTATGGGAGTTTCTGGGCTTCGGAAAGCAAACCTACGGAGGTTTTCAAACTTCGAGGAATTGACCAATATCTCACTCTAAAATTTTATTAGGAAGGTGTCCTTTTGCACTAGTTTAGTTTCGTTTTTGTCAAAAAGTTTGAAAGATCGATCGTTAATAATGATGATTCCGTCATCAATTTCTAAAATAGGAGGCACATTGTGTGCCGAAAGTGTGTCGCAAGTAGCTGTGTAGTTATTTAACAAGTTATTAAGGCAAACGTTTTCTACTCTGTTTTGTCTTTGGCAAAATTAAATTGTGGATTTCTTTTTACAATTGGTTAGTATTACATATTCATTATTACAATTTGCAACTTCATTACTTTCAAAAGATAAGATTTTATCGTTATGAACAACAGGATAGATTTGTTTTATACTACATAGTAATTTAATTTTTGGGAATTTAATTAAAAAGGTTATTACATTTTTATCTTGCAAAATTTTAAGTTTAGAATTAACAATGACTTCAGTTATGCTTACATTAGCGTATTCTTCTGAGCTTATAATGGAATTTACTTCAGAGTCGTCTAACAAAATGGGGTTAATTATTTGCAACTTCCCCAAGCTTACTGATAAGGCTATATTGTCCAATTCTCTTATTGTTGCTCTATTTCTAGCGCTTAGCAGGTCGTACACATGTCCTGTATTAATATGCGAGGTTTTAGTTGTATTGAGTAGAATATTTAAGGTTCGAGTTAGATTATTTATCTGTGACTGCATGTTTGTATTTATAACTATTTGCGCGTTACTTGCCGTAACTAGTTCGTCTTGTTTGTTGAGAACTTCCGCGAAGGCGTCGTAATCCGGTGTGCCAGCTATGAACTTCAAAGCCTTGCCAATTACGATGATGCTGCGTGCATGACTATGGTGTATTCGAAGCGATTCTGTCATTTTAAGGATTTGGTCTGCATCCGCTTCTAATAGCTTTTTCATATGAGATTGTGGAAGTAAATCGGTCAGATTTTTCGTTTCTTCGGCTATTGTTATAAATTCTGTTAAGTTGGTGACATGTGCAAGTATCCCATGGTTCTCGAATACGGCTATGTATCCGTCAGATACCGGTATATAATATGAAGAGGTGTAATCTACGATGGCAGCGTGGTTGGCGGACAACACGCTAAAAAGCGTTATGAAGCTGTAACAAGGAATTGGACATTTTCTTTGTGTACAATTTTATTATCAATCTTTAAAATTGTACCCAGATCTTCCTGCACTATTTTTTCTTCGAAAACCTTGCTAAATTTGTTACCTAATCGTTTATTTATCTTAACAAACACTTTTTCACCAGGGCTATAAGTTTTAACGACTGACTTTTTATTATGATATACTAAATCGGATTTTGGTTTTCCGAGTATTTTCGAACGAATATCGTTTTTCAAATCTTCTTTAATTGACTGTATAACGTCTATTGGTTTTTGTTTTATGGTGGAATGGATGGTTCTATTGTACTTGGCCGTAGCCATTAGAATAAGCTCTGTGATATCCTCTATGGCGTATTCCAGCTTTATAAATCGCGCAATTTCCGTAAGAGTGATATGAAAGCGCTCCACTTGTCCATTAGAGGTACTATGCATTGGCGGGGTTGCATGGATATCAGCCCGAAATTGTTCTTTACCAATGATTTAACAGTTTCTGAATTTAATGACTTCTCGTTGCCGGATACAATTGTTTTTGTCCCTTTATAAAAATTAAGGATTTCTATCATGGCTGGTTTAATATCTACCAAAGCTCGGGACGGTATGGGCTTCACAATAGCGAATTTTGAAAATGTATCTAAACATGTTAAAAAAAACTTTTTATCGGTATTGTAGATATCAACATGAAGTATTTCACCCGGAGCAGACGGTATGGGAGTTTCGGCTATATTGTGCTCCAGAGGGTGCCTCCGATATTTTGCTACCCTACAGATTTTGCAATTATATATTATTTCTTTAAGTTTCTTTCTTATATTTGGAAAACAGTAATCCCGAAGGACTTGTCTCGTATTTTCGACAACTGAGCGATGTGCTCTATAATGCTCTTTCGTTAAAATTTCGTGTTGGTCGTCTTGGCTAAAGACATCTGTGACAAATTTATTCGTGAACCGAAATTTCACGGATGGATACTTAGAGATCAAAGTGTGTTGTATTTGGGCTAGGGTATGTAAGTCGCAATAAATTCCGTTTACTACCTCAGGTTTTACGCAATTCTCAATTGTATTTAAAAGATCCTCAACGTATTCAAATGAAATTTAATGAAGAATGCGATCCTTAAAGAGTATCTTGGTTTCCTTCTTTAATTCTCGGCCTTGGGTTATAATGATCTGGTTTCTGAAAGAGTTTATTGGGTCCTCTACTGTAGGGATAATTTCGGTTAATGACAATTCACTACCACAAGCTCGGAGTGAGCATGTTGACAGCGAATCTTCTGTAATATTAAAAATTGTCTGGAGAGGGCGTCGGCAACGACATTGTGCTTGCCGGGCTTATAGTAGCATTTAGGAGAATACTCTTCAATGTGAATATGTTGAGGTTATTAACCCCATAAAGATAATGCCTTAGGGTTTTCAAGGTCCAGACAATAGCCAAAAGCTCGCGATCGTTCGCAGCGTAATTTTCCTCGGCAGGTGACAGTGTCCTTGAAATCATTGTAATCGGACGCCCGTTTTGCGAAAGAACGGCTCCAATTGCGTGGGATGACGCGTCTGTTGTTAGATCGAAGTGTTTGTCGAAGTTTGGATAGAGGAGCAACACGTCTTCACTAAAAAGGATCTTCTTAATTTTTTCAAAAGCGTTAACAGCTTCATTATCCAAGCTAATTTGTACATGTTTTGAATGCTTTGTACCAATGTGTCCGTTTTCTCCGCGTAGGTATTTCGTCAGAAGTTTCGCTATATCCGCGTAATGTCTCACGAACTTCCTATAATAACCCGACAATCGCAAAAATGACCTGAGCCCTCTTAGGGTTGTGGGTAGTTTGTAGTTGACTATGGCCTCAATCTTTTTCGGGCATGTTCTAATTCCATCAGTTGAGACAACAAATCCCAGTTATTCCACGGAGTTTTTAAAACATTTTGATTTTTCCAGGAAAACCCTCATATTGGCATGATAAAGTTTTTCTAGTATTCGATCGATGTCATCAATATGTTTTTTCTCTGAATCGGAAAAAATGATGATGTCATCGATATAAACGTGACAGGATTTCCCGATTTCGTCGTGTAAAACATCAGCAATCGCCCTCTGAAAAATACTAGGGGCATTCTTCAACCCGAACGGTAGACGACAAAACTCGTACTTACCGTTGTTCACGCTAAATGCGTTTTTTTCGCGGTCGCGTTCTACCAAATTAATTTGGTGAAAGCCGCTTTTCAAATCCAGGGTTGTGAAAAACCTGGATTTGCCTAGATTCGATAAGATGGCAGATGGATCAGGTATGGGACATTTATCCGGGATGGTTTTAGAATGGAGTTTTTTAAAGTCGAACACCAGGCGCTTATTGGGTTTTCCCATCCCATCTGTATCTTTTTTATTAACTACCCAAACCGGGCTATTGTAAGGCGATCGAGATGGTCTTATGATGCCATTTTTAGAAGTTCTTCGACCTCGTTGTTAACGAATTTTATCATTGAAATAGGGTACGAATGGTATTTCGAGTACACGGGCGCTTGGTCTTTAGTTCTAATTGTGCCGGAGATTTTTGTGTTAAAAGGCAAAGCTTCATTTGGATTGGCGAAAACACCTGAATGCTTATTAATTATTTTGAAAAAGGATTCTTCTACATTTATTGGGATTGGGTTATTTTCTATTAAAGAGTTTACAGTATCCAGCTCAAGGTATTTTAGTCTTTCTTGGCCACTTTGGAAGCGAATTACGTCGTTTTTAGTGTCAATCACGCCCTGTATGCTTTTAATAAAGCCAAAACCTATGATACCGTCAAATTAAGTCAAATTTGGCAAAAAAAAAAAATTTTATGTTCGATTTAAGACGTGGACTAGCGTCTTATAACCGATTAATTCTGCGCCACGGATGGATTTTACTAGAAATGATTTAACTATTTCTCTAATGTTTTTTAGACCGTCAATTCTTGAAATGTAACTTTTTGATGCCCCTGTATCGATTAGAAGTTTAATATTCTTGCCGCTTATTATTCGCTCGATGTAGGGAAGAACCGATCTTCATCTAAAAAATTTATTTCATCTTCGAAGATTGGTGCGGCGGAATTTAGTGTTTCTAATGGTTCTTGTTCAACTGACAAGTTCGGATCATACGCGAACGTGTATGTTTCAGGGTCTAAGGTGGTCGACTCTTTGACTTTTTTGAGGAATCTGTTTGTAAGACATTAGACCTCGCTTGTGGTCCTTGGAAATTATTTGATCGCACTTTCCGCATGCTTACGTCAGTATCGATTGCAAGAGAATTTGGCTGAGAGTTAAAAGATGAACAGTTTAAAGCCTGTAAAGAATTTTGACTAAAGTTTCGGAAATTCGGCTGAGACTGGAAAATCTGATTTGAATAATTATGGCGTTGAGACTGATTTGATATTTGTTGAGGGTGCCTTTGATAAAACGGATTAGGTTGCCGACTAAAATTATTTTGAGGGGCTTGAACACTGTCGTGTTGTTGCCCAAAATGGTTTTTCCATGTATTTTGTAAGTTCTGTCCTGGGAATGGAAACATTGAGGTATTTTGCAAAGGCCTGTTTAAACCATTGCTTTAGATGGCAGCAAAATGGTAGCGATTTTGATTGGCCTCTAATTCTTGTGCAAGCCTTAAGGCTGATGGTAAGTCCACGGGTTTACAGGCGAATAAAGTATCGCATAGAGGTCTCTTGACCCCAGAAACGAAGACACGCAAAGCTTGTTCTCTATATTTTTGATTTAAGGATTGAATCAAGGGCACATTTCCTTCATTTGACATTATTACTTTGTTTACGATGGCTGTTAGCTTGCGTTCTACTTCGTCGTAGAATTGGATTATTGACCTTTGATCCTGTCTTAAAGTTGAAAGTTCTTGTTCTATGGTGAGTATGGAATTTTTGTCCATGTACGTGAAGTCTAATCTTGCTATAATAGCTTTAAAATTAAGCACTGTATTATACGCGGTAAAGGCTGCGTCTGCACTGCCGATGACTTTATTTCTACCAAGCGGTAGCTATTTTGAGCTTCCCTTGTATGGTTAAAAAAGTTTATGAGCCGTGACGGCTGCTTGACGCCAAGAGACATATCTGTTAACGTCGCCCTTAAATTCTGGGACTGATTTTACAATATCTAAAGTTGCTTCGCAAGTTTTATTCGGTAAAAATTCTATTTCTTTATATTCCTCAACGGAAGGGGATGGTTCTAAGTTCTGAAGCCGACTAGTCGATTCAAAATCTTGTTTTGTTCTGAGGACTGCCTGTTGAATAGCAGTATCTAAGAGGACTTGTTAATTATGTGCGTCCATTGCGCTTCTACTTTTTTCCTTGTTGTCGGAAATGCCTAGTGCCTGTATTGTTTGTAAGACCTCGTCTATCTGACATAAAAGATTATCGCCTTTCTTTTTGTTTGACATAAACTTGGGGAAAACGCTAATAAACTTGGTAGAGCTACTGCAAATTTCTTTTTTTTATATTTTGGTACACACAATGTTGCTCTCTTACATATTTTCTTAATTATTTTATTGATCATAAAAGCAAAAATTCGATTAGAAAAATGTTAACTATTTTATATTTTTTTAAGGGATAAATTTGTTTAGACAAATTTTGTTCCTAAATTTTAGACAAAATTTAACTAATTTTTTACTCTTTTTGGGGACAATTCTAATTTTGAAATAAAATTACTAATATTTTTTTTTTAAAAAAATTATTTATGCATTCGAAAAATTTACTGGGATTTAATCTTAATTGTAAAGCACTTACATTAAACTTAACATAATAGAAGTCTGCTACTCGGTTTTACTAATAAAGATGGAGCCCCCGGTATTCGTCCTGAATTTTCCTCCTTTGTCCTTATTATTGCGGCTGTTTTATCTGGTTAAAGATGACTTGTGTGTAGAGATGGTAGGTTGTAGAGTTACACTTTGAAAGTTTCCTTTTAATATCAAAGAATATTTTGCTCGATTTTATTATGTCTTTGTTTATTTGTTCTGGGTTAAAAATTTACCAGTACATATTTTAGACAGGTTTTTCAAAAAATGTCTTCTTTTTCACTTTTTTATAAAAGTTCACGTTATGAATAAGTTTAAGGATTCACTATGTGAATTGGTATTTATTAAAAAAAAAAATGCTTAAGGATTCACTATGTAAAAAATTTTTTATTATTATTTTTTTAACAAGTTTGTGTTTAGTTTTTTATAAAATCTTATGATTTCTTTTTTTTTACTATTCTTTCACAAGTTTGTTTTGCTTTGTAAAATCTATGATTTCTCTTTTTTTTAAACTATTTTTTGAAAAGTCTGTGGTTAGTTCTTTATTAAATCTTATGATTTCTCTTTTCCAACTAATTTTCCACAAGTCTGTGTTTTTTTTTTTAAAATCTATGATTTCTTTTTTTTACGTTGGGCGCCAATAATTTTATCCCACTCCCGACACTTGTATTAATTCTTCTTACACATTGGGTTTTTATTTTAAAGGATGATTCTATTTTATTTATTAAGGAATGGTTTAAGTAGTACAATTTTATTTATTAAGGAATGATTTTAGTAGTACAATTTTATTTATTCCCACTATGTGGGCTTGAGTACTACTTTAAGACTGACTCTTTACTTTTCCAACTTCAATTCAATACCTAAAGTGACCAAAGACAATTTTGCTTAGCTTGCAAACAACACATCAGAACTTTATTGCAATAACCAATCGCGTTGAATCCTACGATCGGATGATTTTCTTCCCACAAAAATTGCAAACGCAGTGTCTGGATATTTGACACGTTAAATTTAAATAAACAAAACTAATGGATTAAAAGCAGAACTGTAAAACTGTGCAATCAATTCAAGTGTACGGAATTTATTATGAAATGTAGGAGTGTGCTCAATGCACAACTTAAATATGTTAATTTACACAAAGGGTAGGTCTGTTGAGACGGCTCTCCACTCATTAGTTGGAACTATTGAGAGATCACTCGAATTTAAGGAGTGTGCTCTAGTAGCCTTTCTCGACATTGAAGGAACCTTCAACAACGTCAACCCGGATTCTATTGTTGCATCCATGTTGCAACCAGCGTTCAGAGACTGGTAAATAGGGATACTCCCCCAGGGGAGTATTATCCCCACTATTGTGGAACTATGAACACCATGTTGACGAAGATGGACGACATGAAGATTAAAAATGTGGCGTATACTGACGATGTTGCAGTGGCCTTTACGGGGAAGCATTTGAATATGTCTCAGTATGGAGGTGCGCTGTCGGTCATGGCTACATTCCATAAACCAGCCCTGGGGGTATACACTGATGGTTCAAGGATGGGGGAAAGAGTTGGCGGAGGTTTCTACATAGAGGAACTGCGCGTAAAAGTCTCATTTCGCCTGCCGGATGGATGTAGTGTCCTGCAGGCTGAAATCTCGGCTATAAAGCGGGCAGCCAACTGGCTAAAGTATTATCGCGTATCGGGAGATATACGTATATTTACTGATAGCATTGCTGCCATTGCGGGTGTCTACAAGACATCTAGGTTAACTGTGGAATACCCGATGTTTTTGAATGAGATTGCTGAGCATTCAGAGTTAACGCTTATATAGATACCAGGGCACTCAGACTGCCCGGGAAACCAGATAGCAGAGGAGCTGGCCAAGAAAGGTGGTCGCATGGATGACACATTCATTGATCAATTCATTGGCCTTCCAATGGCTCACTGTAAGTCACTCATTCTGCGCGAGTATTACAGAATTGCGAAAGAGGGACGGACCTGTGAGTCCACCTGCTCCATATCCAGGGCACTATGGCCTGGCTATGATGAACGGAGAACCGTTCGGTCATGACTATACACTGGCCTACTGCAGAAGTTGTCATGATGAGGAGGAAGAGGAGACTATGCTTCACTTTCTCTGTCAATGGCCTGGGCTACGGGAAAAATACCTGGGAGAGCCGGGGTTTTTCTGCTTGGAGAATCTATCTAAAATAAAACTAAGAATACTTCTTCTCTTCATTAGGAAGACGAATTGCCTCAACTCTGCAGTGTCGCCATCTGAGTAACTGCTCTTTGGAATGGGCATTGGCGCTGGTTACCACAAAGGGACCGCTGAAGAACCCAAGTGAGCTGTCTCTCGATAACTGCCCATGGAACCTAACCTAACCTATGTGATGATATTCTGGATACAGATTTGAGCCTTTTTCAATCGCACCCAATCTGAGCTGAATATATTGCTGTTTTGTTAATATCAAATCCAGAAATAATCCTAATGCCTCCTCATTTGTGAATTGTTTTGCATCGCTCGGAGTTGGTATACTTTTAAGAATCCGTTTTGTTCTCAATGGACTAGCTTTAACAACATTTTCAATGATATCCACTTTTGTCCATTGTTTCTGTGATCGTAATTGATGTAGGAAAATATCTTGAATATATAAATCCAATTTCTTCATTGATATCCCTAAGCTCTCGCCTCTTAGATATATCGCTACAGAGTTCCAGCGATTTTTGTGGTCTCTCACGAGTGTTTTGACTTGTAGTTTCTGAAGCTACCTGGACAGAAAGTTCGTTCTCTAACCAGTTTGCAAAGCTCTTATAAAATCCATATTTGCTGTAATCAACTTTCCTGTATCGCAGTTTTAAATTTTTAATGAAAACAGATAATTTATTTTTTAAGTCCAATTGTATTTCAGGGCTATAGGAGTTTAAGTTTCCTTTTTTCGAATGTAATTTTTAACATCTTCCTCGTTTTTGTTTTTAAAACACTCTCCGGTCAATTCTTTATAGCTGAAGCTCTCCGTGTTTTTATGAAAAACGTTGTTTTTGCTCAGATATATTATATCCACTGAGTTTGCATCCGAATGTCACTTGCTTTTAAACCTTTTCATACTGTTTTTAATACCAAATACAGGTAGAATAAAAAGGATTAAAAAACTTAAAATCCTTTTGTTTATATGCTATTAAATATCTGACACAAATTTAACAACGCATTACATAGCTATAGGGTCATAGAATATTATTAGTTATAAAAACAAATAAAATAAAAAGACAAAAAAAAATTACCAAATCCCTTATATGGTGGGATTCTTAATATACCAGTTTAGCGTAAACGCTAGTGTGAACGTGATGTAACGAATAAGGATGAATCAGGGCAGCTATACGCTTTTCTGATTGTGCAACAATAATACATTTTTTTTTTTATGTACTACCTGTTTTCTGTTCGATCAAGATCAATATTCCCTATATCATAAAGTTTTTTTGGAGGCAATAGCACACGATTTCTGTTACTTCTGTAAACATTTTTGCGGAATAAAAAAAATTTGCAGAAAAAAAAAATTTCAAACAAAAAAAAATTGTTTGGAAACATTTTGAAAATCGGTGACAGACAAAAATTGGACTTTTGGCCAATGAAATACAATTTTCAGCCACTGTGTACCGTCGAATTGGGGTAGGGCTTTAAAAATCTCCGAGTTTATCTCATTTACATTTCCAATGTAGCTGTACTGCTTAAGCCTGTGGATGAATTACAGTGGGATTTGGATATCTGGTAGAGTCTGCTATTGAAGGATGCATTTTCCTGTTGTAAATGCTGCAGTGTTAGCTGTATACTAGCCATTTGTTGTATTATCATATTCATGTCGACTTGAGCCATGTTTCTGTTGTAGTCGAAGATTTGTCTTCTTAGTGCTCTGTTCATCAAATTTGCTCCTAACATTTTTTTAAGAACTATTATTATTTTACTTCACGTTGAAATTTGTTTTTTTTTTCTATGAGGAATTCTGTTTATTTTTTTTTTTTTTTTTTTTTGATATCCTGCTCTATGCAGCATTTATGGTTATCCTTGCTGCTACGAGGAATTCCGGTCCGCTCACTTGGAGTTACAAAGTATATGTTACTTCCGTCAGTATCGCCAGTTAAGAAACTTTTTTTCTTTTGATTTAAAAAATAATAACTTCAAGATACTAACGTATCTTGGAGCGTTCTTTATTAGTTGAGTTTTCTTATAAACTGGTGAGCACAAGTATTTACATTAGTATTTATACTTTTGCTATTCTTACGATTAAAGTGAGAATACTAATCTGTTAGTTTAAATGATTATCTGTTACTTTTTACAATGTGTGAGAAGTATTATACTTAAGATTATAATGTAAATATAATGTGTGTAAAATATTTGTATTGATAATACTTTAAATGCTTATCATTTACTTTTTACCATGTGTGGAAAATATTATACTTAAGATTATAATGTAAATATAACGTGGGAAAAATATTTGTATTGATAAAATTTAATTTTTGTAAACTTAAGGGATAAACTATAGTCCTTTCTGTTAAAGATAAAATTGTTTTTCCACACTGTACTTTTTTATGCTAATGATAATATTTTAAGCTAGTCCCATATTAGCTTATCTCATAACTTGTATGTGGCGCTAGGGCAGAACGCCCAAAACCAAAAATGCCATAACGCCTAAAAATTTTATTGCTTTGCCATTTGGGCTGTATGACATTGAATTTGGGCGAAATATTTTTTCAAGTTATAGTCTAGGCCATAACACTTAAAAGAAAAACTGTCGTAATGCTCAAAAAAGTAAAAAAAAAATATGAAATATCCGACAACAATTTTATTTTACTTCTTTATGTATGTACATACATACATACAAAAAAAATATACAAAAAAAAAATACAAAATTAATCTTACAAAAATACTTGAATAGAGTCTGCTACAACATGTCTGCAGTATGGACATTTAGGCCCTAATCATGTACAACGCAGCGCAACGCCACAGAACTAACGCAACGCCAAACGCTCCATTGCTTGTGTCGTTGAAAATTTTAAAACGGTACATGAATTTCTGTTGAAAGCAATAACAAAATTACAAAATATTTAGGACATTGTTTGTGCTTTCAATGTTATTCGTTGGCGTTGCGCTGCGTTGTACATGATTAGGGCCTTAGTGTTTGACTCAGACTGTGCTTGCAATTGTATAAGACATTCATTGCACATTTTCAAATGTTTGCATGGCAACACCTCAATATTTGGCTGCGCGTCTTGACATATAATACAAACACTATTATTATTCGTCGCTAGATGGATCTCCAGGATCATCTACGCAAATCTCTTCAAAAATGTCGCTTATCGGCTCTTGTTCTACACATATGTAATTTTTAGGATAAACTAATCTGTTTAAGCATGAGTTAACAGTTATTTTTCCATTTTGTAAGTCGTCGGCAGCTTCTTTTATTTTATCATTCCTATCTCTACTAATTTTGCGCTTTTTCGGTGCTCCAAAAGATCCACCACTTTCCGTGAGAATGTTAAATATACGACTTTTTTCAAATTCTTCCTTATTTAAAGCAAGGACAAATTTAAAAAAAATGCCGTTCGGCTGTATTAATCGCTCCAAAACGCCATTGTAAGCTTCCACAGAAGAAGTTGTACGGAATGACTCACGGTAAACGGATATGGATTCAGGACCAACCTAGATATTAAAAATATATAACCTTTCTATAAACCTAATGTTATCGCCGTATTACCTTCTTTATCCACTGCGTCTCAAAATAGTTGAGAAAACCAGCAAAACTACAGTGTCCATCATGCTTATTTATTTCGCTTTTCATATTCTCGTAGACGTCCTTCATAGCGTGGGCTGGAACAAGTGGAAGTGCCATGATTTTATGGTAGCTTAAAGATGCCTTTTTGTTGTTACGAATAGTTGCTATCAGTTCTTTCCAGTTTGTTGAAATATTACGTCTAACAGCCTGGCAGTAATGAAACCAACAGCCTTTTAACGCGGTTTTTGGGAAACATATTTTTAAACTCTTTCTGAGCCCTGTCTCATAATCAAGAAGGAAGGATTTCGCTTTAAATTTAAAAATTGATTCGTTTATGTATGTAAATAAATGTGTGTAACATTTAGCTAATTTATTCGTTGTCAAAATAAAGAAAAGTGGAAAAATCTAAAAAAAAAAAACTAAAAATACATACATATATTTATAATAGAATCTGGGAATTTATATCTCATGGTGAATAACATTTATAAAAAATTTTCATATTATTCGAATGTGTATTCAAAGTCAAATTACAACTCTTAAAAAGCTTTTATACTTTAATAGTCTTATTCCTTTAATATTTTCTTTATTAAAGTATAAAAGCTTTGTAAGAGTTGTAATTTGACTTTGAATACACATTCGAATTATATGAAAATTTATATATTTATAATATATAAATAGGAAATTGTTGCGTAGTATCGGCATGAAGCACCACAGGCGAAAAATTTGGACAAAAAATCGTGCGATGTGTCTTTCCAATTAGAAACTTTTAACAAACTCACTTGATCATCTAAATATTGAATATAAATCACCATCAATTGAGTGAAACAGCCTGCTGGAACCACTTTAAATTTTCCATCAATCAAATACCGTCTCTGACCTGCTGGTATATTTTCGGTGATACCCTGCATTATTGTCTCCGACATAAAGATGCAATACGAAAATGCCGGCTCAGAAATGCACGCTTTATAAAATGGACGAGGATTAATTTGGTGCCTTGTTAAACCATAGGTTTTCCAAATAAATTCGTGTTGGAATGATTCAACAACATCTAATGGAGTTCGGGGTGATTTCAAAAATATATTTGACGAGTCTTCCAAGGCTTCGTCTCATGCTAGTGAAAACTAGATTTTGGGTAGCACTCTGATTACTGCAGTTACAAAAAATATATATACATTTAAGAAATAAGTTAAAATATAGCAAAATATTATATTGTATATTGGATAGGTAGCAGTGTGGTGGATAGCGCGCCGCGTCGCGTCACTCTGTTCGCGTCGGACGCGAACGCAACCCGCCCCCTCCTCGCGCCGAGTAATATTCTAAATCCACTTACCTCTCGCAAACTCTTTTAAAAACTTTTCTTATACCACTCGCGGCATTGGTGTCGCTCAAAAGAACAGAAGGATTGCTACATTGTTTTTTAATGTCCTCAACTGCTTTCAATTCTTTGTAAATTTCTTCCTGCTGGAGGTGATTTTTTGCGATTTGAAACACAATTGGATGCATAACATGTATAAAATGTTTTGCCTTTATAATACGATTTTTTTTTGTATAATTGTTTTTCATTTGTTAAATATATTAATTTGGAATTACACCGCTTCCCACTCACGAACTCAAAACTTTCCGATTGCATTGTTTTATTTTTTACTAACGACCGCACTCTGTGAAGGCTACATAATTGTGATTGTTGTGTTAAAGAAGTTTCAAAATCTTCAAGTAAACCAACTGTTTTTATTATATAGTTTCACTAAAATTGATAGAATTACTAAAAAAAATTCATATTTAAGAAAATGTCACAACACCCAAATAAATCTGCTTACTTTTCAACAAAATGTCACAACGCCCAAACTTTGTTATTTCGGCGATATGACATAGCATTTGGGCACTTTGTCATTATTTTTTTTGGGTTTTGGGCAATATAACAAGATTTGGGCGTTACGGCATTTTTGGTTTTGGGCGTTCTGCCCTAGCGTCCTTGTATGTTGCTCATACTGAACAATATGATTAACTTCATGAACTTGTAGTTTAAATTTATTTTGTTCTTGTATTAGAATTGTTGCATTATTAAAATCGAACACATCTTTAATGCCCACCACCGACAGGAGTGGGCTCTATATGATAAATACATACATATATATTATTAACTAAGCTTCACAAAAACGAACGTCAGCATTAAAATTGGTAGCGGTTTAGACCTATATTAAATTATTGAGCGACAATAAGAAAGTTGTATGCTTTTCTTTTAAGAACTTTGAACTGGCTTGAGTAAAATGTCATGATTCGTAACAGTTTTAGCCGAACTAAAATGATTTTTAGGAGGATATTTTTTATTAGACCCATGGTAAATTATGGACCAATCATCCCTGGTATTACAAAAAATAAATTAGAATAAATTTCAATACAGTAGTGTAATTATTTTAAGCGTTAACAGTGAATTAATATGGGATCTAAGGTAAATTATAGACCGATATCAGAAAATTGTATGATATTTTTTCTTGCCATATGAATCTGTTACGGTTTTAGGCCTATTACATCCGGGTATGGATGGTATAATTCCGGCGGACCTGCAGAGGAATTCGACTCTAATTATACCCTGGCTGATGGCTATATACAGGGGAATCGTTAGATTTTCGTATGTACCTGTGAGCTGGACCTTGTGTTGAGTGGTCTTTATCCCCAAGGGAGGGAAGACTTCTCACACTGAAGCGAAGGATTACAGACCGACTAGCCTTGCATCCTTTCTTCTCAAGACTCTTGAAAGAGAGATAACTCGAATTTAAGGAGTGTGCTCTGGTGGCCTTTCTCGACATTTAAAGGGACTTTCAACAACGTCAACCCGGATTCTATTGTTGCATCCATGAGGAGTCTGGATGTTGATGATGGCATATGTAGATTTGTAGATAATCTACTCAGGAATATGGTCATTTGTTCCACGATAGGCGAAACCAGCGTTCAGAGACTGGAAAACAGGGGTACTCCCCAAGGGGGAGTATTATCCCCACTATTGTGGAACCTGACTATGAACACCATGTTGACGAAGATGGCCAACATGAGGATTAGAACTGTGGCGTATGCTGACGATGTTGCAGTGGCCATTACGGGGAAGCATTTGAATATAATGTCTCAGTGTGTGGAGGCTGCATTAAAGGTACTTAGCACCTGGAGCATATCATGCAGATTGTTGCTATATATGCGTGCAGAGGTGCAATCGGCAGGAACTGCGGCATGGGCCCGAGGTGTGTCAATTGGATCTTTGAGGCTGTAGTAAAGCCGACTCTGTATTACGGTGTTGTTGTATGGTGGCCTGCGCTGGACAAGGGCAGGTACCGTGCGATGCTTGAGAAGGTATACAGACTGGTCGCATTGATGATCACAGGATAAATGCGCTCCACTCCCACCAGGGTCTGTTTACAATCACGGCCAGACAGATGGATCTATGCTCGGCGACACGGTTGAACGCGGCACACGGCTGGTCGAACCGTGACTATGGCCACTCCAAGATAATTGGAAGCTCGATTGTCCCTGACGGAGTGGACTACTGCACCCCGGAGCCTTTCTTTGGTGCCAGGTACGCGACACATATAGCGCACGAAAGTGCGCTGTCGGTCATTGGTACCTTCCATGAACCAGCCCTGGTGGTATACACTGAAGGTTCAAGGAAGGGGGACGGAGTTGGCGGAGGTTTCTACATAGAGGAACTGGACGTAAAAGTCTCCTTTCGCCTGCCGGATGGCTGTAGTGTCCTGCAGGCGGAAATCTCGGCTATAAAGCGGGCAGCCATCTGGCTAAACTATTATCACATATCGGGAGATATACGTATATTTACTGATAGCAAGGCTGCCATTGCTTCTCTTGCGGGTGTCTACACGACATCTAGGTTAACTGGGGAATGCCGGATGTCTTTGAATGAGATTGTTGAGCATTCAGAGTTAACGCTTATATGGATACCAGAGCACTCAGACTTCCCGGGAAACCAGATAGCAGATGAGCTGGCCAAGGAAGGTGGTCAAATGGATGACACATTCATTGATCAATTCATTTTCCTTCCAATGGCTCACTGTAAGTCACTCATTCCGCGCGAGAATTATGGAATTGCGTAAGAGGGACGGACCTGTGAGTCCACCTGCTCCATATCCAGGGCACTATGGCCTGGCTATGATGAACGGAGAACCAAATCTCTACTTAGGTTCAATAATGACCAAATCAGGACTTTGGTGTCGGTCATGACTATACACTGGCCTGTTGGGACTCATGCTAGAAGAATTGGTCTGGAATTCAATGACTACTGCAGAAGTTGTCATGATGAGAAGCAAGAGGCGACTATGCTTCACTTTCTCTGTCAATGCCCTGGGCTACGGGGCATCGGGGAAAAATACCTTTGAGAGTTTTTCTGCTTGGAGGATCTATCTAAAATAGAACTAAAAGTTCTTCTTCTCTTCATTAGGAAGACGAATTGGCTCAACTCTGCACTGACGCCATCTGAGTAACTGCTCTTTGGGATGGGCATTGGCGCTGGGTATCACAAAGGGACCGCTGAAGGACCCAAGTGAGCTGTCTCTCGATAACTGCCCATGGAACCTAACCTAACCTATGTGATGATATTCTGGATATAGATTTGAGCCTTTTTTAATTGCACGCAATCTAAGCTGAATATATTGCTGTTTTGTTAATATCAAATCCAGAAATAATCCTAATGCCTCCTCAATTGTGTATTGTTTTGCATCGCTCGGAGTTGGTATACTTTTAAGAATCCGTTTTGTTCTCAATGGACTAGCTTTAACAACATTTTCAATGATATCCACTTTTGTCAATTGTTGCTGTGATCGTAATTGATATAGGAAAATATCTTGAATATTTTCAAATCCGATTTCTTCATTGATATCCTTAAGCTCTCGCCTCTTAAGGCTAACTTACACGGTAATACAATTTACTACGACGTCAAAAAATTATGTAGAATGGGAAAAATCTTATCATCTAAAAGCAAAATGCATTGAGTAAGAGAGAATACGGATACAAAATATGACAAGCGGTCGGTAAATGTTCATTTTCTAAGCCATTTTAGAAACTTATGTATTCCCATCACACCAGAGTCGCATTTTAACAGTATATATTGAAGGTTGTAACACTTTATTACAATTACAAAAACAAGCAAAATCAACTCAGGAAATTTTCATATTGTTTTTGTAATTATTGTTAAACTGTAACAATCTGCTTTTTCGTTATTAACTCAGCTGTTTAATATCTTTGTTTTTTTTTACTAATACCATCCGTGTAAACATGAAAAATACTTGCAACAGATTTTTATTTTTTATTTTAAACATGGAGAGAATTTCATAATATTTTGCTTCTACAAAGTCGTAATACATTGTATTACCGTGTAAACTAGCCTTTAGATATATAGCTACAGTTGTCCAGCGATATTTGTGTTCTCCCACGAGTGCTTTGATTTGTAGTTTCTGAAGCGACCTGGACAGAAAGTTCGTTCTCTAACCAGTTTGCAAAGCTCTTATAAAATCTATCTGTGCAGTTATCAACTTTCCTGTATCGCAGTTTTAAATTCATGAAAACCGGTATTTTATTTTCTTAGTCCAATTGTATTTCATTGCGTTTTTGTTTCTAAAACACACTCCGGTCAATTCTTCATAGCTGAAGACCTCCATTTTTTTTATGAAAAACGTTGTTTTTGCTCAGATATATAAAAAGTTGTGTTTAACAACATGGCACGACCACAATTACCAATATTTTGACCTAATTTTTTGGCTACCTTAGTTTTAATATGCTTACTATTAAATAAAATTAACATTTTGGAAATCGGTGACAGACAAAAATTGGACTTTTGGCCAATGAAATAAAATTTCCAGCCACTGTGTACCGTCGAATTAGGGTAGGGCTTTAAAAATCTCCGAGTTTATCTCATTTACATTTCCATATGTAGCTGTACTGCTTCCTGTGGATGAATTACAGTTGGATTTACGGGTATCTGGTAGAGTCTGCTATTTAAGGATGCATTTTCCTGTTGTAAATGCTGCAGTGTTAGCTGTATACTAGCCATTTGTTGTATTATCATATTCATGTCGATTTGAGCCATGTTTCTGTTGTAGTCGAAGATTTGTCTTCTTAGTGCTCTGTTCATCAAATTTGCTTCTATAATTTTGTAAGAACTATTCTTATTTTACTTCACGTTGAAATTTGTTTTCCTTTCTATGAGGAATTCGGTTTATTTTTTATTTTTTTGATATCCTGCTCTATGAGGATTTATTGTTATCCTCGCTGCTACGAGGAATTCCGGTCCGCTCACTAGGAGTTACAAAGTATATATTACTTCTGTCAGTATCGCCAGTTAAGAAACTTTATTTCTTTTGATTT
This sequence comes from Pollenia amentaria, assembly GCA_943735925.1. Classification (NCBI taxonomy): domain Eukaryota; kingdom Metazoa; phylum Arthropoda; class Insecta; order Diptera; family Polleniidae; genus Pollenia; species Pollenia amentaria. Next base: position 20,112,874 of record OX031011.1, read on the forward strand.
AAAAATAATAACTTCAAGATACTAACGTATCTTGGAGCGTTCTTTATTAGTTGAGTTTTCTTATAAACTGGTGAGCACAAGTATTTACATTAGTATTTATACTTTTGCTATTCTTATGATTAAAGTGAGAATACTTAAATGTTACTTTAAATGATTATCTGTTACTTTTTACAATGTGTGGGAAATATTATACTTAAGATTATAATGAATATATAATGTGTGTAAAAAATTTGTATTGATAATACTTTATATGCTTATCTGTTACTTTTTACCATGTGTGGAAAATATTATACTTAAGATTATAGTGTTAATATAACGTGGGAAAAATATTTGTATTGATAAAATTTAGTTCTTGTAAACTTAAGGGATAAACTATAGTCCTTTGTGTTAAAGATAAAATTGTTTTTCCACACTGTACTTTTTTATGCTAATGATAATGTTTTAAGCTAGTCCCATATTAGCTTATCTCATAACTTGTATGTTGCTCGTACTGAACAATTTGATTAACTTCATGAACGTGTAGTTTAAATTTATTTTGTTCTTGTATTAGAATTGATGCATTATTAAAATCGAACACACAAGAAGGCTACCGGTTTTGACCATTGTATTGGATAAAGTTTCTATTAGTTTATTAAGAGCAAAATGAAAAAAACTAACCGAAACTCTTGTGTACATGTGATTCTGCCTCTATTTCTTACTAATTAATTCCACTCGATTACGGAACATATATCTCTACTGCTTACTTCGCTGCTTTATATTAGTTAGTGAGCGCGTAAATAATGGTTAACACTAACTAGTTAGTCATAACGTAAATAGAGGTTAGCACTAACTAGTTATTCATTGCGTAAAACTTGGTTAGTACTAACCCTTATAAACCAATGTTTTATTTTCATTTTAGTTTTAAAATAAAGTTTTTATTAAAAAAAATATAATCAAGCAGTCTTCATTAAAGTAATATAATAGGTGTGGGTGCGGGACCACGTCACGTAATTTCTGTGGCTCCTCTACAACGTTCCTTTCTCACATGTGTCTGGATTTCGTTTTGGGATCTTATTTATAAAAGTTCTTTTGCAATGGAGGTAAACGTACTCATTACCAATTAATTTCTTGTAGATCATATAAAGAAATATTATTTTGTTAACAACTTGTATACAAACTGGAAAAGTCATCAGGATTTTAAATATTTGGTATTATTTGCTCTTTTATTATCACCACCACGAGTATCCCGGCCAAAGCAACCACCCGAACGACCGCTATCTTTTTGAAGACCAATTCTTTTAACACGACTGTTTCGTACATGACCTGTTATTTCCAGAAAATTTACCATCACGTTTTCTGGAGCCGCCATTAGTGCCCTCCTTTACTTTAATATGCAACTTAGTTGCAAAGGAGATAAGCAAATTTCTTTTTTAACTTAACATGGCAAATAACTTTTGTAATATTTAATTTTAACCACAGAACTAACAATAACAATTAAATTTTTTTGACAAGAATCGACAGGCCAAGCGTATGAAAAAACTATATTAAAAAATTGGCATTATTTAGGTTGTGTTATTTGTTCCACTCTAACATATGTGTCAGAATGGAGCAACGAATGTAAAATTGTTGGAAGTGTGTTAGTAAATGGTTTTTTTTTTAATTTTGGTAATGCATTTCTTGTATGGATGCTTGTTTGATCTATCATGTTTAGCTAGTGCTGTTAAATTATTTTTGTCATTTAAACTTTTACAATAATTTTCATGTTGTTTTAACCTGTTTATTAATTTTTGAGTAGTTTCTCCTATATAAACAACGTTACAATTGTTACAGTTTATTTTATATAAACAACGCTACAATTGTTACAGTTTATTTAATATGTATATCAGGTTTTTGTCCAGTTTTAAGTTTATATTTTAGGTTTTTTAAAAAAATGTTATTATTGTCTTTTATTGATGTGTTCATAGCAAGTTAAACATTTGACGTGTAATATTTACATGCTTTAGATAAGTTTTCAGTTAAAAGTGGAACATAAGTTATTGATGCAAAATTAACTCGAGATGATGATGTTCCATTATCGGTTAGTATATTATCCTCATTAGTGGATAGATACGCTTAACTTTTATCTGTTGCTAGAGATGAGACGATACGAGTTCTCGATACTTTTCATTCGATACCAAGTACTTTTGGCATCGATACACTGGCACCGAGTTCCAAGAAGGTATCGGTCAAAAAGTACTTGTATCGGTCAAAAATACTTGTTTCATACTGTGTGACAAATAAGGTCTAGTAGACGGCATTTTAAACATAATTTAAATTTTGTGCTTGTTCAAAAACTAATTGTTATTTTAAAATTAATATCAAAAAGAACTGCTTGTTTTGTTAAAAATTAAATTCGGCTGTGCCGAATTTTTAATACCCACCCCCAACAGGGGTGGGCTCTATATGACAAATAAATACATATATATTATTAACTAAGCTTCACAAAAACGAACGTCAGCATTAAAATTGGTTGCGGCTTAGACCTATATTAAATTATTGAGCGACAATAATAAAGTTTTATGCTTTTCGTTTAAGAACTTTGAACTGCCTTGAGTAAAATGTCACGATTCGTAACAGTTTTAGCCGAACTAAAATTATTTTTAGGAGGGTATTTTATATTGGACCCATGGTAAATTATGGACCAATCATCCCAAAATTCTGAAGACTGATTTCTGGTATTACAAAAAAAAAAAAAAAAAAATTAATTAGAATAAATTTCAATACAGCAGTGTAATTATTTTTAGCGTTAACAGTGAATTTCAGGCTGCTTAATATGGGATCTAAGGTAAATTATAGACCGTAAAGAAGAAAATTGTATGATATTTTTTCTGGCCATATAAATCTGTTACGGTTTTAGGCCAATTAAATTATTTTCCAAAAGTGGGATTTTTTTGGTTTTAGGCAAATAACCTGTTTTCCGAGAGTAGGGTTTATATGGGCCTAGGGTAAATTATGGACCGATCTTCTCGAAATTTGACACTGCGATTTCTAGTCTTATAAAACTGTGATATATCAATTATTATTATGATAGCATTATTAATTACGTTCTTAGGCTGTTTTCCGGGAGTAGGCCTAGAGTAAATTATGGACCGATTTTCACGAAATTTAACAGTGTGATATCTAATCACGTAAAACAGTGGCGTACCAGATTTTATTATGATAGCACTATTTATAACTGTTTTAGGCGTACTAAACTGTTTTCCGGGAGTAGGGTTTATATGGGGTATCGTGTAAGTTTTAAGCGTATTAAACTGTTTTTCGCGAATAGTGTTTATATGAGGCCCATGGTCAATTATGGACTGATCTTCACAGTATTATTTGCAGTCATATAAAGCGAATTCTTGAAAAATTTAATATAACTCAGTGCATTATTCCACCATTTATGTCAGTTTTTGTATCAAAACTTAGCATTTTTTTTGGGTGGTGGTTCCACATTTTGATTCATAGTTCTAGTCCTACTGAACCGATGTGGCTGGACTTCAATCCCAAACTGCTTAGGATAACTACAAGCAATTTGAGATCAAGTTTGTTCTTTTCTTTTTCGTTTTTTGAAAGTGAACTTGTTTTCAACAGACGGACAGTCAGACGAACACGGCTAAAACGACTTAGAATTACTCAAGGAGCCATAATATATATAGTGTATGTGGTCTTAGATGTATGATAATACCCACTACCACCACTAAAATAAAAATCAAACAACTTTTATTATTATAATGTATGAACCAAATATGTATAAGCCATAACAACTAGGCTTGAAGCTAATATATTTACAAATCTTATATATAAGTACGGGAACAATTTTTTTGTAGTTGTTTTTAAGTATCTTATCGTCCACCGATTTTAATGAAACATATATCATGTTATAGGCATTTGTGTGTAGATATGCACAATATAAATTTATTTTCTAAATTTTTAGAATTAAAGTGTTTTAAAATTGCTTGCAAACACACACATACAAAAATTGTTGTTTTTGAAAATAAAATAAAAATTTTCGTTTAGAAATTTATACATATTTTTTAAATTGTTGTTTCAATATACAAATTGTTTTTATTTTGATTTTATTTTTAAGAACATGCAATTAAAACCTTAGTTTACCCTTTATACTCGAAACTTAATCACATACACATTGTAAAAATAAAGAGTAAAATAAAGTAAAATGCTTTACTAACAACGAATAGGAAAGATGAAAAGACATTCGTTATTTTCATAAATTTTGGTAGGCCTTTGCAATAAGAATTGCTTATTCCATACGTGCATATATAAAAAGATTGATGTACATAAATAACTAATTAATTAATATAGCATTTGGCATCATAAGTAAAAATATTTACAACATTGATTAAATTTTATCGTAAAGTTTGGTGGTTTTCAAGAAATGTATAATTTGTCTAATAGAATATTCTTCTGGAGACGAAAGTAGTGCAAGGGGATCAGTATTTCTGAAGAGTTGTAGTCCATGGTATACAGTTTTCGAACAATTATTGAAAATATGTGAAATGGTAAGAGGGATTTAAATTATGTTTTCGACATTTACTTCTATATGCTCTTTTTGTTTTAATCAAAATAACTGTTATTTTCGGTCCCTAAGTTCACATTAGTTAACCATCACATTAAACGCAGCAAAATTGAATGGGCTTAAGGTGTTTGTTATATAATGTGAACTTTAACTTTTCTTGCATAAGGGGGTAAATAAACAATGTACAACAAGTACTTAGAACCACATACCTTTGAATTTACTCTGGTTTTCACTGGCCCTAATCATATGGAAGTATTGACCGATACATGTATGTATCGATGTTGTTTATTCGATACCGAGTAGGCATCGATACTTTACTGCCGATACAGTATCGAGTACAAGTATCGATACCCAAATGGTTTCATCCCTATCTGTTGCATTTAAATTATTATTATAAATTCTAGGCTTTTGTTGAACAGAGTTAATTAAACGATTAATAACCTTATATGGATAATAGTTTTTTTTTATTAAATCAAAAATATTCTTATCAGATTTCTTGTCCAAAAAACTTTATGTGATGAAGTAAATATTGACCTTATGAAATGTTGTGATGGATGAGCTGAATAGGGATTTCAAATTCGATTCGATGCAATTACTTTATGGTACCATCTTGTTATGATTTTTTCATTAGTTTTACGGTGAATAGTAGTATCAAGGAGTTTAAATGATTATTTTCTTCACCTTCTACCGTAAACTTAATCTTATCATCATATCCATTTAATTTGCTTAATACATTATGCATCTTATTATTTTGAATTGCAGTTATATGATCATCGACATATCGTCGGCTGATAATATAATTGTCGTATGTGGATTCCGATAGTTTCGAGTAAATTGTGTTTTGTAGTGTATTGGGCAAGATGTGTTGGTGTATAGTCCCTATAACCCTTATTTATTTTAAATAGCTGTTAGGGTACCAGCTGATTTACAAGGCGTTCAAAGGAACACCCGAATTGTGAGCCTTTCAATTAAAACTAGGCAAGTTACTGCCGGATTAAGTAGTTAATTTCAAGTCTGGTTTTATTCAAATTTGTATTGCCTTATATACTATGTTTGAGACTTACATTTAGCCTTTCTTACTTATTCTACTTATCGATAAAGTTCCATTTATCTTTGTCGAAATTATGGACATATGAATAATTACCCTGATTACAATTATTCTGACCAATAGGAATGTTTGTGATTACACTCATTCCTATTTGTCACTCAATTTACAATTCTTATTGAGTAGAATTCATTGTTTGTGTTTATCATATTCATACCCCAATTAACTTGCATTCCGATCGATGTGTGTCGATTGGTTAATGCCGTTATTTGATCTTGTATAATTACCCTACTCTATTTAGGTTGGTATGTATAGATTTAAGAGTAGTTTAAGGGTATGCGGTGGCAACTTATGAGGTACACTACACCCTCATCGCTAAGAGAAAAATTAGGGGATTGATTTTTCTTGATATATTCATAGTACCGACAATATTTGTAAAATAATTCTTAATTTCTATTTACATATGTTATAGTTTTACAAATTAATTCTTAATATAGTATTTAATATTTTCTATAATTTTATAACTTTTATTTACATAAATTATAGTAATTCTCTATATAGTATTTATTATTTTATAATTTTTTAAAATTAGTTTTTTTATAATTGTTAATTTTTATTGTGTACCTTATTATTGTCACCACCGCGAGTATCCCGGCCAAAGCAACCACCCGAACGACCGCTATCTTTTTGAAGACCAATTCTTTTAACACGACTGTTTCGTACATGACCTGTTATTTCCAGAAAATTTACCATCACGTTTTCTGGAGCCGCCATTAGTGCCCTCCTTTACTTTAATATGCAACTTAGTTGCAAAGGAGATAAGCAAATTTCTTTTTTAACTTAACATGGCAAATAACTTTTGTAATATTTAATTTTAACCACAGAACTAACAATAACAATTAAATTTTTTTGACAAGAATCGACAGGCCAAGCGTATGAAAAAACTATATTAAAAAATTGGCATTATTTAGGTTGTGTTATTTGTTCCACTCTAACATATGTGTCAGAATGGAGCAACGAATGTAAAATTGTTGGAAGTGTGTTAGTAAATGGTTTTTTTTTTAATTTTGGTAATGCATTTCTTGTATGGATGCTTGTTTGATCTATCATGTTTAGCTAGTGCTGTTAAATTATTTTTGTCATTTAAACTTTTACAATAATTTTCATGTTGTTTTAACCTGTTTATTAATTTTTGAGTAGTTTCTCCTATATAAACAACGTTACAATTGTTACAGTTTATTTTATATAAACAACGCTACAATTGTTACAGTTTATTTAATATGTATATCAGGTTTTTGTCCAGTTTTAAGTTTATATTTTAGGTTTTTTAAAAAAATGTTATTATTGTCTTTTATTGATGTGTTCATAGCAAGTTAAACATTTGACGTGTAATATTTACATGCTTTAGATAAGTTTTCAGTTAAAAGTGGAACATAAGTTATTGATGCAAAATTAACTCGAGATGATGATGTTCCATTATCGGTTAGTATATTATCCTCATTAGTGGATAGATACGCTTAACTTTTATCTGTTGCTAGAGATGAGACGATACGAGTTCTCGATACTTTTCATTCGATACCAAGTACTTTTGGCATCGATACACTGGCACCGAGTTCCAAGAAGGTATCGGTCAAAAAGTACTTGTATCGGTCAAAAATACTTGTTTCATACTGTGTGACAAATAAGGTCTAGTAGACGGCATTTTAAACATAATTTAAATTTTGTGCTTGTTCAAAAACTAATTGTTATTTTAAAATTAATATCAAAAAGAACTGCTTGTTTTGTTAAAAATTAAATTCGGCTGTGCCGAATTTTTAATACCCACCCCCAACAGGGGTGGGCTCTATATGACAAATAAATACATATATATTATTAACTAAGCTTCACAAAAACGAACGTCAGCATTAAAATTGGTTGCGGCTTAGACCTATATTAAATTATTGAGCGACAATAATAAAGTTTTATGCTTTTCGTTTAAGAACTTTGAACTGCCTTGAGTAAAATGTCACGATTCGTAACAGTTTTAGCCGAACTAAAAGTATTTTTAGGAGGGTATTTTATATTGGACCCATGGTAAATTATGGACCAATCATCCCAAAATTCTGAAGACTGATTTCTGGTATTACAAAAAAAAAAAAAAAAAATTAATTAGAATAAATTTCAATACAGCAGTGTAATTATTTTTAGCGTTAACAGTGAATTTCAGGCTGCTTAATATGGGATCTAAGGTAAATTATAGACCGTAAAGAAGAAAATTGTATGATATTTTTTCTGGCCATATAAATCTGTTACGGTTTTAGGCCAATTAAATTATTTTCCAAAAGTGGGATTTTTTTGGTTTTAGGCAAATAACCTGTTTTCCGAGAGTAGGGTTTATATGGGCCTAGGGTAAATTATGGACCGATCTTCTCGAAATTTGACACTGCGATTTCTAGTCTTATAAAACTGTGATATATCAATTATTATTATGATAGCATTATTAATTACGTTCTTAGGCGTTTTAAACTGTTTTCCGGGAGTAGGCCTAGAGTAAATTATGGACCGATTTTCACGAAATTTAACAGTGTGATATCTAATCACGTAAAACAGTGGCGTACCAGATTTTATTATGATAGCACTATTTATAACTGTTTTAGGCGTACTAAACTGTTTTCCGGGAGTAGGGTTTATATGGGGTATCGTGTAAGTTTTAAGCGTATTAAACTGTTTTTCGCGAATAGTGTTTATATGAGGCCCATGGTCAATTATGGACTGATCTTCACAGTATTATTTGCAGTCATATAAAGCGAATTCTTGAAAAATTTAATATAACTCAGTGCATTATTCCACCATTTATGTTAGTTTTTGTATCAAAACTTAGCATTTTTTTTGGGTGGTGGTTCCACATTTTGATTCATAGTTCTAGTCCTACTGAACCGATGTGGCTGGACTTCAATCCCAAACTGCTTAGGATAACTACAAGCAATTTGAGATCAAGTTTGTTCTTTTCTTTTTCGTTTTTTGAAAGTGAACTTGTTTTCAACAGACGGACAGACAGACGAACACGGCTAAAACGACTTAGAATTACTCAAGGAGCCATAATATATATAGTGTATGTGGTCTTAGATGTATGATAATACCCACTACCACCACTAAAATAAAAATCAAACAACTTTTATTATTATAATGTATGAACCAAATATGTATAAGCCATAACAACTAGGCTTGAAGCTAATATATTTACAAATCTTATATATAAGTACGGGAACAATTTTTTTGTAGTTGTTTTTAAGTATCTTATCGTCCACCGATTTTAATGAAACATATATCATGTTATAGGCATTTGTGTGTAGATATGCACAATATAAATTTATTTTCTAAATTTTTAGAATTAAAGTGTTTTAAAATTGCTTGCAAACACACACATACAAAAATTGTTGTTTTTGAAAATAAAATAAAAATTTTCGTTTAGAAATTTATACATATTTTTTAAATTGTTGTTTCAATATACAAATTGTTTTTATTTTGATTTTATTTTTAAGAACATGCAATTAAAACCTTAGTTTACCCTTTATACTCGAAACTTAATCACATACACATTGTAAAAATAAAGAGTAAAATAAAGTAAAATGCTTTACTAACAACGAATAGGAAAGATGAAAAGACATTCGTTATTTTCATAAATTTTGGTAGGCCTTTGCAATAAGAATTGCTTATTCCATACGTGCATATATAAAAAGATTGATGTACATAAATAACTAATTAATTAATATAGCATTTGGCATCATAAGTAAAAATATTTACAACATTGATTAAATTTTATCGTAAAGTTTGGTGGTTTTCAAGAAATGTATAATTTGTCTAATAGAATATTCTTCTGGAGACGAAAGTAGTGCAAGGGGATCAGTATTTCTGAAGAGTTGTAGTCCATGGTATACAGTTTTCGAACAATTATTGAAAATATGTGAAATGGTAAGAGGGATTTAAATTATGTTTTCGACATTTACTTCTATATGCTCTTTTTGTTTTAATCAAAATAACTGTTATTTTCGGTCCCTAAGTTCACATTAGTTAACCATCACATTAAACGCAGCAAAATTGAATGGGCTTAAGGTGTTTGTTATATAATGTGAACTTTAACTTTTCTTGCATAAGGGGGTAAATAAACAATGTACAACAAGTACTTAGAACCACATACCTTTGAATTTACTCTGGTTTTCACTGGCCCTAATCATATGGAAGTATTGACCGATACATGTATGTATCGATGTTGTTTATTCGATACCGAGTAGGCATCGATACTTTACTGCCGATACAGTATCGAGTACAAGTATCGATACCCAAATGGTTTCATCCCTATCTGTTGCATTTAAATTATTATTATAAATTCTAGGCTTTTGTTGAACAGAGTTAATTAAACGATTAATAACCTTATATGGATAATAGTTTTTTTTTTATTAAATCAAAAATATTCTTATCAGATTTCTTGTCCAAAAAACTTTATGTGATGAAGTAAATATTGACCTTATGAAATGTTGTGATGGATGAGCTGAATAGGGATTTCAAATTCGATTCGATGCAATTACTTTATGGTACCATCTTGTTATGATTTTTTCATTAGTTTTACGGTGAATAGTAGTATCAAGGAGTTTAAATGATTATTTTCTTCACCTTCTACCGTAAACTTAATCTTATCATCATATCCATTTAATTTGCTTAATACATTATGCATCTTATTATTTTGAATTGCAGTTATATGATCATCGACATATCGTCGGCTGATAATATAATTGTCGTATGTGGATTCCGATAGTTTCGAGTAAATTGTGTTTTGTAGTGTATTGGGCAAGATGTGTTGGTGTATAGTCCCTATAACCCTTATTTATTTTAAATAGCTGTTAGGGTACCAGCTGATTTACAAGGCGTTCAAAGGAACACCCGAATTGTGAGCCTTTCAATTAAAACTAGTCAAGTTACTGCCGGATTAAGTAGTTAATTTCAAGTCTGGTTTTATTCAAATTTGTATTGCCTTATATACTATGTTTGAGACTTACATTTAGCCTTTCTTACTTATTCTACTTATCGATAAAGTTCCATTTATCTTTGTCGAAATTATGGACATATGAATAATTACCCTGATTACAATTATTCTGACCAATAGGAATGTTTGTGATTACACTCATTCCTATTTGTCACTCAATTTACAATTCTTATTGAGTAGAATTCATTGTTTGTGTTTATCATATTCATACCCCAATTAACTTGCATTCCGATCGATGTGTGTCGATTGGTTAATGCCGTTATTTGATCTTGTATAATTACCCTACTCTATTTAGGTTGGTATGTATAGATTTAAGAGTAGTTTAAGGGTATGCGGTGGCAACTTATGAGGTACACTACACCCTCATCGCTAAGAGAAATATTAGGGGATTGATTTTTCTTGATATATTCATAGTACCGACAATATTTGTAAAATAATTCTTAATTTCTATTTACATATGTTATAGTTTTACAAATTAATTCTTAATATAGTATTTAATATTTTCTATAATTTTATAATTTTTATTTACATAAATTATAGTAATTCTCTATATAGTATTTATTATTTTATAATTTTTTAAAATTAGTTTTTTTATAATTGTTAATTTTTATTGTGTACCTTATTATTGTTTCTTAAGCCTATATATGGTTTTAATTGATTATTATGGAATTCTTTTTCAATTCCGTGGTAGTCGATTATAGTATTTACAACGTTAAGTCTTATTATTTTGTATGGTCCTTTGTACGGGCTTTGATTCTTTTTCCTATTTTCTATTTTTATTAAAACTAAATCTCCTATTTTTAGATTAAAACTATTGCTATATCTTTTTTCTATAATTCTTTTCACTTTTGTTTTATCTGTAAGTTCCTTAGCTCTATTCAAAGAATATTTTAATCTTTGTTTCAGCTCTTTTGCATAGTCATCATAATTGTATATTTTGTCATTTTCTGTGTCATAAAATTCTGATGGTAGGCATGGCAATCTACCATATACCAATTCAAATGGTGTGTAACCAGTGTCTATGTGTGGTGCCGTGTTGTAGGCAAAAGTAAAGTAATTTATCCACTTATCCCATTCGTAATCATTTGCTGTTGTCAGCAAGAATTTATTGAGAACCCTGTGATTTCTTTTTACCGCACCGATTGTTTCATGGTGGTAAGGGGTTGATAATGTTTGTTTGATATCGAGTAGTGAACATATGTTATGCATAAGTTGGTTTTTGAATTCTGTCCCGTTGTCTGATTTGAGCACTTTAAATTTACCGTATTTTAAAATTAATTGTTCTACTAGTGTTTTGGCAGTTGTAAGTGAATCTTTTGTTGACATTGGGTGAGCAATAATAAATTTCGTTAGCTCGCATTGCATTGTCAATATGTATCGGAATCCGTTTGAAATACGAAGAGGTCCTACAGTATCAATTGATATTGTTTCAAAACTGTTGCATGGAGTGTCCGTCAATGTAAGTGGTTCTTTAATGTGTTTGGTTTGTTTGTTCATGTTACACTTGTCACAGTATTTTACGAATTGATTTACCATCTTATTCATGTTTTTCCAAATGTACCTCTGTTTTAATTTAATAATTGTTTTTCTTATTCCTAAGTGGCCTGCGTGTGTGGCATTGTGGAATTCATCGATGAGTTTATATTTCAGTATGTCATCTGTTATTCTTGTTGGGGCATTGTAAATTAATATTTTTAGTTGAGGACTTTTGTTGTTTATTTTTCTCTTTGTATATGCTTCTTTCAAATCTTTCATTGTATATACTTTAAATATCTTATCATTCTTTGCTAGCGCTTATTCTTTTATTTTTTCTTTATTCTATTTCTATTCGTATTATTTCTATTTGCGTTATTTCTATCCGCATTATTTCTATTCGCGCGCGCTTTATTCATATCTATTTCTTCATTATCATCAACTTTATTTGCCTCTTTATTTGTTATTTTATTTTCATTTCTTTTTCATCATTTTCCAACGGTATCATTTGTTTTAGTACGTCTGAGTTTATTTCTATACTTGATAATTCGTCCGCATTAGTGTTAATTTTCCTTTTCTTATAAATTATCGTGAAGTCATAATCGCTTAAATCTAGTCTAATTTTTGTCATTTTTGATGAAGGATTCTTATGTGAAAATAGTGATATCAATGGTCTATGGTCTGTTACCACTATGAATTTTTGACCGTATAAATATGGTTTGAAGAAATTTATTCCCCAGTCAATCGCGAGCAATTCTTTTTCAATGATGGGCTTGTTCATATCATGTTTTTGAAGTGATTTACTTGCGTAAGAAATAGGTAAATCTTTTCCATTTTCACCTTGTGATAAGACTGCTCTTATTGGGTAGTTTGAGGCGTCAGTCGTCAAAATAAAAGGTTTGTCAAAATTTGGGTACTGCAAAATTGGTGGGTTCATTAATTTTTCCTTTAGTGTGTCAAAAGCATTTTTGCATTAATTTGTCCATAAGAATTTTACTGATTTTCTCAATAGCATATTTAAATGTTTCGCAATGTCCGCAAAATTCGGTATGAATTTTTTATAATAGTTGCAGAATGCAACGAAACGTCTAACTTCGTCTGCGTTCTAAGGTGTTGGGTAATTTTTAATAACTTCATATTTAGCTGGATCTATTTTCACACCGTCCTTTGTTATTAAATGTCATAAGTAAACTGCTTCTGGTCTTAAAAAACAACATTTCTTTGGATTCAGTTTTAAATTGTATCGCTGCAGTCTTTCTAAAACTTTGACAAGATTTTCATTGTGATGGTTCAAACTACATCCATAAACAATTATGTCATCGACATAAAGAAAAGCTTCTGCATCAAGTCCTGAAAGTGCTATCGTAAGCATTCTCTGAAAACTGTTTGATGAAATTTTAAGTTCAAATAGTAGTCTTTTAAATTGGTAGTGTCCCTGTTGTGTAGAGAAAGCTGTAAGTGGTCTTGAGTCCTTGACCAACTGAATTTGGTGAAATGAGCTAGTCATGTCAAGAGTCGAAAACCATTTAGCTCTTCCTAGCTTATCCAAAGTATCCTCTAATCTAGTTAGTGGAAATTTGTCGTTAACTATTTTGTCAATTAACTTTCTAAAGTCTACCACAAGTCTTCATTTTCGTTTGTCTTCCGTATTCTTTTTGGGTACCAAAAAACGTGGAGCATTGTAGGGGCTAATTGATGGTTCTATTATATCGTCATGTAACATTTTATATTTTTTTTCAGTATTTGTTTATTGAATCTTCATATATTAAATATGAACTAACAATAATTAATCAAATCTTATCCTAATATTTACTTTATGTCCTGACAGTGCTAGACAAAAAAGATTTAGTCATCACGGTTTCTGTTCACATATGAAGGTGTTTATCGCTCATCTGATTGGGTGAGTGCTGCAGTGTCTCTTCTTCTTAAGCGAGTGTGGCCACCATAATTTAAAATATTTCGAGCTAATGGGTTTGGGTGCAGTTCCAGCCTTTTTAAATATTTTACTGCATATTTCGTTATCATAGTTTTTACCAATGGCACATTGAGATCCTTGTGGATATTTGAGTTCTTGACGTACCAGGGGGCGGCTGTGATTATTCGAAGAAGTTTGTTTTGGCGCCTTTGTATTTTTTCGATGTTAGAAGCCGAGGCAGTGCCCCATAACTGAATACCGTAGCACCAAATTGGCTTTAAGATAGAGTTGTAGAGTAGAAGTTTGCAATCGAGACTAAAAACAGAATTTCTTCCAATAAGCCAATTAATTTGGATTGCTTTTAGTTTCATTTGAGTTAATTTAGCTTCTATATGCCATTTCCACGTTAAACGCCGATCTAGATGTATACCGAGGTATTTTACATGCGAGTGTTGGGGTATTATTTGATTATTGATTTTAATAGGGGGGCATGTTTCCCGACGCAATGTGAATGTTATATGTGAGCATTTTTGCTCATTGATCTTTATCCTCCATTTTATTAACCACCTTTCCAGTTCAAATATATGGTCCTGTAAGTAACGAGATGCTTCTTGACAGTTTGCGTGTACGCTTAGAAAAGCTGTATCGTCCGCAAATGTTGAAGTATGGGTGTAGCTGTTTGTAGGCAAGTCCGAAGTATAAATTAAGTATAATAGAGGGCCCAGGATGCTGCTTTGTGGGACTCCAGCGATAATTGGCTGAGGAGAACTTAAAAAATCGCCTTCTTTAATAATAAATTGCCGACCGACTAAGTAGCTTTCTAACAGCTTGTGTATGTTTGCTGGTAAGTTTTGCTGCAATTTCAGTAGTAAACCTTCATGCCAGACTTTATCAAAAGCTTGAGACACATCGATGAAGAGTGCTGAACAATATTTTTTTTCTTCAAAGGCTTTTCTTATGACGTTTACTATTCGATGAGTTTGTTCAATTGTGCTGTGTTTTCTTCTAAAACCGAATTGATGATTGGGAATACATCTGTTTTCATTTAACATCGGTGTTATTTTTGACACTAGTAGTTTCTCAAATAGCTTTGATATATTAGACAATAAGCTTATAGGTCTATATGACTCAACTTTTGTAGGATCCTTTCCTGATTTAGGTATCATGGTAACTAATGATACTTTCCATTCCTGAGGGTAGTATTCAAGGCGTAAAATAGCATTAAAAATAAAGAGAATAATTTTCTTTGCTATACTGGGTAGCTCCAAAAGAATTTTGTTACTGATCTTATCAAAACCAGGGGCTTTCTTGGGGTTTAAATCATGAATAGCCTTCTCGATTTCTCTTATTTCAAATCTTAGTGGAACAGCTGATCCAACAGCAACAGGTGGTAACTCGACCGCAGTATCGAAAGATGTATGAGGGGTAAATACGGCTTTCAAATGATTAACAAAAATATTTCCTTTTTCTTCATCATTTCGTGCCCAACTTCCATTTAAGTTTCTTAATGGCGGTTTAGTGATAACTGGTCTTTTAAGATTTCTAGCTGCACGCCATAATGAGTAGTCAGATTGAGGAGTTGCATCGAGTTCCTTAAGATATTTTTCCAGAGAAGCCGTTTTTTGAGACTGCAGTAACTTTCTTAGCCTTTTTGTGCACTCTTTTAGTAAATTTTTAAGTTGAGGGGATCTGTGCAATTGCCACTCTCTTCGAACTCTCCTTTTTTCAGTCAAGAGACGCTCGACATCTGTAGAATATATTTTACTATTTTTGATATTTTTGCGGGCTATGCTAGAATGTTAAACAGCTAGTTTGAGATAATTGTCAAAATTTACAAAAGAAAGATTCACATTCTCCGGTGTTCTAAGCAGAATATTTTCAGTGCAGTGGGTACTGAGATATTTTTTATATTTTAACCAATTTATTTGTGTGGCTGACGTCACTATGTAACCAGACGGAGATACAATTCTATTAGGGTTTGATATGGTAAGAATTGTAGATGTGTGATCAGAAGATAATTCTAAAGAAGCTTCAACATGAATCGTTTCTGCGGGGATGTTTTTAACCACGCCAAAATCGATGACATCTGGAATTTTTTGCTGATCAGTAGGCCAATAAGTTGGTTGTCCACTCGCGACCACATTTAAATCCATTTTATACATTGTATTATACAAAACACGACCCTTTGGTGTAATGAGCCGTGACCCCCAGAAGGTATGTTTAGCGTTGTAATCGCCAGCGGCTAGAAAACAGGGTCCTAATGATTTAAAATATTTATAATATTGGCTTTCTGATATTGAAAATCTAGGTGGAGAGTATAAAGATGAAAGTACTAAGTTTAGATTTAACTCTTCAGCACAAATGTTCGTTGCTTGCAGATAATCTTCACGATGATCACACATTAAGTAGTGTTTGATTCGGGCTTTTATCAAAATAGCAGAACCTCCACAAGCTCTATCTCGAGGGTCCTTGGTATCATATAATATATAACCATTAATTTTAAAATTATTTCTTGAGGTCAAGAAAAAAAACATTTTATATACTTGTTCATTTATTATGTCAGCTTGTGAGTGGGGTAGTCTGTAGTTTTTTATATACACCGGAGTGTTATCTGAGGTCTTAATGTTTTCTTTATACAAATTGTTTACAGTTAATTTCTCGTTCTCTAAATGAAATACATTTTGGTATCTTTTGGATATGTTTATTAATTCTGATTTTGCATATTCATCAGTATTATTTAATTGCAAGTCATTTAGAATTTGTTCAAAACGTTCGTTATTGTTTACATTTGTGTTACTTAATATGTCATAATTTTTTAGTGGGTCAGTGTGCAGTTTAATGCCCTGTAAAATTTGTACCTCATTTGTTGTGTTTAAAATTTTAATGTGTGTCATTCCGTTTTTTGGTGCTATTGAATT
Organism: Pollenia amentaria; assembly: GCA_943735925.1. Classification (NCBI taxonomy): domain Eukaryota; kingdom Metazoa; phylum Arthropoda; class Insecta; order Diptera; family Polleniidae; genus Pollenia; species Pollenia amentaria. The sequence continues at coordinate 20,129,779 of OX031011.1, forward strand.
ACTTAAAAAAATACCGCTTTTTAATTCATTATTAAGTATTACGCAATCTTCAGTAAGGTTTAATTTCAATGGTTGTATAATTTCTGTTCGTGGGGGTATAGTAATTTTTAATGTGTCGAATGCTTTTGATTGCATGGTCAGAATTGTGGTTTCATTGTTGGTAAACAAAGAAATCGTGAATGTCTCATAATCTATTTTACATAAGTATTCTCTTAAGAAGTCTCTTCCTATTATGCCTTCTGTCTCTATTGGAATATTGTCATCTACCAGATGGAATTTGTATTTGCATGTTTGGTCTGCTAGTGAAAGTTCAAGTTCACTTGTCCCTAATGAATATATTTCTTCTTTAGTGATGCCTGTTAATTTGCATCTGTTTTCTACATTTGGTTCATCATCAAAAATTGTTTTAGTGCGACATAATGATATGTCGGCTCCTGTGTCGACAAGAAATGTTAATTCTTTATTTTCGTATTTAGCGATTATGTAATTTGTGTTATTATTTGAAACTTTAAATACTCTTAATTTTGGCTGTCCGGAATATCCCTGAATTCCGAGCCTTCCTCGCTTCCCTCGTCTTGTACTACATGTATATTTCTTCTGCTGTTATTTTTATTTCCGTAGTTGTTGTTGGCTCTATTGGAATTATTCCTGTTGTTGTTGTCCTTTCTGTAGTCTCTTTTGTTTTTATTGTTTCTAGGTGTATTATTATTACGATTGTTGTTTATTATTGTAATTGTTGCCTCTGTTGAAATTTGTATTGTTGCCATTATACCTATTAGGAAAATTGTTGTTTCTATTATTGCTAAAATTTTTGTTGTTGTTATTTCTACTACGAGAGTTGTTATTTCCAAAATTATTGCTTTCGCGAAAATTGCTATTGTAATGCCTGGTTTGATTATTATGTTGTTGCTTTTAAATGTGCATTACCGCATTATTGTTTAGTTTCTTCTCATTTTCTAGTTCTAGTGCAAGTTCTACCCCGTCTTGTAAAGTCTTTGGGCGAGCTGCGAAAATGGCTGTCTTTAAATTGTCATTAATACCTCTTTTAAAAGTATCTAGAGAAAGCTTTGAGTTCAATTTGATAATAACATTTTTCTCAGCTTCCGTGGCGTCATAACCAAGTTCTTCTACTCCTAACTTGTTCAGGTTGTCTATTGTCGTCATTATTATTTCTTTGAATGTGCTAACAGACATTTTCCCTTGGTAAATAGTGTTTAATTTTGATTGTAACACTGGAATGGTCTTTGTACTTTTGTACCTCTGTTGTAGTAATATTTTTAATGCAGTGAAATTTTCTGGATTTGCATAACTACCTATTGCCGTTCTTACCCCTGAAGTCAGTTTTGCATGGTATACGTATTGTAAGAAATCCTGTTTTGCTGTTTCAGCTAGAGTTTTCTCAATGAGTTCTGCTGTTATCAAGAAACTTTCAAGTTCTTCATGGTTACCAGCAAAAAGTGGGAGCGCTTTAGACACTGTTTCTAAACTAAATGCTGCCATTTTGATGTCTTTGTTTTCTATCTTAGTGCTATTCTGGACTAAATATTCTTTAATTTTCTTTATTATATTGCGAAATTCTAATTTAAGCGCTGCTGCCTTTTTTTCGTCTTTTTCTTCAACTTGTGCTATCTCAAATTCTCTTGTTATAGTCTTTACGTCTTCTAACCTAAGGTTAATTGTTTTTTCTGTATATGTCCTTCATGGACTTTTCTTTAAGTTCTTTAATATTTCCGTCAATTTCTGAAGATTTTTCTCCATCTAACAATCTTTCCTCTTAATATTGAACATCTGTTTCATATATTTGCCTAATCTTTGCAATATTTCCTTATCATTAGGATTGTTTCTAATTCTATATTTCTTTTTTCTAGTACATCCTCTGCAGTGGGTCTACCTTCAATGCCTAGTGTTTTCCACCAGTCCGCTAACCATTCTATTCTTTGTTCCAAACTCCATTCTTTACATTCTTTTGGTGTAAAGTCTATTGGATTTTTTTGGTTTAACAATATTTCCCTTTTAATACATTTTTATTCAAAATTTCTTATTTATACATTAGTGATAATATTTTTATTCCTATCATTACTTATAAGTTTTTGAACTTTGTAAATTATAGATAAGATTATTACAGTTATTAATAATATTGTAGTGATTTTTGAAAACATTATGTTAAGGTTTTTTTTTATTGTCTTCTATTTAAGATTGCACATACTAGTCTAATAATGTAGGCAATTACCAATAATGCTAGGGTAACTATCAATAAAATTTCAAAAATATTTAAGTTCTCATTTTCAGCTTTGTGTTGTATTTTCATTGTATTTTCATATCCCGCAAAAATTAAAGGGATTGCCTTTAAAACATTTTTCCACCAAGTCATCTCTAAAAGTCTCATACATTTAGTTAATACATTTATTCTCCCTTACATAGTATATAATTACATAGATAAAAATGTTGTATTATTTATATTTGTTTAACTTAAATTTTTAATTTTAATTTATTTTTCATTACTATTGCAGTCTTTTTATCTCCGTCCTTATTAGCATTTGCTGTTTCTTCCTGTTGCAAGGTTCAAGTTCTTATATAGCACCGCCAACGTCTTTCTCTTCTGGTATTGCTTACCAGCTCTCTTCTTCTTTTGCTTTTTTTTACTGGGGCAGTCTCTACTGGTTTCTGTTGGCGCTTTCTATACTCATCTAGCGTGATAGCTTTTGGACCCGCACAGGTCGGTAGTGGCTCGTAAGGAGGTGCTGCATAGCCTGTTGGTTCAGGCTCGTACTCTTCTTCTTTGTTGTCTTTTAGGTACGCCGACCAACGTGCCAAAATTTCATCTATTTCCTTGGTCATCTGCTTGTGTTGAATATTTGTTGTTGTTGTTTTTTTTTTTTTTTTTTTTTGTTTTTTTGTTTTTTAGTCCTAGCCTGTTAGGAAAACTAACCTTTGCCAGTTCGGTAGGTTTATTAATTTACTATGGTCCGAGAGGTTAATTAATCTTTGCCAGCCTGGAAGGATCTACAAAAATTTTGTGGTCCGAGTGGATCGCCATGTGGTGTATTGGGCAAGATGTGTTGGTGTATAGTCCCCATAACCCTTATTTATTTTAAATAGCTGTTAGGGTACCAGCTGATTTACAGCGTTCAAAGGAACTGCCGAATTGTGAGCCTTTCAATTAAAACTAGGCAAGTTACTGCCGGATTAAGTAGTTAATTTGAAGTCTGGTTTTATTCAAATTTGTATTGGCTTATATACTATGTTTGAGACTTACATTTAGTCTTTCTTACTTATTCTACTTATCGATAAAGTTCCATTTGTCTTTGTCGATATTATGGACATATGAATAATTACCCTGATTACAATTATTCTGACCAATAGGAATGTTTGTGATTACACTCATTCCTATTTGTCACTCAATTTACAATTATTATTGAGCAGAATTCATTGTTTGTGTTTATCATATTCATACCCCAATTACTTGCATTCCGATCGATGTGTGTCGATTGGTAAATGCCGTTATTTGATCTTGCATAATTACCCTACTCTATTTAGGTTGATATGTATAGATTTAAGATTAGTTTAAGGGTATGCGGTGGCAACTTATGAGGTACACTACAGTTTGAACACATTTAATTTAAAAATGGCTTCGGCAAATACCACATACGACAAACTCAACACTCCATATTTCGAAAACCGTATGTGTTATCGAAAGACTAACTACGCCAAATGAAAGATCAGGACGGAAAACGTCAGGAATCGATCTTAACTCAAAATCGCAAAAAAAAGCCACATACGACATTTAAATAATTAACCGACGATATGAATACCAGAATAAGGAAGAAAAATCAATATTTAACAATGTCTGATCAACAACATCCTCAAGTGCTATTTCTACTAAAATCGTTGCTGTATTGAAATTAATTTTTATATATGTTTTTAATTCCAGAAATTACTCTACAGAATTTTGGGGTGATTGGTCCATAATTTAGCCATGGCTCCAATACAAATTTCTCTCCTGAAAATCATTTAGGATGGCTAACACTGTTAAGAATCATGATATTTTACTCAAGATAGTTCAAATTTATAAAAAGAGAAGCATAAAACTTTCTGAGTGTCGGTCAATAATTTAATATGTAGTTATAATCCACAACCAATTTTAGTGCTGACGTCCGTTTTTATAAATATATATATATCATATAGAGCTACCTCCTGATATATTCGAACTGTCGGTGGAGGTTACCAGAGATTCGACACAGCCGAATATAATACTCTAACTTGTTTTTATTTAAAAAATTACTTTTTAGTAAGATTGTTTACATTCGCAAAACAATGTCGCATACTTTGAAAAATTTAAAACGTCAGATTGTGCATGTATGAAATAATAGATGTAGCTCAAAATTTTTCACAAATTTTAACAGAGTACTGGGCTTAAGAAGGCCGTTGTAGATAAGTCACTTAATATTGAAACTACTTAAGAGGAAAAAGGTAAATAGAAGACGAAACAAATGTCGAAGGACAGCAACAGGAATAGTACAAAAAATGACAAAGTTGATCATTTACGTAACGCAATTGACTCCGTGTTTGTAAATACTGATATTATGGCTGACTTGGAAATGACAAACTACTCGTATTCTACATGTAATATTAATAAGGAGCAGGTTTCAGAAACAGGAAGAATATTTTGGTGCAGAATTATTTTGCTAATATCATCAGAAAATAATACTAGTAAGCCTACTTTAAGTCCGTAGGAAGTAAGCAAAATACTGGAAGATATTTCAAGTAGAACAGATTTTGGATTTGCAACATTATTATAGCCTTTGTCAGTTGTAAAACTAAACCATTGGTCTTCAGCAAAATCAGAAGTTGAAGGAAATTCTGATCAAGCAATCCCATCAGAGATAAATAACACTGTGCTAAAACTTGACACTTTTTCTGAGACAAGAGGGCACTAGCGTTTTAACCTAACCTTTTTGCTTACCTTTTTTAGGTTAGCTTTTCTTTTCGAGAAATACCGTTATTTCGAAAATAGAGGAAGTTGCGCAACTCATAATCGCGAAACTCAAAGACGGTTCAATTTATTGAATAAGCTAACAAGACAAATTAAATTTTTTTAAATATGCGCAGTCGTTTTAGAAACATAAGTTCATTTTAGCAAAAAAAATAAAAACTTTTTTGGCAAAATTTCAAAATTTTGTTTTTTTAAAAATCATAAAACATTGGAACATGCGGCTATGCTTCTCATTTTTTTCTAGACATATTTAAATTGCAAACAAAACACGCCATAAATGACTAAAATCTGTTTACAACTTTTGGCTTTATTCACAAACGACGAAAAATTTTAATTAAATTTAAGAATTTCATAAAACGCAATATTTGTATGGGAGTTTAGGAAAATGTTAAGAAAAAAAAACTAATGGAGATCGGTCATACATTTTATCCCCCTACATGCGACTCCTTGACAGTTCTGCGGCTTTTACTTCAATATATTTCTAGTCTGTATTGACAGTTTTATATGGGAGCCCTCTTAAAGAATGACGATAGAGGATGGGTATGTTAGAAATAAATTTTGGAGCTGAATAATAAAGGTGGGTTAGTCGTACATTGGGCCCATCTAGGGGCATCCTAGAAAAAATAAAAAATATATTGATTACTTTAAATTTTTTTAATTTTTTTTTATATATACTAAGTACATCAAAATTGAGTTACATTTTTATAGTAACGATGAAAGAAAAGATTTATAACTTATAATATTCCAATTTTGGCTGTACCATAAGCTTACCTCTTTTTAATTTTTTTGGTAACTTAGAAAATGTGACTCAAAAAATGAATGCAATTTTTTTATTTCCGGCAGAAAATTCAAGGACTTCTTTGCGGATTTATTTAAATTTAGGTTCTCTGAAAAAATAGTTAATTAAACTCTACCAAACATTAGCAATTTCAGGGAGTTCCAATAAAAAAATCTTAAAGTTTATGATAATACAAATATTTTTCTCAGTAATATTATTAACCAACAATAATATAATAAGAAATTATTTTTTAGCAATTTTTTTTTAGTAAAACAGGTAATAGTCATTTTTTTGTTTAACACTTTAGCTAAAAATTGTTTGATTTTGGTGCCCTCCACTGTAAATAAAAAGTGAAAATTATGAATTCTAGTTACAAATATATTTAAGGCATGTTGCTAGCTTTACAAAAATATATATTAAATAAATATTCTAAGAAAATTAAAAATCTTTAGTTATGCCTATATACTACTACAGCGTCGGTATCAGGCTGTAGTATGTCGAATGCTACTGAAACCTCGTCTAGCAAGGTGGTTGCGCCTGGCTCTGCTAGACGATTAGCTACTAGTGCGCAAAAACTCACGACTAAGCCTTCAGGCGGTCGTAAAATAAGCTTGGTACAGGGTTCTTCCAAACCAGGTACCTCAAAGGCTTCCCAGGTCCGGACGGGAGAAAAACCCGTCAAAACCCCTTCCTCGGGTGCTGGCTTGACGGTGCAGACTCAGTCTACAGGAAATCCAGTTTCCCATGTGCCGAAACCTGTGCAAAGAGAGCATACGAAGAAAGATTCGATGCCCTCTGATGTACCTCCCCCAGCCTCTACGGCAATTATTAAAAAACCCCAAAGGCACATAAACGCATCCAAACGGGCCTTCATAACCACCCCTTCCGCCTACAAAATCATCAGCCGACTTGGTGAAAAGCCGGTTGGTGAGCTCACGGAGCAGGAGAAAACCTCTCTCCAGTGGGCAAAAACCCATATTGAGGGTTTAAAACGTGCACCTCCCTCTGCAGAGGAAGGCTATCCTAAACGGAAGCCAACCGAAGCAGCGCCTAAACGGCATCGGTCTGGGGAGGACACGCTTCCTGGGACTAAAAGGTCCAAACACACGCCTCAACGGCCGCAAAACATGTCGTACAAAGATGTGGTTAAAGACCACCTCATTTGGGCGATCATTGACCGCAACGCACGTGATGGCACCATTTCATCCAAAAACTAGAAGCTTGGTGTTCTAAGGGGTAACCCTGGACCACCACCACAATGTGAAGATGCCGGTTGGTATCAAGGGCACATTAAATTGATAGCGTGTGCAGATGAGCGTTCAGCGCTGCTGTACAAGGATGCCGTGGAGTCCCTGGGGGAAGTTTGGCAGGGCGCTAAGATGGAGGCAATACCTCTGGCCGATGTACCGCAAAGGCCCAGATCTATTGCCAAGATCCCCGCTGAGCCATCCGACCCCAAGGAGATCCTGGAAATAATACAGCTCAGTAACCCCCAGCTACCCACACAGGACTGGAAAGTAGTGAGGGTTTCTGAATCTGTTGAAGAGTCCAGGAAGGCCACTGTTGTAATAAACAGTGACTCTCTGCCGTCACTTCGGAAGACACAGGGGAAGATTTTCTATGGATTTGGAACTATCTTCCTCCGAGTCTATAAAGGTGACGACAAAGGGAAGCCACAAGCTCCGGCGACTACCACCACCACAACAACAGCATCAACGGAGCATATGGAAGACGATTCTGCTACTTCGTCGGCCAATGAAGACACCCAATCGGTCAGTGGACTTGTGGGTGACTTCTTTGGTAAGATGGGAGTGGCGGATGATGAGGCCATCCTTCTGGAATCGGACGACGATCCAGAGGATGCCAACGTCACAGTCATCCATAGTGATGAGCTATGATGAAGGTGACACAAATCAACCTTCATCATTCTAAAGCGGCGTCAGCTGCCCTTCTCCTCCGATTAGCTTCAGGCACGGAGGAGCTTATATGCATCCAAGAACCATTGTTGTATAGAGACAGGGTTCGCGGACTCAGTTTAGACGGTTACAGTACTCTGTACGCAGCCGATCAAGGTAAGACCAGGGCTTGTGTTATGGTCAAAAACATCCTTAAAGCTTTTATTCTTTCTGATTTTAGCGATAAGGACACATGCACTGTCGCAGTAGAATGCAAAACCAGTACAGTCTGGTTTATGAGCTGCTACATGGCACACGACCAGGGTGCTAATCCTCCAAACTCCACAACCAGGAAGGCGATGTCGTACGCTAAAAGGCGCAACATCCCCCTAGTAATATGTGCTGATGCTAATGCACACCATACCGTCTGGGGAAGCTCGGATGTCAATCCACGAGGTGAGTCGCTTTTGGACTTCATAGTAGAAAACGAACTAACAGTAGTCAATAGGGGTAGTGAGCCCACCTTTATTGTCACTAACAGAGGGGAGGTTCTTGATATTACGCTTATTAGTGATAAGTTCGCGGATATGATTAGCGATTGGAACGTGTGTAAGGACTGTTCCTTCTCTGATCACATGTATGTTGATTTCAATTTGTCCTTTAGAGTTGATTCAGTTAAACCCTACACGAACAGAAGAAGGACCAACTGGTCTATCTATGCGAGTGTACTCGGGGACAAGCTGCCTCTGTGCCCAGTTCTCATAGACAGTGTGTCCATGCTCGACTCCACAGTGGAGTTATTGACCGGTGCCTTAATGGAGGCAACAAACGAATCCTGTAAAATAATTGACAGGAGGGGCAAAGCTAAGCCCATATGGTGAATTGCGGAAATTGCTGAAAAACGCAAGGAAAGCAGGAAGCTCTTTAATGAGGCAAAACGTAATGGTGTTTGGAACAATTACAAGTCCTCAGTTAATGGATTCAAGAATCTTATTAGGAAGGCCAAGAGACAGTCATGGAGGAAATTCTGCAGTGACGTGGAAAACTCCTCGGAGACAAGTCGGCTTCGTAAGATTTTATCCTCTAATCCAGCTATTCCATCATATATACGGAAGATGGATGGATCCTGGACCACAAACAGTCGGGACACCCTTGAGGTCCTGATGAATACACACTTCCCAGGTTGCACTGATGATGTGCCTAGGGAGGAAACTTTTAGTGGCGCTCGGGATATCTCTAATATTCCGATAACTCGCCATCGTGTGGAATGGGCGGTCAAAAGCTTCCATCCCTTTAAATCTCCAGGCCCGGATGGCATTATCCCAGCGGACCTACAAAATAACCTGGGAATATTGATGCCATGGCTCTTGGCAATATTTAGAGCCTGCCTGAGTCTCTCACATGTCCCATCAACGTGGACATCATATAAGATCGTCTTCATCCCCAAGAGTGGGAAGACATCTCACACTATGGCTAAAGACTTTAGGCCAATTAGTCTATCCTCCTTTCTACTGAAAACACTGGAGAGGATTTTGGATATTCATATTAGATCATCACTAAGACCCAATTCCCTGTCACCGGCACAGCACGCCTACACGAAGGGAAGGTCCACTGAAACTGCGCTTCACTCATTGGTGGGCCACATAGAGAGATCCCTGCATTACAAGGAATTTGCTTTAGTTGCATTCCTGGATATTGAGGGCGCTTTCAACAACGTTAAACCTGAATCGGTTATTAACGCTATGAGACATTTGGAGATCGACCCAGCGATCATTCAATTTGTCAGCAGTATCTTGCACTTCAGGCGTATCGAATCCAACTTGGGCGCCTCGAACATTTCAAAGGTTGCGACTAGGGGCACCCCGCAAGGTGGTGTACTGTCACCTTTACTTTGGAAACTGAATATAAATACCCTACTTAGAGCCATGGAAAGGACGTGCTGCAGAACGGTTGCATATGCGGATGACGTTGCAGTTGTGGCTATGGGTAAAGATCCCAGACTTTTGTCTGAACTAATGGAGTCCGCATTGGACGTCCTAACAAAATGGTGCCAGGGATGTGGACTGGATGTAAATCCCGCCAAAACAGAACTGGTACTTTTCACAAGGAGATACAAAATTCCCAAATTTAATACCCCGAGGATAAAAGGGGTGTCACTGGAACGGTCTGACAGCGCCAAGTATCTTGGGCTAATATTGGACAGTAAACTGAACTGGAGGATGAACACCAGCTCCAGGACTAATAAAGCGGCTACTGCATTATATTGCTGCAAAAGGGCCATTGGCCTAAACTGGGGAATTAACCCGAGGAATGTATACTGGCTATACGAATGTGTCATTAAACCCATTCTCTTCTACGGGGCAGCTGTTTGGTGGCCGGCGCTCAAGGCGAAGAGTCATCAAACCAGGTTTGAACGTACAATGAGAATGGTGGCGATAGCGGTAACAGGTGCCATTAGAACAACCCCCTCTAAGGCATTGTTTACGATTCTGAACTGGTTACCACCAGACATTTTGGCGAAAAGTTAGCTGCGAACGCGGCGGTAAGACTTAGGGCCACCGGAGCATGGAGGGATTATAATATCGGACATGCTAACATTCTGAATGATATTAATTGGCACATGGATGTTGATTATGTCACACCCGAGCCAATCTTTGATCCTGGCTTCACGGTAAGCATTGTGGATAACGTGGTCCACTATGATGACCTGCAAATCCCCGCGAATGCGATTCGAATCTTCACGGACGGGTCTAACACACTGTATGGTGTCGGTTCTGGCATATATCTGGACGGTGAAATATCTGGATATTCACATTATTACCGATAGCAAGGCGGCCATAAGATCCCTGGAGAATGTGCTCATCACATCGAGAATTGTCCGAGAATGCCGGGTGTCTCTGGAGGAGATAGCGAGACATTCACTGGTCACCCTTAATTGGGTCCCCGGACACGGGGACATACATTGGAACTGCATGGCGGATTCGTTGACGCATGCAGGTACCACCTTGAATCGGGACGGTTCCACATATGTAGGTGCTTCACTCCCAAGGTGTAAGCAACTTATAGCGCACAAGTTTCATCTTATCGCCAGTCAGAGGTGGCACGATGAAACCACCTGTGGGGAAACCAGGAAAATCTGGCCCATCATAGATGAAAAAAGGACACGGCGGGCATTACAGCTGTCTAGACATCATCTAAGAAACCTAACTGCGGTTATAACTGGCCACTGGCAAATGGGAGGCACGCCCAGAGGATGGGGCTCCCTTATAACGACTTGTGCAGAAGTTGCGGCAATGAGGAGGAGGAAGAGTCAACGGAACATCTTCTCTGTAACTGCCCGGCTTTCGGAGACTTAAGACTCAAAATGTTTGGTCGAAGAACCCTTGGGGACAAAAATTGTCTCTCTGATGTTGATGTAAATAGGATCCACTCCTTTATTGAATCGACCGGTTGGCTGCATGGGAATACTAGCAGCCAGATTTCATAGGACCCATGGGAGACGGCGTGATATGGTAACACAACGGGAACTAAGTAATGGACCCACGTGAGCTGTGCTTGATCACGGCTGCCAATGGAACCTAACCTAACCTTAGTTATGCCTATGGGACAGATCACTGTGAGTCGTCGTTTTATGCTCATATCTAAGTCCTTTGTCGACCGATCTGCCTGAATTGCAATAGCAAACTTTAACGAAGTATATGTGACATAAATATATAACAACCTAGGCCCCATTAGTTCTGTGGTCTTCGAGTCTTCACCAATTTCAACATCTACATGGACAGACGGACATCGTTGAATCAACTTCGCTGCTCATGAAATACTTATATTGAAATACTTATATATGTATACCATTTTACCTTCGGTAAAGGGTATAATACGAATTATTCACGATAAAAAATATAGTTCAAATCGATTAATAACACTATGCTAGTTAAAAAACAGACAAGCCGGGTACGCTGAATCCAGTGGTGCCCGCGGTTTTTTAAGATTGGCTCTGGTTTTCGAGATATACCGTTATTCCGAAAATGGAGGAGGTTGCACAACATATATTCGCGTAACTCAAAAACGGTTACGTTTATTGAAAAAACCGAAATTCCCAAGTAAAACTTCTTTTTAATATCCGCAGTCGTTTTAGAAACATAATTTTTTTTTTGAAAAAAAAAAATTAATTTTTTTTATCAAAATTTCGAAATTTTTGTTTTTTAAAAATTCATAAAAAATTAAAAAATGCAGCTAGGCTTCTAATTTTTTGCAGACATATAAAAAACGTCTTGCCCCTTATCTCCAACAAAACAAGTGGAGTATGTCTCGAGAAAATGTTAAGGACAAAAAATTAATTGAGGTCGGTCATACATTATATACCACTAGGGGTGACTTCTGGAAACTTATGGGACTTTTTCTTCCATATATATGAAGAATATAATTTATATGAAGCATTTCATAAGATTTTTTTTAATTATTAAATTCTTTATTAATTAATTCATTTATTAATTCTTTATTCAACATTATGTATATATGAAGAATGTGCCAATGCAGAAAATTTATTTTCAATGACATTTTGACGTAAAATTTTTTAAATGCCCCTTATCTCCAACAAAACAAGTGGAGTATGTCTCGAGAAAATGTTAAGGACAAAAAATTAATTGAGGTCGGTCATACATTATATACCACTAGGGGTGACTTCTGGAAACTTATGGGACTTTTTCTTCCATATATATGAAGAATATAATTTATATGAAGCATTTCATAAGATTTTTTTTAATTATTAAATTCTTTATTAATTAATTCATTTATTAATTCTTTATTCAACATTATGTATATATGAAGAATGTGCCAATGCAGAAAATTTATTTTCAATGATATTTTGACGTAAAATTTTTTAAATGCGGTTTTTGTGCCATTTACAATACAAAACAAAAGAACAAATATTAAAATTTATGCTATTCCAAAGAAATATGCATGCTTTAATGCCACACTTTCACTTTGCGGTAGGAATTTTTTAAAATCCACAGTTACCGCTTAAAAATTCTTAGAATTAAGAAATTAAGTCATAAATGCTTACATCTTTGTATTTTATTGTGCTTACAAAACCACACAAATCGGTCTTTTATTGTGCAGTCAAAACCGCACTAATCGGCCTTGTAAAAACATAAATAACATATTCTATTGTTTAACCTGGAACAGGTAGAAATATTAATCGTCCTGGCTTTGTTTTTTTTTTTTTTTTTTTACAAAACATGGTCATGAAGGTCTCGACAGGTACTTTGATTAAAACAATTACAGTATAAATAAGAGTTCCTTCACTGTCATATGGAAATTGCTTGCGAAAGTGATTAGTGAAGTTTAAAGCCTTTGACAGTCTTGTATCTTATCAGTTATATTGAAATATCTAAGATGGAGGCGTGTAAAAAGTTTAATTACTTTTGTTATGTGTGTAGGAAATATAAAAATATGCCAAGTCGCCGTAAAATCACTATTGAAACGTCTAAAATTATCTCAAAGACAGAGCATTCTCTTGACAAAAGAGTTAAAAAGAGCTAATATTTTAGCACCAGGTGTACAAATATACGGGGCTATCAATCGCCATAGACGATTTACGACTTTTTTTAAATCTATTGAGAATAATTCTATCGCGTATTGTACTGACATCCGCGGCTTGGTTTTAACAATGCAAAATGAATATAGTCCTGAAGATTGGCGCTTATTCATTGATTCTTCCAAAAGTAGCTTAAAAGCAGTTTTGCTACATGTCACTAATTTAAAAAGTCTTATTCCGATAGCACTAAGCACAAATACTAAAGAGAAATACGCATCAATGAAAAAAATAATACAGTTAATTAAATATAAAGACCACAAGTGGAAAATATGCGCAGATTTAAAACTGGTAGCTCTTTTAAGAGGCATGTAATCGGGCTATACTAAAAATATGTGCTTCATGTGCTTATGGAATACGCGTTTCGATGGCGCCCAGTACAATACACGGGATTGGGCTTTACGTGAGGAAAGCAGATTGCATAGAAATAATGTTATTGAATTACCACTTGTGCCGATGGAAAAGATTTTGAATCCTCCACTCCACATCAAACTGGGTATTGTAAAAAATTTTATAAAAGATGGTATTGCTTTTACCGAATTGCGTCGAATTTTTCCACGATTAAGCGGCATGAAAGTAAAAGAAGGTATGAACTCTTACTACTTTATTAATTTAGATTTATATTTCATACCATAATGTTTTTATTTTATAGGAATTCTTAATGGACCGGACATTCGTCGTCTTATTAAGGACCATCAATTTGAGGTTGTATTGAATGATATCGAGCTATTGGCCTGGAATTGTGTGAAATCAGTAATAGAAAATGTATTAGGAAATCATCGGTCTGAAAACTGGCGAATTTTAATCAAAAATATGCTAACCGCATTTAAAAACTTAAACGTTAGACTGTGATTAAAAATACATTTTTCGCATTACCATGCCGAAAAATTTAATGAACAATCACCAGCCGAGTCTGATGAACATGGCGAGAGATTTCACCTAGTAACAGCCAGGCGCGAACACTGGTATAGCGGCAAACAACTTGATTCGTTATTAGGGGATATTTGTTGGAATCTGCAGGACGAAGAAGAATAAATTTCTAAAAAAAAACTTTAACTTTAATAAATTAACAACAAAAATAAATGTTTTAAAATTTTTAAGTTTGGTTATTATAAAAAATAAAAAAATTTCATCTTTGCTAAAAAAATTAAAAGTTGTAGACAGACTTAAATCACTCAAAGATTATTTTGTTTGGAACTTTGTTTTTTATACGCGTTGAACCCTAGCCTTCAATTTTGCACCTGCAGCGCTGAGATACCCCTAGACGGGCCAAATGTATGACCAGCGCAACTCTATTTATCATTCCCATCATTTGTTTCTAAGGCCTAGGATTCACTCCTAGGGGGGTAAAATGTATGACCGACCTCCAATGTTTTTTTGTTCTTAACATATTCTTAAAACATAGTAGCCATATATCTCCACCCTTAGGGGGCTCCGATACAAATAAGGCCGTTTAATGAAATTCTTAAATTTGGCTCCTGCAGCGCCTAGGATGCCCCTAGATGGGTCAAAGATATGACCAACCCCACCAAAAGTTGCAAACAGATTTTAATCATTTATGGCTTGTTTTTCGAATTTTTGTTAAAAAAATTATGTTTCGAAAACGACTGCGGGTATTAGAAAGAAGTGTTACTTTTCTTAATGGAAATTTTATTGCAGAATTTCGTTTTTTTAAGTTTTTTCAATAAACTAAACCGTTTTTGAGTTACGCGAATATATGTTGTGCAACCTCCTCCACGGTATATCTCGAAAACCAGAGCCAATCTTAAAAAACCGCGGACACCACGGGATTCAGCGTACCCGAATTATGTTGAAACGCCCGGTGCCTAGCTTGTCACGAAAAAAAGTGTCAATTTCTTGCACAGTGTAATTACCAAATTTATACAAAAAATAACTAAAAAGTTTATAAAAATAAACATACAAGGAAGTTATTTCACGCAAAAATACGACTTAGTTCCTTTAAAATATTAAAAAGGTTCATCACAGCTGGTTTTTGCAAAACGTTTTCTCTGAAAATTTGTTGGTGTCTTTTAATATAAATTTAAGAGCAATATTATTATTTTATCTCTATACCAAATTTATCGAAAAAAGTACCGAGGGCAAAAGAATACCAAAAGTACCAGCTTTTCCTTATTTTAGACCCCCAGAAAGTATATAATCTGTATGTATACCAAATTTTTCGAAAAGAGAGGCAGTTCCAATTTTATCCCGTTTTTACCTCTTAAAAACTACCATATATTTGAATTTGGGTAAGATAGCGTCTATCCAATTTTATCCATATCCATACAAACATTCAAACTTTCACTTTAATTATATGAGTAGGATAGGGTTCTAAATATAAACATCTACATGTATTCTGCCGCGGTCTATCCCACAATCTTCGCCCTATATCCATCGAATTCCATTGAAAACGTGTGTATTTTGTACTAAGTTTGTCAATCCATGTGAAACCTTTTTACTATTCATCTCAGACGATATAACTGTTAACCTCCGTGAAGATCGGTCCATAATTTTCTATAGGCCCCATATAAAGCCTACTCTCAAAACACTTTAGTTCGATTAAAACCTTAACAAATGATGCGATTGTAATAATATTTGGTCATTGTTTTATAGCACTAGAAATCACACTGGTAAATTTTGTGAAGATCGATCCATAACTTACCATAGATCCCATATAAAGCTTACTCTCGGAAAACAGTTTAGTATGCCTAAGATCGTAACAAATTGTACTAGTGTAGTAAAATTTGGTACGTCACAGTCTTCTAGGACTAGAGATCAGACTGTCGAGTTTTGTGAAAATCGGTGCATAATTTAACATAGGCCACATATGAAGCCCACAATCGGAAGAGTTTAGTATGCCTAAAACCATTACAAAAAATGCTACTGTAGTAAAATTTGGCACGTCACAGTCTTAAAAGACTTGTTGTTCTTACTCCTGAAGTCAGTTTTGCATGGTATACGTATTGTAAGAAATCCTGTTTTGCTGTTTCAGCTAGAGTTTTCTCAATGAGTTCAGCTGTTATCAAGAAACTTTCTAGTTCTTCATGGTTTCCAGCAAAAAGTGGGAGCGCTTTAGACACTGTTTCTAAACTAAATGCTGCCATTTCTTTGTTTTCTATCTTAGTGCTATTCTGGACTAAATATTCTTTAATTTTCTTTATTATATTGCTAAATTCTAATTTAAGAGCTGCTGCTTTTTCTTCGTATTTTTCTTCAACTTGTGCTATCTCAAATTCTCTTGTTATAGTCTTTACGTCTTCTAACCTAAGGTTAATTGTTTTTTCTGTATATGTCCTTCATGGACTTTTCTTTAAGTTCTTTAATATTTCCGTCAATTTCTGGAGATTTTTCTCCATCTAACAATCTTTCTTCTTAATATTGAACATCTGTTTCATATATTTGCCTAATCTTTGCAATATTTCCTTATCATTAGGATTGTTTCTAATTCTATATTTCTTTTTTCTAGTACATCCTCTGCAGTGGGTCTACCTTCAATGCCTAGTGTTTTCCACCAGTCCGCTAACCATTCTATCTTTTGTTCGAAACTCCATTCTTTACTTTCTTTTGGTGTAAAGTCTATTGGATTTTTTGGCTTAACAATCTTTCCCTTTTAAGACATTTTTATTCAAAATTTCTTATTTATACATTAGTGATAATATTTTTATTCCTATCATTACTTATAAGTTTTTGAACTTTGTAAATTATAGATAAGATTATGACAGTTATTAATAATATTGTAGTGATTTTTGAAAACATTATGTTAAGGTTTTTTTTATTGTCTTCTATTTAAGATTGCACATACAAGTCTAATAATGTAGGCAATTACCAATAATGCTAGGGTAACTATCATTATAATTTCAAAAATATTTAAGTTCTCATTTTCAGCTTTGTGTTGTATTTTCATTGTATTTTATGTTGGTTCAGGCTCGTACTCTTCTTCTTTGTTGTCTTTTAGGTACGCCGACCAACGTGCCAAAATGTCATCTATTTCCTTGGACATCTGTTTGTGTGGAATATTTGTTGTTTTTTTTTTTTTTTTTTTTTTTTTTAGTCCTAGCCTGTTAGGAAAACTTACCTTTGCCAGTTCGGTAGGTTTATTAATTTACTATGGTCCGAGTTGACAGGTCTTTGCCAGCCTGGAAGGATCTACAAAAATTTTGTGGTCCGAGTGGATCGCCATGTGGTGTATTGGGCAAGATGTGTTGGTGTATAGTCCCCATAACCCTTATTTATTTTAAATATCTGTTAGGGTACCAGCTGATTTACAAGTCGTTCTAAGAAACTGCCTTTCAATTAAAACTAGGCAAGTTACTGCCGGATTAAGTAGTTAATTTGAAGTCTGGTTTTATTCAAATTTGTATTGCCTTATATACTATGTTTGAGGACATATGAATAATTACCCTGATTACAATTATTCTGACCAATAGGAATGTTTGTGATTACACTCATTCTTATTTGACACTCAATTTACAATTCTTATTGAGTAGAATTCATTGTTTGTGTTTATCATATTCATACCCCAATTAACTTGCATTCCGATCGATGTGTGTCGATTGGTAAATGCCGTTATTTGATCTTGCATAATTACCCTACTCTATTTAGGTTGGTATGTATAGATTTAAGATTAGTTTAAGGGTATGCGGTGGCAACTTATGAGTTACACTACAGTTTGAACACATTTAATTTAAAAATTGCTTCGGCAAATACCACATACGACAAACTCAACACTCCATATTTCGAAAACCGTATGTGTTATCGAACGACTAACTACGCCAAATGAAAGATCAGGACGGAAAACGTCAGGAATCGATCTTAACTCAAAATCGCAAAAAAAAATCCACATACGTCATTTAAATAATTAACCGACGATATGAATACCAGAATGAGGAAGAAAAATCAATATTTAACAATGTCTGATCAACAACATCCTCAAGTGCTATTTCTACTAAAATCGCTGCTGTATTGAAATTAATTTTTATATATGTTTTTAATTCCAGAAATTACTCTACAGAATTTTGGGGTGATTGGTTCATAATTTTACAATGGCTCCAATACAAATTTCTCTCCTGAAAATCATTTAATCATCACTGTTAAGAATCATGATATTTTACTCAAGATAGTTCAAATTTATAAAAAGAGAAGCATAAAACTTTCTGAGTGCCCGTCAATAATTTAATATGTAGTTATAATCCACAACCAATTTTAGTGCTGACGTCCGTTTTTATAAATATATATATATATCATATAGAGCTACCTCCTGATATATTCGAACTGTCGGTGGAGGTTACCAGAGATTCGACACAGCCGAATATAATACTCTAACTTGTTTTTATTTAAAAAATTACTTTTTAGTAAGATTGTTTACATTCGCAAAACAATGTCGCATACTTTGAAAAATTTAAAACGTCAGATTGTGCATGTATGAAATAATAGATGTAGCTCAACATTTTTCACAAATTTTAACAGAGTACTGGGCTTAAGAAAGCAGTTGTAGATAGGTCACTTGATGTTGAAACTACTTAAGAGGAAAAAGGTAAATAGAAGACGAAACAAATGTCGAAGGACAGCAACAGGAATAGTACAAAAAATGACAAAGTTGATCATTTACGTAACGCAATTGACTCCGTGTTTGTAAATACTGATATTATGGCTGACTTGCAAATGACAAACTTCTCGTATTCTACATGTAATATTAATGAGGAGCAGGTTCCAGAAACAGGAAGAATATTTTGGTGCAGATTTATTTTGCTAATATCATCAGAAAATAATACTAGTAAGCCTACTTTAAGTCCGTAGGAAGTAAGCAAAATAAGATATTTCAAAATAAGATATTTCAAGTAGAACAGATTTTGGATTTGCAACATTATTATAGGCTTTGTCAGTTGTAAAACTAAACCATTGGTCTTCAGCAAAATCATCAGAAGTTGAAGGAAATTCTGATCAAGCAATCCCATCAGAGACACCTCCGTCCGCATCTGCACCAATTATAAATAACACTGTGCTAAAACTTGACACTTTTTCTGAGACAAGAAGGCACTAGCGTTTTAACCTAACCTTTTTGCTTACCTTTTTTAGGTTAGCTTTTCTTTTCGAGAAATACCATTATTTCGAAAGAGGAAGTTGCGCAACTCATAATCGCGAAACTCAAAAACGGTTCAATTTATTGAATAAACTAACAAGTACAATACACGGGATTGGGCTTTACGTGAGGAAAGCAGATTGCATAGAAATAATGTTATTGAATTACCACTTGTGCCGATGGAAAAGATTTTGAATCCTCCACTCCACATCAAACTGGGTATTGTAAAAAATTTTATAAAAGATGGTATTGCTTTTACCGAATTGCGTCGAATTTTTCCACGATTAAGCGGCATGAAAGTAAAAGAAGGTATGAACTCTTACTACTTTATTAATTTAGATTTATATTTCATACCATAATGTTTTTATTTTATAGGAATTCTTAATGGACCGGACATTCGTCGTCTTATTAAGGACCATCAATTTGAGGTTGTATTGAATGATATCGAGCTATTGGCCTGGAATTGTGTGAAATCAGTAATAGAAAATGTATTAGGAAATCATCGGTCTGAAAACTGGCGAATTTTAATCAAAAATATGCTAACCGCATTTAAAAACTTAAACGTTAGACTGTGATTAAAAATACATTTTTCGCATTACCATGCCGAAAAATTTAATGAACAATCACCAGCCGAGTCTGATGAACATGGCGAGAGATTTCACCTAGTAACAGCCAGGCGCGAACACTGGTATAGCGGCAAACAACTTGATTCGTTATTAGGGGATATTTGTTGGAATCTGCAGGACGAAGAAGAATAAATTTCTAAAAAAAAACTTTAACTTTAATAAATTAACAACAAAAATAAATGTTTTAAAATTTTTAAGTTTGGTTATTATAAAAAATAAAAAAATTTCATCTTTGCTAAAAAAATTAAAAGTTGTAGACAGACTTAAATCACTCAAAGATTATTTTGTTTGGAACTTTGTTTTTTATACGCGTTGAACCCTAGCCTTCAATTTTGCACCTGCAGCGCTGAGATACCCCTAGACGGGCCAAATGTATGACCAGCGCAACTCTATTTATCATTCCCATCATTTGTTTCTAAGGCCTAGGATTCACTCCTAGGGGGGTAAAATGTATGACCGACCTCCAATGTTTTTTTGTTCTTAACATATTCTTAAAACATAGTAGCCATATATCTCCACCCTTAGGGGGCTCCGATACAAATAAGGCCGTTTAATGAAATTCTTAAATTTGGCTCCTGCAGCGCCTAGGATGCCCCTAGATGGGTCAAAGATATGACCAACCCCACCAAAAGTTGCAAACAGATTTTAATCATTTATGGCTTGTTTTTCGAATTTTTGTTAAAAAAATTATGTTTCGAAAACGACTGCGGGTATTAGAAAGAAGTGTTACTTTTCTTAATGGAAATTTTATTGCAGAATTTCGTTTTTTTAAGTTTTTTCAATAAACTAAACCGTTTTTGAGTTACGCGAATATATGTTGTGCAACCTCCTCCACGGTATATCTCGAAAACCAGAGCCAATCTTAAAAAACCGCGGACACCACGGGATTCAGCGTACCCGAATTATGTTGAAACGCCCGGTGCCTAGCTTGTCACGAAAAAAAGTGTCAATTTCTTGCACAGTGTAATTACCAAATTTATACAAAAAATAACTAAAAAGTTTATAAAAATAAACATACAAGGAAGTTATTTCACGCAAAAATACGACTTAGTTCCTTTAAAATATTAAAAAGGTTCATCACAGCTGGTTTTTGCAAAACGTTTTCTCTGAAAATTTGTTGGTGTCTTTTAATATAAATTTAAGAGCAATATTATTATTTTATCTCTATACCAAATTTATCGAAAAAAGTACCGAGGGCAAAAGAATACCAAAAAGTACCAGCTTTTCCTTATTTTAGACCCCCAGAAAGTATATAATCTGTATGTATACAAATTTTTCGAAAAGAGAGGCAGTTCCAATTTTATCCCGTTTTTACCTCTTAAAAACTACCATATATTTGAATTTGGGTAAGATAGCGTCTATCCAATTTTATCCATATCCATACAAACATTCAAACTTTCACTTTAATTATATGAGTAGGATAGGGTTCTAAATATAAACATCTACATGTATTCTGCGCGGTCTATCCCACAATCTTCGCCCTATATCCATCGAATTCCATTGAAAACGTGTGTATTTTGTACTAAGTTTGTCAATCCATGTGAAACCTTTTTACTATTCATCTCAGACGATATAACTGTTAACCTCCGTGAAGATCGGTCCATAATTTTCTATAGGCCCCATATAAAGCCTACTCTCAAAACACTTTAGTTCGATTAAAACCTTAACAAATGATGCGATTGTAATAATATTTGGTCATTGTTTTATAGCACTAGAAATCACACTGGTAAATTTTGTGAAGATCGATCCATAACTTACCATAGATCCCATATAAAGCTTACTCTCGGAAAACAGTTTAGTATGCCTAAGATCGTAACAAATTGTACTAGTGTAGTAAAATTTGGTACGTCACAGTCTTCTAGGACTAGAGATCAGACTGTCGAGTTTTGTGAAAATCGGTGCATAATTTAACATAGGCCACATATGAAGCCCACAATCGGAAGAGTTTAGTATGCCTAAAACCATTACAAAAAATGCTACTGTAGTAAAATTTGGCACGTCACAGTCTTAAAAGACTTGTTGTTCTTACTCCTGAAGTCAGTTTTGCATGGTATACGTATTGTAAGAAATCCTGTTTTGCTGTTTCAGCTAGAGTTTTCTCAATGAGTTCAGCTGTTATCAAGAAACTTTCTAGTTCTTCATGGTTTCCAGCAAAAAGTGGGAGCGCTTTAGACACTGTTTCTAAACTAAATGCTGCCATTTCTTTGTTTTCTATCTTAGTGCTATTCTGGACTAAATATTCTTTAATTTTCTTTATTATATTGCTAAATTCTAATTTAAGAGCTGCTGCTTTTTCTTCGTATTTTTCTTCAACTTGTGCTATCTCAAATTCTCTTGTTATAGTCTTTACGTCTTCTAACCTAAGGTTAATTGTTTTTTCTGTATATGTCCTTCATGGACTTTTCTTTAAGTTCTTTAATATTTCCGTCAATTTCTGGAGATTTTTCTCCATCTAACAATCTTTCTTCTTAATATTGAACATCTGTTTCATATATTTGCCTAATCTTTGCAATATTTCCTTATCATTAGGATTGTTTCTAATTCTATATTTCTTTTTTCTAGTACATCCTCTGCAGTGGGTCTACCTTCAATGCCTAGTGTTTTCCACCAGTCCGCTAACCATTCTATCTTTTGTTCGAAACTCCATTCTTTACTTTCTTTTGGTGTAAAGTCTATTGGATTTTTTGGCTTAACAATCTTTCCCTTTTAAGACATTTTTATTCAAAATTTCTTATTTATACATTAGTGATAATATTTTTATTCCTATCATTACTTATAAGTTTTTGAACTTTGTAAATTATAGATAAGATTATGACAGTTATTAATAATATTGTAGTGATTTTTGAAAACATTATGTTAAGGTTTTTTTTATTGTCTTCTATTTAAGATTGCACATACAAGTCTAATAATGTAGGCAATTACCAATAATGCTAGGGTAACTATCATTATAATTTCAAAAATATTTAAGTTCTCATTTTCAGCTTTGTGTTGTATTTTCATTGTATTTTATGTTGGTTCAGGCTCGTACTCTTCTTCTTTGTTGTCTTTTAGGTACGCCGACCAACGTGCCAAAATGTCATCTATTTCCTTGGACATCTGTTTGTGTGGAATATTTGTTGTTTTTTTTTTTTTTTTTTTTTTTTTTTAGTCCTAGCCTGTTAGGAAAACTTACCTTTGCCAGTTCGGTAGGTTTATTAATTTACTATGGTCCGAGTTGACAGGTCTTTGCCAGCCTGGAAGGATCTACAAAAATTTTGTGGTCCGAGTGGATCGCCATGTGGTGTATTGGGCAAGATGTGTTGGTGTATAGTCCCCATAACCCTTATTTATTTTAAATATCTGTTAGGGTACCAGCTGATTTACAAGTCGTTCTAAGAAACTGCCTTTCAATTAAAACTAGGCAAGTTACTGCCGGATTAAGTAGTTAATTTGAAGTCTGGTTTTATTCAAATTTGTATTGCCTTATATACTATGTTTGAGGACATATGAATAATTACCCTGATTACAATTATTCTGACCAATAGGAATGTTTGTGATTACACTCATTCTTATTTGACACTCAATTTACAATTCTTATTGAGTAGAATTCATTGTTTGTGTTTATCATATTCATACCCCAATTAACTTGCATTCCGATCGATGTGTGTCGATTGGTAAATGCCGTTATTTGATCTTGCATAATTACCCTACTCTATTTAGGTTGGTATGTATAGATTTAAGATTAGTTTAAGGGTATGCGGTGGCAACTTATGAGTTACACTACAGTTTGAACACATTTAATTTAAAAATTGCTTCGGCAAATACCACATACGACAAACTCAACACTCCATATTTCGAAAACCGTATGTGTTATCGAACGACTAACTACGCCAAATGAAAGATCAGGACGGAAAACGTCAGGAATCGATCTTAACTCAAAATCGCAAAAAAAAATCCACATACGTCATTTAAATAATTAACCGACGATATGAATACCAGAATGAGGAAGAAAAATCAATATTTAACAATGTCTGATCAACAACATCCTCAAGTGCTATTTCTACTAAAATCGCTGCTGTATTGAAATTAATTTTTATATATGTTTTTAATTCCAGAAATTACTCTACAGAATTTTGGGGTGATTGGTTCATAATTTTACAATGGCTCCAATACAAATTTCTCTCCTGAAAATCATTTAATCATCACTGTTAAGAATCATGATATTTTACTCAAGATAGTTCAAATTTATAAAAAGAGAAGCATAAAACTTTCTGAGTGCCCGTCAATAATTTAATATGTAGTTATAATCCACAACCAATTTTAGTGCTGACGTCCGTTTTTATAAATATATATATATATCATATAGAGCTACCTCCTGATATATTCGAACTGTCGGTGGAGGTTACCAGAGATTCGACACAGCCGAATATAATACTCTAACTTGTTTTTATTTAAAAAATTACTTTTTAGTAAGATTGTTTACATTCGCAAAACAATGTCGCATACTTTGAAAAATTTAAAACGTCAGATTGTGCATGTATGAAATAATAGATGTAGCTCAACATTTTTCACAAATTTTAACAGAGTACTGGGCTTAAGAAAGCAGTTGTAGATAGGTCACTTGATGTTGAAACTACTTAAGAGGAAAAAGGTAAATAGAAGACGAAACAAATGTCGAAGGACAGCAACAGGAATAGTACAAAAAATGACAAAGTTGATCATTTACGTAACGCAATTGACTCCGTGTTTGTAAATACTGATATTATGGCTGACTTGCAAATGACAAACTTCTCGTATTCTACATGTAATATTAATGAGGAGCAGGTTCCAGAAACAGGAAGAATATTTTGGTGCAGATTTATTTTGCTAATATCATCAGAAAATAATACTAGTAAGCCTACTTTAAGTCCGTAGGAAGTAAGCAAAATAAGATATTTCAAAATAAGATATTTCAAGTAGAACAGATTTTGGATTTGCAACATTATTATAGGCTTTGTCAGTTGTAAAACTAAACCATTGGTCTTCAGCAAAATCATCAGAAGTTGAAGGAAATTCTGATCAAGCAATCCCATCAGAGACACCTCCGTCCGCATCTGCACCAATTATAAATAACACTGTGCTAAAACTTGACACTTTTTCTGAGACAAGAAGGCACTAGCGTTTTAACCTAACCTTTTTGCTTACCTTTTTTAGGTTAGCTTTTCTTTTCGAGAAATACCATTATTTCGAAAGAGGAAGTTGCGCAACTCATAATCGCGAAACTCAAAAACGGTTCAATTTATTGAATAAACTAACAAGACAAATAAAATTATTTTAAATATGCGCAGTCGTTTTAGAAACATAAGTTCAAAATTTTTGTTTTCTTAAAAATCATAAAACATTGGAAAATGCGGCTATGCTTCTCATTTTTTCTAGACATATTTAAATTGCAAACAAAACACGCCATAAATGACTAAAATCTGTTTACAAGTTTTGGCTTTATGCACAAACGACGAAAAATTTTAATTAAATTTAAGAATTTCATTAAACGCAATATTTGTATGGGAGTTTAGGAAAATGTTAAGAAAAAAAACTAATGGAGGTCGGTCATACATTTTATCCCCCTACATGTGACTCCTTGACAGTTATGCGGCTTTTACTTCAATATATTTCTAGTCTGTATTGACAGTTTTATATGGGAGCCCCCTTAAAGAATGACGATAGCGGATGGGTATGTTAGAAATAAATTTTGGAGCTGAATAATAAAGGTGGGTTAGTCGTACATTGGGCCCATCTAGGGGCATCCTAGAAAAAATAAAAAATATATTGATTACTTTAAATTTTTTTAATTTTTTTTATATATACTAAGTACATCAAAATTGAGTTACATTTTTATAGTAACGATGAAAGAAAAGATTTATAACTTATAATATTCCAATTTTGGCTGTACCATAAGCTTACCTCTTTTTAATTTTTTTGGTAACTTAGAAAATGTGACTCAAAAAATGATTACAATTTTTATATTTCCGGCAGAAAGTTCTAGGACTTCTTTGCGGATTTATTTAAATTTAGGTTCTCTGAAAAAATAGTTAATTAAACTCTACCAAACATTAGCAATTTCAGGGAGTTCCAATAAAAAATCTTAAAGTTTATGATAATACAAATATTTTTCTCAGTAATATTATTAACCAACAATAATATAATAAGAAATTATTTTTTAGCAATTTTTTTTTAGTAAAACAGGTAATAGTCATTTTTTTTGTTTAACAGTTTAGCTGAAAATTGTTTGATTTTGGTGCCCTCCACTGTAAATAAAAAGTGAAAATTATGAATTCTAGTTACAAATATATTTAAGGCATGTTGCTAGCTTTACAAAAATATATATTAAATAAATATTCAAAGAAATTTATAAATCTTAAGTTATGCCTATGGGACAGATCACTGTGAGTCGTCATTTTATGCTCATATCTAAGTCCTTTGTCGACCGATCTGCCTGAATTGCAATAGCAAACTTTAACGAAGTATATGTGACATAAATATATAACAACCTAGGCCCCATTAGTTCTGTGGTCTTCGGGTCTTCACCAATTTCAACATCTGCATGCACAGACGGACATCGGTGAATCAACTTCGCTGCTCATGAAATACTTATATTGAAATACTTATATATGTATACCATTTTACCTTCGGTAAAGGGTATAATACGAATTATTCACGATAAAAAATATAGTTCAAATCGATTAATAACACTATGCTAGTTAAAAAACAGACAAGCCGGGTACGCTGAATCCAGTGGTGCCCGCGGTTTTTTAAGATTGGCTCTGGTTTTCGAGATATACCGTTATTTCGAAAATGGAGGAGGTTGCACAACATATATTCGCGTAACTCAAAAACGGTTACGTTTATTGAAAAAACTGAAAAACCGAAATTCCCAAGTAAAACTTCTTTTTAATATCCGCAGTCGTTTTAGAAACATAATTTTTTTTTTTGAAAAAAAAAAATTAATTTTTTATATCAAAATTTCGAAATTTTTGTTTTTTAAAAATTCATAAAAAATTAAAAAATGCAGCTAGGCTTCTAATTTTTTGCAGACATATAAAAAACGTCTTGCCCCTTATCTCCAACAAAACAAGTGGAGTATGTCTCGAGAAAATGTTAAGGACAAAAAATTAATTGAGGTCGGTCATACATTATATACCACTAGGGGTGACTTCTGGAAACTTATGGGACTTTTTCTTCCATATATATGAAGAATATAATTTATATGAAGCATTTCATAAGATTTTTTTAATTATTAAATTCTTTATTAATTAATTCATTTATTAATTCTTTATTCAACATTATGTATATATGAAGAATGTGCCAATGCAGAAAATTTATTTTCAATGACATTTTGACGTAAAATTTTTTAAATGCGGTTTTTGTGCCATTTACAATACAAAACAAAAGAACAAATATTAAAATTTATGCTATTCCAAAGAAATATGCATGCTTTATTGCCACACTTTCACTTTGCGGTAGGAATTTTTTAAAATCCACAGTTACCGCTTAAAAATTCTTAGAATTAAGAAATTAAGTCATAAATGCTTACATCTTTGTATTTTATTGTGCTTACAAAACCACACAAATCGGTCTTTTATTGTGCAGTCAAAACCGCACTAATAGGCCTTGTAAAAATTTAAATAACATATTCTATTGTTTAACCTGGAACAGGTAGAAATATTAATCGTCCTGGCTTTGTTTTTTTTTTTTTTTACAAAACATGGTCATGAAGGTCTCGACAGGTACTTTGATTAAAACAATTACAGTATAAATAAGAGTTCCTTCACTGTCATATGGAAATTGCTTGCGAAAGTGATTAGTGAAGTTTAAAGCCTTTGACAGTCTTGTATCTTATCAGTTATATTGAAATATCTAAGATGGAGGCGTGTAAAAAGTTTAATTACTTTTGTTATGTGTGTAGGAAATATAAAAATATGCCAAGTCGCCGTAAAATCACTATTGAAACAAGTACCTTTTATGAATAATATTTTTCTTTAAGTGCTATATATTGTAAGAGTTGGACACCATCAATAGTGTGTACACACTGCATTTACAATTTAAATACGTGGGGAAAAATGGAGACGCCATGCCATTTGGTGTTCCAATGATTTGGAGAGATCCTATAGTTCATGTTGGAGATGAGTGTTATGCGTGCATAAATTATACAGCGGGTATGAACAGTGGAAAAATAACTTATATATCTTATACTGAAATAGCATATACTCGATTTCCGCTGCCACATTCTGATGAAATTCCTGTTCCGGATAGCCAAATACCAACAGAACATATTCCCTCAATAATTCATTCTGTTGAAGCGGGTGGACCAGCTACTTCAATCTATTTACCGTCATGCATCACGGTTCCATGCAGTCACAATGAAATCCCATAAGATCGTCTGGATATAATGGTACGGCGTCTAAAATTATCTCAAAGACAGAGCATTCTCTTGACAAAAGAGTTAAAAAGAGCTAATATTTTAGCACCAGGTGTACAAATATACGGGGCTATCAATCGCCATAGACGATTTACGACTTTTTTAAATCTATTGAGAATAATTCTATCGCGTATTGTACTGACATCCGCGGCTTGGTTTTAACAATGCAAAATGAATATAATCCTGAAGATTGGCGCTTATTCATTGATTCTTCCAAAAGTAGCTTAAAAGCAGTTTTGCTACATGTCACTAATTTAAAAAGTCTTATTCCGATAGCACTAAGCACAATTACTAAAGAGACATACGCATCAATGAAAAAAATAATACAGTTAATTAAATATGAAGACCACAAGTGGAAAATATGCGCAGATTTAAAACTGGTAGCTCTTTTAAGAGGCATGTAATCGGGCTATACTAAAAATATGTGCTTCATGTGCTTATGGAATACGCGTTTCGATGGCGCCCAGTACAATACACGGGATTGGGCTTTACGTGAAGAAAGCAGATTGCATAGAAATAATGTTATTGAATTACCACTTGTGCCGATGGAAAAGATTTTGCTTCCTCCACTCCACATCAAACTGGGTATTGTAAAAAATTTTATAAAAGATGGTATTGCTTTTACCGAATTGCGTCGAATTTTTCCACGATTAAGCGGCATGAAAGTAAAAGAAGGTATGAACTCTTACTACTTTATTAATTTAGATTTATATTTCATACCATAATGTTTTTATTTTATAGGAATTCTTAATGGACCGGACATTCGTCGTCTTATGAAGGACCATCAATTTGAGGTTGCATTGAATGATATCGAGCTATTGGCCTGGAATTGTGTGAAATCAGTAATAGAAAATGTATTAGGAAATCATCGGTCTGAAAACTGGCGAATTTTAATCAAAAATATGCTAACCGCATTTAAAAACTTAAACGTTAGAATGTCATTAAAAATACATTTTTCGCATTACCATGCCGAAAAATATAATGAACCAGCCGAGTCTGATGAACATTACGCGAGATTTCACCTAGTAACAGCCAGGCTCGAACACTGGTATAGCGGCAAACAACTTGATTCGTTATTAGGGGATATTTGTTGGAATCTGCAGGTGGAAGAAGAATAAATTTCTAAATAAAAACTTTAACTTTAATAAATTAACAACAAAAATAAATGTTTTAAAATTTTTAAGTTTGGTTATTATAAAAAATAAAAAAATTTCATATTTTCTAAAAAAATCAAAAGTTGTAGACAGACTTTAATCACTCAAAAATTATTTTGTTTGGAATTTTGTTTTTTATACGCGTAGAACCCTAGCCTTCAATTTTACACCTGCAGCGCTGAGATACCCCTAGACGGGCCAAATGTATGACCAGCGCAACTCTATTTTTCATTCCCATCATTTGTTTCTAAGGCCTAGGATTCACTCCTAGGGGGATAAAATGTATGACCGACCTCCAATGTTTTTTTGTTCTTAACATATTCTTTAAACATAGTAGCCATATATCTCCACCCCTTAGGGGGGCTCCGATACAAATAAGGCCGTTTAATGAAATTCTTAAATTTGGCTCCTGCAGCGCCTAGGATGCCCCTAGATGGGTCAAATGTATGACCAACCCCACCAAAAGTTGCAAACAGATTTTAATCATTTATGGCTTGTTTTGTTTGGAATTTTGTTTTTTATACGTCTGCAAAAAATTAGAAGCATATGAATTTTCCAATTTTTATGAATTTTTAAAAAACAAAAATTTCGAATTTTTGTTAAAAAAAATATGTTTCGAAAACGACTGCGGGTATTAGAAAGAAGTTTTACTTTTCTTAAAGGAAATTTTATTGCAGAATTTCGTTTTTTTAAGTTTTTTTCAATAAACTAAACCGTTTTTGAGTTACGCGAATATATGTTGTGCAACCTCCTCCACGGTATATCTCGAAAACCAGAGCCAATCTTAAAAAACCGCGGACACCACGGGATTCAGCGTACCCGAATTATGTTGAAACGCCGGGTGCCTAGCTTGTCACGAAAAAAAGTGTCAATTTCTTGCACAGTGTAATTACCAAATTTAAACAAAAAACAAGTAAGAGGGCTATATTCGGCTATGCCGAATCTTATATACCCTTCACCATGGTGCGATAAGAACAAAAGGATATTTATATAAATATACATACATATGTAATATATCTGTGGCATTAAATAATAATGGCTTAAGTCGAAATTTCTTGCTTTGAGAAATTAAGGGTTTTGTCTAAAATAAATTATTTGGTTTTTATATAAAATTATTAGCCACAGAAAAGAAATGCGCATTTATATAGTACAAAACTCTAAATTTTATAAAAAAAAAACGTTTTTTAAAGCATATAAAAGTAAAAAAAATAGCAAAAAATGATATATTTTTTATTTAATTAAAAATAATTTATAAATACCAAGAGAAAAAAAAAATTAATCGAATGGGATTTAAACCCGCCAACACCCAGAAGTTTACTTGTGACATAACTGCTAGACCACTCGATCACTGGTACGCATGCGAAATTAAAGTTTATATAAGTAAATAGGCCGTGTGCAAATTTTTTTTTTATAAACAAATCTTTGTGTGAGTTTGTTGTTTGAGTATGAAAGGTGAATATGCGAAAAAGGGAAACACACCACCACCACTGTCGTGTTGCCATACAGTAGATCTATCGGTTTTTGGAAGTTGTTTAGATGCAAAAATTCCCAATCTCTATTTGTTGAAATTATTTCGTTAAATAGATCAAAGTTTAAAAACAGAGTGATAACGGAAGTCATGCTGGACATGAAGCTGGTGCCTGTAATAAAGAAAAAGGAAGGGGGGGGGGGGGGGGGGGACGCAAATGAAACAACTTAATTATATATAAAAAAAAAGTAAATATTTGGATTTCAGTAATTTGGTCATAACTTGGGCATTTTTCAACCGATTTGATAGATTTATATACCGACATCTTTGGGAAGAAATTTACCATTTACATTGGTAATAAAACTTGGACTCAAAAAGGTCTACGGTTCCCGAAAATAGGTATTTTTCTTAAAAAAAATTATATTTTGGTAATAACTTTTTTGTATCTGAACCGATTTTTCCGAGAGCAAATATGTTCTACTAAAAATTTTCGATCTTTTGATATATTAGACGTGTCCATAGGTCATATAACAGCTCTAAAATTTTAGTTTTTATAAAAATTTTGATGCTTTTTAGCCCATTTTTTGTGTATTTTGCTAATAACCTAACCATTTCTTAACCGATTTGGTAGATTTATATACCCACGTCTTTAAGAAGAAATTTACCATTTACTTAGATTATAAAAGTTGGACTCGGGAAGATCTATTGTTCCCGAAAATGGGTATGTTTCAAAAAAAAATTTTTATTTTGGGGATTACTTTTCCATTTTTGGGAAAAAACTTTCGGGGTTGTCGGGAAATATATCTAAAAGTGTTCATATGTCATACTAGAGCCCTAAAATTTTACATTTTGAGTATTTTCAATAATGTCTTTGTACGGGAGGTACCACGCCCACTTTTCCAATCCCGCCCATATTTTGTGGGATCCTGTTTATCGATAACAGATATGTTTGTACCTAATTTGGGAACTTCAGCTCGTTTCGTTCTCCAGATATACAGAAATACATAACGTCTTTGTATGGGAAGTGCCACACCCACTTATCCAATCCCGCCCATTTTTTAGAGAGTTTGTGTATTGGCAAGCAAGATGTTTGTACCAAATTTCAAAGCCGTAGCTCTTGCCGTTCTCGAGATATGCAGAAAAAAGAATTTAAAAAACAACAACAACATGGGATTTATGGGAAAAATTAGAGGTAGTCGTGCTTTTTTGCTCATATCTCAGCCATTTATGGACCGATCTTCTTGAATTTCAATAGCAAAGAAATCCGGACTATATGTGACATAAATGTATAACAACCTAGCCTTCATCATATCTAAGGTCTTCGGAAAACCCATTTCAACGGACGGACAGACGGACAACCGGATTTGAACTTCCCTTCTCATAAGAAGCCAGAATATATATACTTTATATGGGCTTAGATCAATATTGTAGAAATTACAAACGTACGGACAAAGTTATATATACCCTTTTACCTTCGGTGAAGGGTATAATAACTAAAAAGTTTATAAAAATAAACATACAAGGAAGTTAGGTCACGCAAAAATACGACTTAGTTCCTTTAAAATATTAAAAAGGTCCATCACAGCTGGTTTTTGCAAAACGTTTTCTCTGAAAATTTGTTGGTGTCTTTTAATATAAATTTAAGAGCAATATTATTATTTTATCTCTATACCAAATTTATCGAAAAAAGTACCGAGGGCAAAAGAATACCAAAAGTACCAGCTTTTCCTTATTTTAGACCCCCAGAAAGTATATAATCTGTATGTATACCAAATTTTTCGAAAAGAGGGGCAGTTCCAATTTTATCCCGTTTTTACCTCTTTAAAACTACCATATATTTGAATTTGGGTAAGATAGCGTCTATCCAATTTTATCCATATCCATACAAACATTCAAACTTTCACTTTAATTATATGAGTAGGATAGGGTTCTAAATAGAAACATCTACATGTATTTTGCCGCGGTCTATCCCACAATCTTCGCCGTATATCCATCGAATTCCATTGAAAACGTGTGTATTTTGTACTAAGTTTGTCAATCCATGTGAAACCTTTTTACTATTCATCTCAGACGACATAACTGTTAACCTCCGTGAAGATCGGTCCATAATTTTCCATAGGCCCCATATAAAGCCTACTCTCAAAACACTTTAGTTCGCCTAAAACCTTAACAAATGATGCGATTGTAATAATATTTGGTCATTGTTTTATAGCACTAGAAATCACACTGGTAAATTTTGTGAAGATCGATCCATAACTTACCATAGATCCCATATAAAGCTTACTCTCGGAAAACAGTTTAGTATGCCTAAGACCGTAACAAATTATACTAGTGTAGTAAAATTTGGTACGTCACAGTCTTCTAGGACTAGAGATCAGACTGTCGAGTTTTGTGAAAATCGGTGCATAATTTAACATAGGCCACATATGAAGCCCACTCTCGGAAGAGTTTAGTATGCCTAAAACCGTTACAAAAAATGCTACTGTAGTAAAATTTGGCACGTCACAGTCTTAAAAGACTAAAGATCACATAGTCGAATTTCGTGAAGATCGGTCCATAATTTAAAATATGCCCCATATAAAGCCTACTCTCGGAAAGCAGTTTAGTAGGTCAAGACCGTAACAAAATATGCTACTGTAATAAAATTTGGTACGACACAGTTTTATAGGACTTATAATCCACAGTTAAATTTGTGAAGATCGGTCCATAATTAACCATGGGCCCCATATAAAGCTTTCTCGGAAAACAGTTTAGTATGCCTAAGACCGTATCAAATAATGCTACTGTTATGAAATTTGGTCTGTCACAGATTGATTGAACTATAAATCACACTGTCAAAAAAAAAATTACCATTGGCCCCATATAAAGCCAACTCCCGGAAAACAGTTAAGTAAGTCTCAAATCGTAACATATAATGCTGCTCTAATAAAATTTGGTAAGTCGAAATTTTAAAGGACTAGAAATCGCGATGTAAGTTTAGTTAAGATTGGTCAATAATTTACCTTAGGCCCCTATAAATCCTACTCTCGGCAAACAGTTTAGTGCGCCTAAAGCAGTACTTAAATTTGGTACGTCACAGTTTGATAGGACTAGAAATTACACTGTCGAATTTTGTGAAGATTGGTCCATTATTTACTATAGACCCCATATAAAACCTAGTCTCGGAGCTTACTACGCCTCAAACCGTAACAAATAATGCTGCTGTAATAAAATTTGGTAAGTCAGAGCATTATGGGACTAAAAATCACACTGATCAGTTCATAATTTACCAAAGGCTCCATATAATGACCACTCTTTTAAATTATTGAAAAACGCCTAAATCCCTAGCTAGCTTCGGCTAGAACTGTTATGAATCAATATTGTTTACTAAAATTTGTCCAAATGAAGTTATATATCGCTAAAATTAAAGCAACTTTCTGATTGTCAATTAATAGTTATTAGATCCCATACAGAGCCCACGCCCGAAATATTCCAACTGTCGTTGGAGGGTATCAAAGATTCGAAACAGCCGAATATAACACTCGTACTAGTTTTGATTCTTTCAAAAACGGCTGAATAGATATCCGTCATCAAAGTATACATTGTGTGCCCCTACTCCGTGGCTACATAAGTGCTAGTTAAAAAATGCAACGTACAAAGTACGACGTATTCTATATGCATTGGCCTTAATATATTTAAAACCGTAACGAATAATGATATTATGGTGAAATTTTGTCCAACTTATTACATATATATATATAGCCATGATTATAAAATTATATTTTGCTGGATAACGCGTCAAGTCAATATCTTGAGCAATAAAACGGCCGACAAACTAACACGACTCAGCTGAGCACTAAATAGTATGAAAAGCGAGACTTTAGTAAAACCGCCGTTATGCTTCTTATTGGAAAATAACATGAAATCTTCCCTAAGCTGTACGAAAAATTATTGAAAAAGTAAGAAAGGTTGCAAAGTTAGGAGAGTCGAATGTCCTGTACTTAAGAAAGCAGACAAAAAACTTCCTCTAAGCTTAAACAAGGGATGACCAAAGGCATTAATAGGTCAAAGTTTTTACTGCCTGGCATGATAATTATCGATAATTGCCCAAATTGTACATTGAAAAGTTCAAACTTATTGTGGGTCGGTTTCGAAAGTAAAGTAACTGGTTTGGAAGTAAACAAGTCTTGAGTGGAGATTGGATATTGAACTTTCCACAGTGTATTGCAGAGTCTAATAATAAATTAGTTTTAAAGTCTTCTGGTTTGTGATTCTTCTTAACTCTAATGGATTTAAATTAATAAAATGTTTTATTTTCGCTTTAAAGTCACAAACCTAGAGAAATCAAAGTTAATGTACTTTTGATACATTTGAGAATTTAATGGACAAATTTTTTACTCGTATAGAAAGATTATTTTTTGATCTCATTAAAAAAGGCTTAATTTGTAAAACACTCAGTACGAAAATATTTTGATTCAAACTTTTGAGATTTAATAAAAATTTTTGGAAAAATTTCGTTTTTTTAAACTAAAGCTTAAAAGCACATTCAAAGCAATAAGAGTTTAACCCAATAAAAATTAATACTTGTACCTCAAGGATAAAATAAACCTTTCCTTTTACCTGAAGTTCGCTGTCCGTTTTGAGGCTACCAAAGCGCCGTAAGGCCAGACGACGTTGGCGTCCTTGCCATAAACCGTAATCTTCAGTCACGGTTGATGGTTCGATGCCGAAAAACTGCAACACCTCTCGGCGCATATATTGGGTAAAGCGTTTTTTACAGGAATAGCGTTGCTGTTGCTGCTGTTGCGCCAAAGAATTGTTGGATATTTGAGTTATTGTTTGAGTTGATGGCAGTTGTTGTTGGTTTAACGGGCGAGCACTTGGTAAAAAATTTTCTAAATTTGAGGACGATTGGTTTGATTCGCCTAAATCTGACTGCATTATTTGACTGTTTTTACAGTTTGATTTCAGCTGAGTTGGAAACATTTGGTCCGGCGAAATATCCAGCTTTTTGTACAGAAAACGATTCGATGCAGTCAAAGAAGTTGTTGGAGGAGGTAAATGATTTGAAGACTCCGTTGGAGTGGTGGATAAGGTCATTGTTATATTGGTCATTCGTTCACTGTTAAATTCTTGGTTATTGCTGTTTTTGTTAGTAGTAGTCAGTGGCGCCATTTGTGGCACTGGGCTAATAGGTCCTGTTGTTTGTGTCGTTTGATGAACTCCTGTTGTTCGTCTGACCGTCTTGCAGTGCAGACATGTCGATGTTGTCCCTGTGCCAATTAAAATACCTGACGTAGTGGAGTTTTCTTCACTTCTTAACGTATTTGTACAGGCAGTCGGCTGGCTTGACTCATTAATACTAGAAATAGCTGAACTCATTGACATCGGTTCTTGTGTGTCATTTAAAAGTGAACAAATACCATTACGTGAATTATACGTGGGCATTTGTGCCTTTGATCCAACCGATGAATTAACATTGATTTGCGGAGAGCTAACGCTTCCGTTTCCACCGCATCCCATTATAGTTGCTACTAAATTTGTTTGTGTGTTTGAGCTGTTCTGAGAAGCCCCAATATTCGCACTTTTGACTAAAGATGCTTGAGCTGTTGGGGTTTCATTAAAACTAACCATCAGCGAAGAATCTTTTGTAGCTGTTTTGTTGCAATTATATGAATTGCGCAATCGAGGCGAGGAATTATAGAAATCTTTGGACTGATTTAAATTTAACTTGGCCTGTTGATCAATTATTTGGTCTGGTACACAGCACTTGATAGTATGTAGTCGATATGGCATGGTAGAGGATGCAGAAGTTGCTTGTGAGGAGCCTGAATTTGTGTTTAGGGATGAACTAATTTTTGTTAAAATAGCCGCAGAATTTGTCAAAGTCTGGTTTTGTGTTTGTATGTTTATTGGTTGATGTGTATGTGGATCGGATAAATACAACTGATTCGGGGGTGGTGGTGTAGGTATATAACGCTTCACGGGAGTATGAACAGTTGGAGCTAAGTAGGAGTAGGAGGTGTCTGTTGACACTAACGAAGGCGTATTACAGTTTTGGTAGGGAAAATGCGAAGACAAATTTACAAAACGTGTCGCTGAAGGTAATATTATTGAATTCGTACTGGAGGCAGTGTTTACAGATGGCGAGGAATTTGCTAAATTTATATCACGATAGCGATCACAATTTATACGAAATCGCGTCGTACTGGGCGAAATTGAACGTTGCATTGGATTTATTAATTGATTTGCGCTGTACTTCAAGCTATGATGATGAGAAACTGGTTGGAATGCTGATGATGACGATGTGCTACCAGCGCCAGTGGATATCGAAGAATTTGATGTTGAAGAAGAAAGCGTTTGTGGATGTTGATTTTGTGATGAATGTTGTATTTCCATTTGTCCTGTTCCACTTCCGCCCAGTGGTGATATAACACAAGTGCCCCCAATAAAACGATCACTATTTGGAGCCGGTGATGGCGGCGGTAAACAGCACGCCAGTGGATCATCCAACCGTTCAAATGACTGTGAACTCGGTTTCCTATGTTGATGGTAGAGCTGATGCAAAAATAATTCATTTGTATGCGGGCTATATCGTGATAATGAAATATCGGTGTTACAGTCATTCAAAACATCTGTACTGCAAGTAATTGCATTTGTTCCAATTAATTCCTGCTGGAAGCAAGATGACGATTTGCGACGTAGTGTTGAATTCGTTACGCTACCTCCACTACTGCCACTGCTTGATAAAGATGTGACGTGAGCCGTTAGAACATTACTCGAACTTTCGCGTCGAGCAATATTCGAAGACATGTGCTGCTGTGAAAGATTTTGTGATTGTTGACATTTTTGTTCATTGTGCGACCGTAAATGAATGTTTCCGTTAACTGCTGTCGGATGTCTATGGAGATGTTGCTGCTGCTGTGATTGTTGTTGTTGTTCTAATAAGTCTGTTTCACATTTGCTCAAGCTCGAACAATTATGATGACCTTTCGGTGAAAGCATTATCAACTAAATATAATTGATGTATTTCAAAGTTTCCTAAAATAAAAATTAATACTTATAAATAGATAAGTCATTGTTAACTTTAACACACTCTTTTAAAATTTATAAACTATAACAACTATAAAACAAAGGAATAAATATTTTGAAAACAATAAAATTTATAAAATATACCTTGGCCTAATTGAACTTTGAATATTAAAGACCTTTTGCACAATAATTATGTTTGACTTATTCATATTCTGAAACCAAATTTCGTCGTCAATTTATTCTTTAAAACTTTTATGAAATCTAATTTATTGAATTTAATTGTTATACCATCCTCCCCTCCACGTCGCACAGTGCTGTATCCCATAAACAAAAATAAAAAAGGGGTTATATTGTACATAAAAATTTATAGCTCGATATATTACAATATAATTCAAATGAACTTTAAAGAATGTTTTAGATTTAACTCTTTTTAGCGGCGCTATAGAACGCCAAAGTCAGAATTTGAAGCAAAAATGGCAACAACTATTTGAGTTTTACGTGCTTCAGGAAAACTGTTGTAAAAAAATATTTTTTGGATTACGAGATAAAAGTTTTTTCTGTAGTAGTTAACTATATTTAGAACTTACTGTGAACAATTTTTATCTGAACTCATTTTTTTAAGTATTATTTTTGGTTGAAAAAAAGGTTATTATTCACTTAATTTCTAAACATATTTAAACTTTGATGGAGGTTGAAAATATAAAGAACAAGTGAGAGTGCTATATTCGGCTGAGCCAAATCTTTGATACCCTCCACCGACAGGAGTTGGCTCTATATGATAAATACATATATCTATATATAAATCGGCAAAGGCCAAACGGTTAAGAACACTTTCCGTCTCTGTTTGTCAACCAATTTAAAAACACCATTTAAAAGGCATTTACTTACAGAAGTGCACAATGTATATTTTATTAAGAGTGTAAAAAGGGTAAAAAATCGGTGAGTTCATATCTCCAAAACTAATAGAAATCCAAAAAATTTATACTTATCGTAGTTCATTAAAAAAATAAGCGGACAGGGGTCTGGTTCTCTTTGCAATTCGGCCCTTTCAGAGAGTTAACTTGTTTAACCTCTATTTTAGAACTTTTGGGTTCCCCATTTAGCTTTTAAACCAATAAGTATAGGAATAAAGGCTATACCAAATTCGTATCTTATCTAAAAAATACAAATATAAATTTGGTACTTTTTCGAAATTCGAACGTTTAAGGGGTTGAAATCGTACCCATTGGTACGTTTTTTTAAAACCATTTTTCTCTGTATATTGACATATAACGCAATAAATTATGGTCTCCTACTACAACACTGAAATTTGTGATAACTCAACGGAGCGAAATCATTTTTAGAAAGGCGAAATACGGGAAATATAATTACTTTCTTTTACTTTTCCGTGCTGCGTGTGGTAATTCTTCAATTTTTTGTAATATTGAACTTAGAAATAAAAAATTATTTGTGCAAGGTCTTGAGTGAATGAGAACCTATAAGATAAAAAATGTTGACACTTTTTTGTTCTTCAACTGGTACTTTTTGAATTCTAGTTAATATTGGAACTAGAAACATAAAATTAAGCATGCATTGTTCTGAGTGAATAAGAATCTGTAAGGGAGATTTTCTACAACTGGTACTTTTTTAAATTTCCTTTAATATTGGACCTAGAAACATAAAACTAAACCGTAATGTCCCGAATGGGTGAGAATATATAAGAGGGAACTTTTTTGGTCTTCAAATGGCAGTTTTTGCATTTCCGTTAGTATTGGTCCTAGAAACATAAAATTAAACATGCATGGCTCTTAGTGAATAAGAATCTGTAACGAAGAGCTTTTTGGTACTTTTCGTTCTTTAACTGGAACTTTTTGAATTTTTAATAATACTGAAAATAGAAACATTAAATTCGGCATGTAGAGTCCTGAGTGATTGAGGAATTTTAGTTAAGAGGCGAAATTTTTGTACTTTTTCTTTTTCAATTGGTACTTTTTTCATATAATTTAACTTAAAAAACTAAATTAAACATTCGCGGACTTGAGTAGAAGAGAACGTTTGGTTCGGAGGTTGGTACCTAGCCAAATCAATCCTCTAAAACGAAAAAAACGGATTCTCTAAACATTAAAACTCATATATACTTATATGTATGTTTTCTCCATATTTGCATAAAAAATTATGGTCGAATTTCGACCACTTGGCAAACTCTAGTCTTATTAACTAAGCTTCACAAAAACGAACGTCAGCATTAAAATTGGTTGCGTCTTAGACCTGAATTAAATTATTGACCGACAATAAGAACGTTTATGTGTTTCTTGTTAGAACGTTGAACTGGCTTGAGTAAAATATCATGATTCGTAAAAGTTTTAGCCTAACTAAAATAATTTTTAAGGAGTGTAATTTGTATTGAACCTATGGTAAATTATGGACCAATCATCCCAAAATTCTGATTTCTGGTATTACAAAAAATAAATTAGAATAAATTTCAATACAGCAGTGTAATTTATTTTAGTGTTAACAGTAAATTTTACAAATTTGCATGATATTTTTTCTGGCCATATGAATTTAAGAAATTTTACCGCAATATCTATATCTGTGATGATGTTAGGCCAATTTAATTATTTTCCCAAAGTGGGCCTTATTTGGTTTTGTGCGCAATAAACTGTTATCCAAGAGTAGGGTTTATATGGAGCCTAGGGTAAATTATTGACCAATCTTCACGAAACTTGGCAGTGTGATTTCTTGTCCTAAAAAACTGTGACGTACAGAATTTTATTATGATAGCGTTATTAATTATGGGTGTAGGCGTACTAAACTGTTTTCGGGGAGCAGGGTTTATACCTAGTGTAAATTATGGACCGATCTTCAAAAATTTTACAGTGTGATTTCTGGTCCTATAAAACTGTGACGTACCAATTTTTAGTATGCTAGCGTTATTTATTACGGTTTTAGGCGTACTAAACTGTTTTCCGGGAGTAGGGTTTATATGGAACTAGGGTTGCCATTCGTACTGTTTTTATCAGTACATGTACTGTTTTTTGATTAAAGTACTGATTTATGCATTACAAGCAAATCAGTACACAAATATACTGCTTTTTTCATTAATGTACTGTTTTTGTACTGTTATTATATGTATATTAATTTTGTTCAGTATATAGTTTGCCATATTGTCAAATTGTTTGCGATACAAATATCAATATACATAATAATAATATGTGTAATTGTTCTCATACAAAGTCTTCTAAACAAAAAATTTTTTAAACTTGATGTCGATAAATCGGCAATCTGGCGACGGGTATTTTCATGTTAACATATTTTTTGAAAAAAAAACTAAAGAACATTTTTGAGTATTCTTAAAAATTTTTAAAGGAAAAAGTTAAAATATGGATATTACCGCATCCATTATATGTGCAGAAATTACAATAAATCAGTTATTGGATTCATCCTCGTCATCTGATGAGGATGAAATGTTAATAATATGTAAATGTCCACCTAAGCTTCCAGTACTTTTTCCAACGTTATTTAAAATCTAATTTTTACTAACAGTGAACTGTTTTCGAGCAAACTAGAATTTCTTCATTAATTTTGTTGTTGATGCAATAAACCAATTTTTATTATTATTTTTTTTTTAAATTCTGAATTTGTCAGCTGTGAAAAACAGCGTATTTCGCTTTTTGATAACTTGTGCTTAGTTCTCCTCATATAACAAATAGCCTTATTACAGGGTTGGAAGAATTTTATACATGCACCTATTAACAAGGTCGTATTTTTTGTATAAAAGAAAATACCATAAGTGTAGATTACCTAGCCTAGCATTTACACGTGAAAGTAATTTCTTGAAAGTCACTCCACTCACATTTTCCATGCTGGATTTCAATGGATTTAAGAGACAAAATTGGCTTTAATCCTGACGTGAAATTAGATAATATTGATAATAATGGTTATATCTTAAACATACAACAAGCATATCGTTTTTTAAAGCAAAAAAGAGCGATTAATGAAGAAGGGTTTTCTTTATATTGTGTATAAAAATAAATCTATATATCTTTTATACTTTCCCCATTTGAAGAGATTGTGTCGTTATTTTTTCCAAGTGGAGCAAGCAAATCAAAATTTTTACACACGTTTCTTTCAAAATGTATTTTTTGAGTAAGATAATTTATTTAATTGTTATACATTATGAATTGATAAATAACATATAAGAATGAAATGAAAAAGGTAGTTAATTTTATTTAAGGTATGTAACTAAAAAAAGTATATAGAATTTTTTCAAATATGCTTACTTTATCAAAAAATAGTAGTTAATTTACTTAAAATATATGTCCTTGTACAAAATTTTGTATGTTGTGCAATACACCGCGTGAAGCCCTTGCAATATTTACTATAGTCGTTATATGCACAGTCAAACTCAATTTAGGGTAGGGATCCATGTCCATATGCTTTTTTTTACAAAATGTGCTCTAAAAACACGAAAGCGAAAAATGACACGCAAAAGTGCTCTTTTTCACGTCTGGGCTCTTTTTCATAAAAATTGTATATCATGAT
Source organism: Pollenia amentaria (assembly GCA_943735925.1). NCBI lineage: Eukaryota > Metazoa > Arthropoda > Insecta > Diptera > Polleniidae > Pollenia > Pollenia amentaria. The sequence continues at coordinate 20,172,331 of OX031011.1, forward strand.
AATTATTATGTAGTTATAAACACAATGTTATGTTATTTAATTTTTGTTATAATTGGTTATGTACATGAAACCATAAATATTCAATTGTTTTTCCTTTTGCGACCATTGAACACGCTAACAATATATTTACCGGTTTTAGAGCATTTAATGAATTTTGGCATCTTGCATATTTTTGCATATCCTACCCTTTGCTGCATTTGTTCAAATAATTAAGCCAAAATATAATTTTTGTATAATTTTTTAAGTTTATAGCTGCAATTTCACCTTTTTGAAGCATATTTTATTTATATAAACCGTATCTACGAGTGTCTGACTTAGAGAGCGATCATGACTAGAGTTAATAATTTCTAACTAATACAATATTGTATTTGAATTGAGCGATGAGAGTCGATATCAAAGGAATTTGGGTACCGTTGAATTTTATAAAAACTTTAAAGCTGCGATAGGCAAAATCAGGGCGCGGCGTTTTCTATTTACTTTTTTTATTATCTTTTAATACGTACGTGTGCACACACATTGTAGAAAATTAGACAACATTAACAACAACATATGTAAAATGCATACAACGCATATAATCGCAAAATGTATAGTATATATTACTGTAATATATCAAGAATGATAGAAGAAAGATTACGACAACACGAACTCAAAAATTGAATTTTTTGCGCAGGTGGGTCAAATGACGTCACGAAACATACACGAATAGGTAACCCTAGCTTGGGTTAAGCTACGTCATCTATCGGGAAAACAAACGCATGGCGTAATCTCTTTTTATATCATTCTTGGTAATATATCACTCGGGTAAAATTAAAAGTTTCATTTGTGCAAAAAGTGATTTCTAGTAAAGTGGGAGTTTAAAATCTATGCCTATTCCTTCAGGTATACACAAAACTTGAATAGGAAGTAACAAATAAGGTAATTGTAGCGCTTTTATTGAAAACTTGGAATATAAAAGCAGATATTTAATGCATAGGACTCCCAACAGATTATACCGAATTCGACCACGAGATACATGCTATAGTAAGGTATAAAATTTACCTTGTAAAAGAAGCGATTATAAATATTGGAGCAGTTTGGGGGATGGGCCATACTTGCTACATTTTTAATTAGTACAACGGGTTTTCATCAGAGGTGATATTTTGTAAAGCATAAACAAATATGGCGAAATCAGCAGCATGTGACAGATTGTTCCCGAATTTTCGACGTTAAGTAAGAAAAACTCCGATCTAAAATAACTTTTTATACTAACATTAAATATTTTCCCCAACTATGACACTTCTTATCGTAGAAGTGTCAACAGAATATTCGTAGCGTTGTATTACAGCGACTGTTCTGATCCCCCCTTAAATGTGCATCAAAAATAAAACATTTTTAAACAACAACAAAAAGCATTGGATTTTGTAACTATCGTTAATACATGTGTGTACGTGTGCTTGCAAAATAAATTAAGATGCTTTGAAACACTTAAATTCTAAAAATACTTATAAAACGATATATGTTCCATTAAAATCGGTGGATGATAAGATACTTAAAAATCAGCTACAAAAAAATTGTTCCCGTATTTATATATAAGATAATCACCCAGAAAATAGTCAGCAGCAATCGGGTTGTTTCTTACAAAGCGCATTTATTTACATTTCTTTAAATTCATCTAAATAAAGTTGATGTTACAACATTCATAAAATCAGTTGAAGTCGATGGTAGTCTAAAAGTTGGTTATAGCCTAGATAGACTTGCAATCATCAGCATAAATTAAAATATTTGAGAATTTTATAACATTAGGCCAGTTATTAATACACAATGAGAAAAGCAGCGGTCCAAGGTGGCTTCCTTGAGCATAGCTGCCAGATAATATAAAAAATCGTCATTGTAAAAAACAACTAATTTTGAATAAGTATAGAAATTTATTGTTATTTTTAGTTTCTGTTGCTAATAAAATTTTAATATCTTCTGCCTGTTTTTGAAATAAAAATAAAAATTTTTGTTTAGAAACTTGTAATTGAAGTAACACAACCAAAAATTTTTAAATTAATTGGAATTCAATAGAAAAGTAAGAAAATACACTAAAGCCAAGAAATATCAAACAATTATATTACACGTAGAAGTTATTTGTACCAAGTTTGAATACTCGTATTGTAACGATTCACCAGTTGCACAGAAATATATATGGTACTAGCTGACCCGGTCCGCGTTGCTGGCCCTAAGCAAACATTAGTGTTGTATTACCAGACGATTTAAATTGATCTTTAAACGAAATTTACGGCCTTTAAATAAAAATCCATGAAATACCTATCATTTCCACCGGGAGCGTTTAGAAAAAAATCCCTCCAGTTTCATCTTTCACAGCTTTCATAAGGGTTTCGTATGCCTACTTTTGTTGTCGATTCAACAGTGGAAATTTTGTTCGAACTGATTCCCTTAGGGCTTCGCAAAATCGATGCAACTGTTTTCCGATTTTAGATAAATAGAAAAAGTAGCGTGGTATATTTTTCTTTCGATGAAAACTTAAAATGGATTAATACAAACATTTGAAAGAAAAATTAGTCAAATCGATGGAGCCGTTTTCTGATTTTAGGTAATTCGAAAAAAGTGGGCGTAAAAGTGGGCGGGGCAACATTTTCTTTTCGCAAAACCTAAGTTAGACCATGGCGATCATTTTAAAGAAAAAAATCGTCCAAATCGGTCAAGCCGTTCTCCAGTTATGCGCTTAATAGAAAAAGTGGGCGTGGTAAATTTTTCTTTCGAGGAAAACTTAAAGTTGATTAATACGAACATTTGAAAGAAAAATTAGTCAACTCGATGGAGCCGTTTTCTGATTTTAGGTAAATCGAAAAAAGTGGGCGTAAAAGTGGGCGGGGCAAATATTTCTTTCCGTGAAAACCTAAGTTAGACCATGGCGATCATTTTAAAGAAAAAATCGTTCAAATCGGTCAAGCCGTTCTCAAGTTATGGATTTTGCCACGCCCCTCCGCCCCCAGGCCATTAATTTAAATAATTACTATCCTATCATCTAAGTTGGACCAAATTACATATATATGCCAATTTTCATGAATATCAGTTGACTCGTTTTTGAGTTTATTCGAAACATACACAGTGACACGGATTTTTTATATATTAAGATTGGTATTGAAGTTATCCCGTCTATGTCTACAATAAGGTAGTGGGCGTTTTGCAGATGTATATACTAAAGGTCTGCATGACTACATTTAAAAGGCATGTGAATACATTCATTTAAGTATGTACAGTTTAGTACAACACACGATTTAAGTACGCAGTGCTTAACATTTTGTGTTAAAAAAACAAATGAATGAACACACAAAGCGAAAGAGAAAAGAAAACAACTGTATTTGAACAGAAAAAATACTTGCACATTCAAATAAAACAGACATAATAAAATGTGTGTAAGTTTCGAATATAATATTATTTGAATGTTTACTCCTTACATTTAAAAGTCCTTTTTAATATACTTTTAATCCAATTTTTAAAATTTTGTTACAAAATTCTGTTTAATAGAGATATATTTGTAATGAGAATATACATAAGTACTAATTTTACTATTTAGTATTTCTTGCACACAGTCTGTTACCATAAACTTGTGTTTGTTTGCATTTGCAAAGTAAGTAAGTAAATATTCAAAGAAAAAGAGTGAATAGAATGTGTGCCTTCGTTATGATAAAGTAAAACACAGACTGCACTCTTTTATATTTTAATTCTTAAGCTCTGTAAACCACTCTTTAACTATTTAAATATTTGAATGAATATTGGGATGCTTGTGTGTGATAAACAAATGAATGTATTCTTTCAGCCCTTTAGTATATACCAAGCTATTTTTCCCCCAATTTGTAAATTGTAGCTAGTTTGATCCACGCTCACCTCTCAAATCTCGCACATTACTTACAGATGCTGTCTGTATATTGATAGCCCATCTAGTTGTACCAACTTTAGACAATTTTAAATTTACAGTTATTCAAGTATACGGTATTATATTTTGTGCCATGCCTACTTATCTATTCGCGCCTACTTTTTGACAGTTCTTGCGTATTGAACTTTAGCTATGACCGTTCTCTATCTGTACAGAAATCTCTTTTGCATTTGTATGCAAGGAACCACGCTCACTAATCCACTCCCACCTTAGTAGTGTGTTTGTGCCGGTTCTAATCCACTTTTTCCATACAAAAGTAATGAGCATATTTGCAGTGTTGTCATGTTGTTCACATATCCCGAATCCTCATATGCTCATTGGAGTAGTCTAGTATTCTGGGATGGTTCTACCCAAGCTTTTCAAACAAATTAAGGATCACTTAGGGATCACATATCCCAAATCCTCATATGCTCATTTGAGTGCTCTAGTACACTGGGATGGTTTGCGATCAACCCTTTTCATATAAAGTTGGGATCACATATCCCGAATCCTAATATGCTCATTTGAGTGGTCCAGTATACTGGGATGGTTCGAGACCATCCTTTATATGTAAAGTAGGGATCACTTAGGGATCACATATTCCGAACACTCATATGCTCATTTGAGTGGTCTAGTATACAAAACCATTTGTAAGGAACAATCTAGTATAATAGATACAAAGTTGGGATCACATATCCAGAATCCGATGAACAATCTAGTACTAGATACAAAGTTGGGATCACATATCCAGAACCCGCATATGAGAAAATTTTGCTTGTGAGTGATCGCCTTGAATATTTATTTAGGATTTGATTGTTATATGTATGTACAAACTGCATAGTATTCAGTAAAATATTAAGACGCAGATCAATTTCTTATTTTTCTTATGCCTACATTTCAGTATATGATTTATAAAATTTAAGTTTGACTCAGTATTTTGCTTACATACATATAATAAATAGAAGTTGTCATGATTTTGGGTTTTGTTAATTTTAAATTGACTTACAAATTTATTGATTGTGATGCCGCGGCAGGATAGTTGGTAGTGAGCTAGTCATTAGTATGTGGGTTGTAGATTTGATTATCACCAGAGACTCTGATCTATTTCACTACAAAAGACTAAAGTTCTAACAGTCACTATTGCTCGGTTAATTAAGTAAGAATATAATTTTATATTGATAATACTTAATAAAGATTTTCTTATCGCTATTGCAGTTAGTTTAACGATTACACACTGTTTATCACCTTCAATGATTTTTTTCGTTTTCTGTAGTTTTATACTCTATAATATCAGTTTATAGTGCATTTACATTGTCTCCAAATCTAGTACTTATGAGATTTCGAGCTAAATCTAGTTGGTTTTTACTAGATTTCCCATACAAAACGAAATCTACCTTGTTAGTAGATTTCGACGAAATCTACTCAAAATCTAATACTACTACCGATACAACTATGTTTTTTTCCGAATTGTATCAAAAAATACTACTATGTAGGAAAAAAATGACATTTTAATTAAAAACAAAATACTGCGAAATTTTAAAATTATTTATACAAATTTAAAATTTTCAATTTATCTATAAAAAATGGAAAATAAAAATAAAATAAATGAAGAAGAAATCATAAATAAAAGGTAAAGTAAATTTTTAAATGCCTATTTCTTTTTAATGCCATATACATACTTGTGTTACAGGAAACGAATTTACAAGAAAAGAAATGCTTGGAAAGCGGAGGAGGAATCTCTCCTAATAACAATTTGGGGAGACTTTATAGAAGATTTAAGAGGGTGCCGAAAAAATAGTCACGTATACCAGGACATTTCTAGTGGTATGAAGAGCAACGGCTTTGATTTTAGTCCAGAGGAAGTGAGAGTTAAAATACATAATCTCACAAATAAATACAGGTAGGTACATAGAAATAAGTATATATATGAACTTATATTTACTATGCGGTGTACATATATAAAAATATATATATGTGTATGTATATATATATATATATATATATATATAGGTAAATAAACTATTAAATATGTATATACATTTTTAGGGATGAAAAGCGAAAGGTTGGGCCCTCTGGTGGATCGCCATCAAATTGGCCGTTTTTTGAAAGGATCCACGTAATCTTGGGGTCCTTCAAATCAAACTCCATTGAGTAAATAATGGATGAAAGCTTAGGTAAACGACCACAGAAATATTTTATGTTTATGGTTTTTATTAATCATAGTTTTTGTTTTGTTTTAAGCAGACACCCCTAGCACATCAAATAGTGGAGAAGTTGAATTCGCAAATGATTCATCACAAAATTGTTTAGATGATTCATTCGATGCCACTCCCCCAATAAAGAAAAGAAAAAACTTTCAAGCCATAATGTTGGAAAAAATTCAGGAGTCCAATGACATCATAAGAAAGGAGATGGAAAAGAGTGCTGAAGTGGACACAAAAATGTTGGAACTACAGGAGGACTTAGTGGCAATAGAAAGAGAGAGAAATGAAATTTTAAAATCGATTTTAAATAAATAAAGCTATATATGTACATACCAAAATTTTGTAAAATTAGTTTTGAGCTCAAAAACATCAAAATGCATTGCAATAATGCGAAGCCTAACTGCCTGTTTTTAGATAACGAGCGCGGAATTTGTTCGTTTAACTTGCTTATATTAAAAACAAACACAAATTTTGAAATTTGGCTTTAAAAGTACATTAGACAAACGGATTTTTCGCTTGCCATCTAATAGCAGTCAGTTAGTTGCTTAGTTTTTGTAAAAGAAGTAAACTCGCATTACTACAATACATTTTAATGTTTTGGAACTCACCCCTAACACTATTATTATTTTTTTATAATGCAAAAAAATATTGAAATTTAGTTGTTTGTTTTTAATTAAAGATTTTTTTTTGTTAATTTCTCTTTTGATTAAAGAATTTTTTTGTTAATTTTTTTTCTAATAAAATTATTTATTGATTAAAAAGTTTGCAATAGCGTTTCTAATTTCTTCACATTTTGGGTTGTAATCGTAAGCGAAATGTTCATTATTCGCCTGTCCCCTAATTGTTTCACAATTGCTTTGCCAGACCTCATTAAATACTTCATTATTGTTATTTAAAAAGTTGTGTAGGACGCAGCAACATTTGATTATATCATTAACGTTGTTAATGTTATTGTCTATCCCTTTTCCAAGTCGTCGAAAACGAGCTTTTAAATGTCCGAAAGCATTTTCAACAACTCTGCGGGATTTTGACAAAGTATAGTTAAATGTTTTTTGTTTTCCTGATGCATTTACATGAAATGGATAAGGTTTCATCCTATTAATAAAACCGGAATTTTTACTCCATCGTTAAAAATAGCTTGTTGTTGAAATATTGGATCTTGCATTTTTTTCTTAATACAGACCTCTCAAATATGGTCGAATCATTGCATCGTCCTGGACATCCGACATTAATATACAAGAAACGATATCTATAGTCTACAACAGCGAGCAAGGCAACTGAGTACCACCCTTTGTAATTAAAATAATCACAAGTTTCCGAAGAAGAGGGGTGAACCTCAAAATGGCATCCATCTACATATACAGAAAAAGTTAAAATAAACAACGCAAAACTCAAATGTTGAAATTTACATAGTAATCATACCTATTGCTCCAAAACATTGTGGAAACCCAATTTTTTTAAAACCGTCTACACATTCCTTTATTTTTGTTTCGTTAATAAAATTTGATGGCAAATGTTCCTCAGAAAGAGTTTTCCAGATCTCTTTACAAAATTCTTTTAATATGAGGCATACACTTGATTTGGATATTCCAAACATGTGTGCTACTGACACATACTCTGATGAAGACTTCAGACAATAAAGGGCAATACTAATACGTTTTTGTAGTGGGATACATTTTCTAAAGGTTGTACCACTTTTGCTCATGGATGTAAGCTTTAAGCATAACAATTGAAAAGTGCATCGGCTCATTCTGAAATTTTCGATGAACATATCATCTGACATTTTAGAAACATCTTCCTCCCAAAAGGAGCCATAACGATACTAATAAAATTATTAGTATTAATAAGGAAAGAAGATATTATTGTCTATATGTACTTACATGTACCCATTCCATTCTACTATTTAACAATTGTGTGTGGTAATACATTTGCATTGTTTTTTGAAATTTTATATTTAACAGATGCTGACGCTTCTTTTTACGCAACATCATTATTTCGTATTGGATTTTTTTCGCTCTGGATGAACAAAATACTAAAAAATGTCCTATATTTTCCATTATTGTTTGGTGTCAAATACAATTTTGAAAAATTTATTTTTTTCTTTTTAATTTTAGTTAGCTGTTTTTGTTATGAAAATAAAATCTTGCTTATGTCAAAAAAATACAATGTAAACGAACTAGATTTTAAGAGAGATTTAAAATCAATTCTACTAGATTCCGAGGCAATGTAAATGCACTATTAATGAAGAATTTGTTCTAAGGTTTAATACCCTACAATATATTTTAATGAAGAATTTAGCTTAAATAAGCTTATGATACAGTTAATGCAGTGTATATTTTTACCTTATATATGCTAATACAACAAAATGTCTATCTTAATAACCATAGTATATGGCTTATTTAATTTTTTGATAACCCTTAGTAAAAATTGATATGTAGTATAAACTTGAAGTCTACTATACCATCAGAATATTAAATCATATTGAAAAGTGTAAACATATTAAAAAAAAATAAAGATGATCTAAAAAAGAGAATAACATATGCTTTTTAAATATTTAATGAAGCAATGACCATTATATTTGCTTATAGTTTACAGTTAAGAATTTAAGGATAGCCAATTTTTCTTTATTATTACCACCTTTTAATTTTTCTAGTTTAATAACCATATCATGCCACACAATACAATACCCTACCATATTATATCATACAATACCATACAATATATTACAGTACCATACTATATCTTACGATATAATACCAGTCAATTCAATATAATTTAAGTCCATACCATTCAATTCCATAGAATACAATATCATATCAACCCATACAATACCATAGATAATCACAAAATACTATAGATTATCATAAAACATCATAGAATATTATACAATACCATACAATACCAAAGATTATCATAAAATATTAAAGAATATCGTTCAATTACCATATCATATCATACCATTCAATTCCATACCATTCAATTCCATAGAATACCATACAATATCATATCAACCCACACAATACCATAGATTATCATAAAATACAATAGATTATCATAAAATATCATAGAATATTATACAATACCATACCAACCCATACAATACCATAGATTACCATACAATACCTATACCACGTCATACCATACCACCCCATAAAATATCATATCATACTATACAATATCACACAATATAATATGATATGATACCATACAATTCAATAACATATCATACCATTTAATTCCATACCATTCATTTTTATATCATAACAACCCATTAAATACCTTAGAATACCTACAATATCATATCAACCCATACCATTCCATTAATTATCATAAAATACCGTAGAATATCATTAAAAACCATACAATACCATACCAACCCATAAAATACCATATCATACTATACAATACATCTCAATACCATACTATATCATACGATATAATACTATACAATTCAACATCATATCATACCATTCAATTCTATACCATTCAATTCCATACCATTCAATTCTATACAAAGAGGGTGCCGAAAAAATAGTCACGTATACCAGGACATTTCTAGTGGTATGAAGAGCAACGGCTTTGATTTTAGTCCAGAGGAAGTGAGAGTTAAAATACATAATCTCACAAATAAATACAGGTAGGTACATAGAAATAAGTATATATATGAACTTATATTTACTATGCGGTGTACATATATAAAAATATATATATGTGTATGTATATATATATATATATATATATATAGGTAAATAAACTATTAAATATGTATATACATTTTTAGGGATGAAAAGCGAAAGGTTGGGCCCTCTGGTGGATCGCCATCAAATTGGCCGTTTTTTGAAAGGATCCACGTAATCTTGGGGTCCTTCAAATCAAACTCCATTGAGTAAATAATGGATGAAAGCTTAGGTAAACGACCACAGAAATATTTTATGTTTATGGTTTTTATTAATCATAGTTTTTGTTTTGTTTTAAGCAGACACCCCTAGCACATCAAATAGTGGAGAAGTTGAATTCGCAAATGATTCATCACAAAATTGTTTAGATGATTCATTCGATGCCACTCCCCCAATAAAGAAAAGAAAAAACTTTCAAGCCATAATGTTGGAAAAAATTCAGGAGTCCAATGACATCATAAGAAAGGAGATGGAAAAGAGTGCTGAAGTGGACACAAAAATGTTGGAACTACAGGAGGACTTAGTGGCAATAGAAAGAGAGAGAAATGAAATTTTAAAATCGATTTTAAATAAATAAAGCTATATATGTACATACCAAAATTTTGTAAAATTAGTTTTGAGCTCAAAAACATCAAAATGCATTGCAATAATGCGAAGCCTAACTGCCTGTTTTTAGATAACGAGCGCGGAATTTGTTCGTTTAACTTGCTTATATTAAAAACAAACACAAATTTTGAAATTTGGCTTTAAAAGTACATTAGACAAACGGATTTTTCGCTTGCCATCTAATAGCAGTCAGTTAGTTGCTTAGTTTTTGTAAAAGAAGTAAACTCGCATTACTACAATACATTTTAATGTTTTGGAACTCACCCCTAACACTATTATTATTTTTTTATAATGCAAAAAAATATTGAAATTTAGTTGTTTGTTTTTTATTAAAGATTTTTTTTTGTTAATTTCTCTTTTGATTAAAGAATTTTTTTGTTAATTTTTTTGTTATTTAAAAAGTTGTGTAGGACGCAGCAACATTTGATTATATCATTAACGTTGTTAATGTTATTGTCTATCCCTTTTTCCAAGTCGTCGAAAACGAGCTTTTAAATGTCCGAAAGCATTTTCAACAACTCTGCGGGATTTTGACAAAGTATAGTTAAATGTTTTTTGTTTTCCTGATGCATTTACATGAAATGGATAAGGTTTCATCCTATTAATAAAACCGGAATTTTAACTCCATCGTTAAAAATAGCTTGTTGTTGAAATATTGGATCTTGCATTTTTTTCTTAATACAGACCTCTCAAATATGGTCGAATCATTGCATCGTCCTGGACATCCGACATTAATATACAAGAAACGATATCTATAGTCTACAACAGCGAGCAAGGCAACTGAGTACCACCCTTTGTAATTAAAATAATCACAAGTTTCCGAAGAAGAGGGGTGAACCTCAAAATGGCATCCATCTACATATACAGAAAAAGTTAAAATAAACAACGCAAAACTCAAATGTTGAAATTTACATAGTAATCATACCTATTGCTCCAAAACATTGTGGAAACCCAATTTTTTTAAAACCGTCTACACATTCCTTTATTTTTGTTTCGTTAATAAAATTTGATGGCAAATGTTCCTCAGAAAGAGTTTTCCAGATCTCTTTACAAAATTCTTTTAATATGAGGCATACACTTGATTTGGATATTCCAAACATGTGTGCTACTGACACATACTCTGATGAAGACTTCAGACAATAAAGGGCAATACTAATACGTTTTTGTAGTGGGATACATTTTCTAAAGGTTGTACCACTTTTGCTCATGGATGTAAGCTTTAAGCATAACAATTGAAAAGTGCATCGGCTCATTCTGAAATTTTCGATGAACATATCATCTGACATTTTAGAAACATCTTCCTCCCAAAAGGAGCCATAACGAGACTAATAAAATTATTAGTATTAATAAGGAAAGAAGATATTATTGTCTATATGTACTTACATGTACCCATTCCATTCTACTATTTAACAATTGTGTGTGGTAATACATTTGCATTGTTTTTTGAAATTTTATATTTAACAGATGCTGACGCTTCTTTTTACGCAACATCATTATTTCGTATTGGATTTTTTTCGCTCTGGATGAACAAAATACTAATAAATGTCCTATATTTTCCATTATTGTTTGGTGTCAAATACAATTTTGAAAAATTTATTTTTTTCTTTTTAATTTTAGTTAGCTGTTTTTGTTATGAAAATAAAATCTTGCTTATGTCAAAAAAATACAATGTAAACGAACTAGATTTTAAGAGAGATTTAAAATCAATTCTACTAGATTCCGAGGCAATGTAAATGCACTATTAATGAAGAATTTGTTCTAAGGTTTAATACCCTACAATATATTTTAATGAAGAATTTAGCTCAAATAAGCTTATGATACAGTTAATGCAGTGTATATTTTTACCTTATATATGCTAATACAACAAAATGTCTATCTTAATAACCATAGTATATGGCTTATTTAATTTTTTGATAACCCTTAGTAAAAATTGATATGTAGTATAAACTTGAAGTCTACTATACCATCAGAATATTAAATCATATTGAAAAGTGTAAACATATTAAAAAAAAATAAAGATGATCTAAAAAAGAGAATAACATATGCTTTTTAAATATTTAATGAAGCAATGACCATTATATTTGCTTATAGTTTACAGTTAAGAATTTAAGGATAGCCAATTTTTCTTTATTATTACCACCTTTTAATTTTTCTAGTTTAATAACCATATCATGCCACACAATACAATACCCTACCATATTATATCATACAATACCATACAATATATTACAGTACCATACTATATCTTACGATATAATACCAGTCAATTCAATATAATTTAAGTCCATACCATTCAATTCCATAGAATACAATATCATATCAACCCATACAATACCATAGATAATCACAAAATACTATAGATTATCATAAAACATCATAGAATATTATACAATACCATACAATACCAAAGATTATCATAAAATATTAAAGAATATCGTTCAATTACCATATCATATCATACCATTCAATTCCATACCATTCAATTCCATAGAATACCATACAATATCATATCAACCCACACAATACCATAGATTATCATAAAATACAATAGATTATCATAAAATATCATAGAATATTATACAATACCATACCAACCCATACAATACCATAGATTACCATACAATACCTATACCACGTCATACCATACCACCCCATAAAATATCATATCATACTATACAATATCACACAATATAATATGATATGATACCATACAATTCAATAACATATCATACCATTTAATTCCATACCATTCATTTTTATATCATAACAACCCATTAAATACCTTAGAATACCTACAATATCATATCAACCCATACCATTCCATTAATTATCATAAAATACCGTAGAATATCATTAAAAACCATACAATACCATACCAACCCATAAAATACCATATCATACTATACAATACATCTCAATACCATACTATATCATACGATATAATACTATACAATTCAACATCATATCATACCATTCAATTCTATACCATTCAATTCCATACCATTCAATTCTATACCATCCAATTCCATATCATAATAACTCATAAGATAGAACAGAATACCATATCATGTCAACCCATACAATACCATAACAATCCATACGACACAATTAGTCAATTCACAAGGTATCCTAACATGTCATATTGTCAAAATGTCCTAATATTTCACAATGGTTTAAAAATATTGTTGTTGGTTTGTTAACAAAAAGTGTCTTAAATAAATAGAACGTTGCTTGCTGTGTTTATTGTGCTGTCGTAATTAATCAGAAAAGTCCAGCGCTGAGCGGCTGAGCCGTACAACAATATTTTTAAACCATTGTGAAATATTAGGACATTTTGACAATATGACATGTTAGGATACCTTGTGAATTGACTAAATATATAACAACCATATCATAACATACAATTCAATACCATTCAATTCAATGCCATAAAAATCCATATCATACCATAAATTATCATAAAATACCATGGAATATCATTAAAAACCATACAATTAAAACCATATCAACCCATTAAATACCATATCATACTATACAATACATCACAATACCATACTATGTCATACGATATAATACTATACAATTCAACATCATATCATACCATTAAATTTTATACCATTCAATTCAATACCATTTGTATTTGTATATTGTATTTATTTATTAAATTTCGAATTTCTAATACAACAAGACATAAGTTATATTGATAAAACATAATGAGTAGAAATCACATACATAAGTATATAAATTTAAAGAATAATACTAATATATTAAGAACAGAGAAATAATATAGAAATACAGAAAAAATAAGTTACAGATTACGTTCGGTAAAATTGATTAAGTAAATATTTTAATTTATTTGCGTTGATAATAGTATGCAAGTTTAAAGGAAGTTGGTTCCAGAGACGGATAGTTAATATGAAAAATTGTCTCTCGGACGCCGTATCCCGATTTGCATGATGCCATTTCCTCTTGAGGACCTCATAAATCTTAATCGGTCATACAGATATTTTGGTTGTTCCGATGTTGCAATTTTATGTAGAAAAACTAGGTTTTTAAGCTTAAGTAGTTGTTAAAGGTAATATTAAAGACGAGACTGGAGTACTGAGAAACAAAATCAAATCTCTTCAAGCGTAACATGTAACGTACGATGTTGTTAAATGTTGTGTTTAGTTTAGCAGTGTCTTTTGAGTTACAGCCAGAGAAGATTTCTGATGAGTACAGCAGAGTTGGTAGTAAGTAGGTTTTAGCCAAGAGTAGTCTTATTTTTAATGGTGTGCAATACTGTGTAGCCCATAAACACCTTAGCATACTATACACTCTTCCCCATGATTGGTTGATATGATCTGACCAAGTTAGTGTACTGTTGAAAACCACGCCAAGATTTCTTGCAGAATTTACAATATCAATTTTGCTGCCACCCAGAAAAACATCAATTCGAGATTCAACTTTTACAGAATTTTTACAAATAATATTACATTTTGACTTCTTAGGGTTAATTCGTAAAACATGAATGTGATCCAAATGAAACAACTCCGTTTGAAGTAGTTCTATGGAGACGACAAATAATACTTTACTAAATTACGCTGCAAAAAATGAATCATTGGGTTAAATATTAGCCCGTTGTGTTGCCGAGGACGAAATGCCCGCTAAGGCACTAAAAACTCTTAAGTAGTTCTAGCATCCCTTCATGCTGAAAACTGCATAAGGGCGGAATCAACGATATGGGAAAATTTTTAAAAAACAAAATTGAAGAAATCAAACAATGTTATGGAATGTTTTAAAATGTAGTAGACGAATTGACAAATATTTTACACAAAAAGAATGTTCAGTTAACAATTCGTTTCTATAATGCTGAAACAAAATAATTTGAAATAGATAATAGGTTTTGTTTGCAACTTTGGAAAAATATGGTTGATTTATATAGATAACCTTACCACCAACAAATTAACACTTATTCAAAATAAATTTGAGAGAATATTTCAAATAATAAGTTTATAAAATTCCTATAATTTATTTGCTTTTGCAAAAAGTTTGTCTAGATCAAATATCATTCAACAGTTTCTAAGTTATATTATACAAATATCTTCTTACAAATAAAGTTTATTAAATCAATAAAAAATGGTTGAAAATTTAGCTAAAGTATGATCAATTTACTGGTCCCACTTTTCTTGAATTTTATCGTAAAATATTTGTTAGGTCTGATCTAAGTCATATCTATGTATTTTGTTGGTTCCTTGCCTTTGCAAATTGTTTTGTTTTTATTCAAATTAACGTTTTATTTTTAAAACATATTTGATTTCTGTTTTTAAGTATTCGAATTAACCGGTTAACCGGTTATTTAAAAATTGCTTAACCGAAAACCGGGTTTTTTAAAACAGCAGCTATTCGTAATATTCGAAAACCGGTTATTGAAAAAAGTCGAATAATCGATCTCCCTATTACTGATAAAGAATAGGTCAAGTAGGGTGCTACTAGTATTTGTAAAGTGAGTAGGTCTAGTCCTGTTAACAGCAAATAAGTTAAATGATGACATGATAGTAGTGAGTCTAGCATCAGCGCACAAACTGCTATTAAAGTCACCAGCTATTATAACTTCTGGATATAATGCTGATAAAAGCTCTAGTTGATTGACAAGTTTATCAAGTTTTATAGTTTTATCCGGTCTATAGACACAACCAAGGAGCAGTGTGGTACCGTTGTGGTAGACATCAAATTAACATTCCAAATTTTAAGATATATTATTTCTTTAACGTTTACTGGTAACTAAATTCGATTACTAGCAATACTATCTAACTTATATCCTGATGATACGTCTAATTCAAACTCGTGTAGTATTCATATATGCGAGAGAGTTGCTCATATATGCACCTGCTATTATGTCCCATTTCATTTGTAAAGCAATAGGTTAGGTTAGGTTAGGTTAAGAAGGGTTATGCGCCCAAGGGCGCAACTCCACTCGGAGACCAATGAGGTCCATTGTGAATCCCTTCAGTAGAGGAGAAAAGAGGAAAAAGAGAAAAAAGAGAAGTAAAGAAGAATAGTAGAAAATAGACCTAAGGTTCGGTATATATGTAGAAGCACAGGACAAATTCCCCCCTACGGCCCCCCAACAGAAACAGCCGTCCTACTTCCCTGAGAAACCCCAGCAGATCGGTCGGATTACATCCAGCGATACACCCCAGTTCGTCGTGAATCCTAGCCCCTAGCCATTTCTCCCTGGGGCCGTGCATCCTAGGACAGTGGCACAGTACATGCTCAACCGTCTCCAGCTCCTCGGCATCTCCGCACAACCTGCAGAAGTCCGGTCTCGCAATGTCCCATTTACCCATAAAAGCCCTAACAGAATAATGCCCCGTCAGGAACCCTATCAGAGTCCTGAGACTACTCCTACCCAGTCCTAATAGAACCCTGGTTGCACCTGCGTCCAATCCGGGCCATAAGGCCCTTGACACCCTGCAATCCGTTCTATCCCTTCAGGACCGGTTAACGGCATCACGAAATCTTTCCCGTAACACCCCATAGTAGTGACATAAGGGCGGTTTTACCCCTCTGTCCCTTACCTCTAAGTCCAGATTCGAACCCCCTCTCGCGAGTTCGTCCGCCACCTCGTTGCCATCCACCTTGCAGTGTCCTGGTACCCAACACAGCCTTATTGTGAGCCAACATGAGCTCTCTCAGAGCATTCCTACACCGAGCAACCAAGCACGATCGCACCGCATGATTTGTCAATGCCCTTAGCGCAGCCTGACTATCGACGTAGATTGTCACAACAGATCCCCCCACGATGTGATCCCGTATCACTTCCGTTGCCCTCCAGATCGCTAGGATCTCAGCCTGGAAGACACTGCACTCATCCGGGAGTCTGAATGACCTTTTCACGTCAGTGTCAGCAATAAAAACACCAGCAGCCGTGCCAGTATCCATCTTGGACCCGTCCGTATATACTACCCACCCCTCAAACAGTCTGTTGGATCCACGCCAAACTTCCCTATCCGGGAACTCCACCGGTGGTGTTACACCGAAGTCCAAGGTCATACTCCTATGATCCGAGATTCCCCCCGAAACCCTTTCCTGATCAAGCAGACCCACTTCGTATAGAATTCTTGTGTGATCATCTCGCCTAGGTCTAATCAACGAAGACTCGTAGAGTCTAAGTAAGTTCCTGGCAGCCACACTCTTCACATAATGTTCAATGGGGGATAGATGTAGTAGGATGTCCAACGCCGCCTGCGGCGTGCTTCTCTTTGCACCAGTGATGCCAAGTGATGCACTCCTCTGGGCCTTGTTGAGCATCTTCCTATAGCTGTCCACTCTCAACCCATCCCACCAAACAGTGCATCCATAGGTAAGAATAGGTCTAACCACCGATGTGTAAATCCAGTTTACCATATCCGGTCTCAGTCCCCAATTCTTACCGATGGAGTTTCTGCATGTGTAGTAGGCATTGAGTCCTCTTTTCATCCTCTCCTGAGTGTTTCTTCTCCAAGACAGTTTACAGTCGAGGAAGTTACCCAAGTACTTAGCACAGTCAGATAGAGTTAACTCGACGCCATCTAACACTGGCCCCTTAAAACCTTCTATACTGTACCTTCTGGTAAAAAGAACCAGGTCAGTCTTCGCCGGGTTTACCCCCAGCCCTCTATCTTTTGCCCAATCCGAGAGTTCGCCCAACATCACCTGCACAATTTCACTGATCGTGGACAGAAACTTTCCCCTGACCAGTAGAACTATGTCATCCGCATAGGCGACGGCTTTCATACCCTTGGAATCAAATGATCTGAGAATACCGTTGACCGCGAGCAACCATAGTAGAGCAGATAGAACCCCCCCTGTGGTGTCCCCCTGGTAACCTTCCTCCTTACCCTATGATCCCCCAGGCTCGAGTTTATAATCCTGCTGCCAAGCATGCAGACTATCCACTCCACCAGAAAGCCCTGAACTCCCAGCTCCACTAAGGAATCCTTGATCGCCTCAATCCTAATGTTATTGAAGGCTCCTTCTATGTCCAGAAACGCGGCGAGAGTATATTCCTTATGCCTCAGGCCGTGCTCAATGTAACCCCCCACCTCGTGTAGCGCACTCTCAACAGATTTACCCTTAAGGTAGGCATGTTGAGCGCTGCTAATGAGGTGGGTACCAATATTACTCCTAAGATAGAGGTCTACCAGTCTCTCGAGTGTCTTCAATAAGAATGAAGACAGACTAATAGGCCTGAAATCTCCCGGCTTCGAGTGGCCTGCCCTACCAGCCTTGGGTATAAAAATTACCCTGACCTCTCTCCACCCCCTAGGCAGATACCTCCCACTGAGGCATTTCCTAAATATATTCACTAGCAGAAATAATGCGTCGTCCGGGATATTGCAGAGCATGGCCGGACCCGGTGATTTATATGGATCGAAGGTATTGACAGCCCACTCAAGCTTCTCTCTTGTGAATATTTCCTCGACGCAGGCGGACTCATGACTCGATGTCACAGACATTCCGTCCCCTTGACTATCGTTCATACCTCCGTCTTCCGTGCACCCAGGAAAGTGCATCTCCATGAGCAAGGTTAGGGTCTCAGAGCTAGACTCAGTCCATGAGCCGTCATTCCTTTGGAGATACCCCAGGGTCCTAGGATCCTTGGATAAAATCCGTCGGAATCTAGACAACGCGTTGACATTATCAATGGATTCAGAGAACTGCCTCCATGAGAGCCGCTTTGCCCTTTTAAGATCCGCCTTATACTTATTGAAATGCACCTTATGGGTGTTCCAATCACTCGATGCTCCCGTTAGCTTGGCCCTGTTAAACAGCCTTCTTACCCTCGACCTTTGAACCTGAAGTTCCCTGGTCCACCATTTGGGCTGTTCACGCCTACCCGGAAAAGTTACCGGGCAAGACAGCTCATAGCTTTCTCTTAGCAGATGAGAGAATCTGTTCACATCACCTTCCACATCAGTTGGCAGCAAGTCGCACAGGGCCCATTGCGCCAACCTAGAGCACCCTTTCTTTAAAGAAGTCCCAATTTGTCCTCCTCGGGTTCCTAAACGGATTAACCCTAGACAGGTCAAAATTCAGTGTAAAGGTTATACGGCTATGGTCTGAGAAAGTACAGTCCATTGCCACCCTCCACTCCGCAACAAGTTGCTCGTCGCGGTTCACTAATGTCAGATCTATAACTGCCTGCCTATCCTTATTTCTGAACGTCGGAGTGTTACCCATATTACAGATAATAAGATTGTTAGTTGTTATAAAATCAAACATTAACTCACCCCTTTTGTTAATATCAGCGCTCCCCCATTGGTTATGATGTGCATTTGCATCATGTCGTCTCTAAGGAGACGACAAATAATACTTTACTAAATTACGCTGCAAAAAATGAATCATTGGGTTAAATATTAGCCCGTTGTGTTGCCGAGGACGAAATGCCCGCTAAGGCACTAAAAACTCTTAAGTAGTTCTAGCATCCCTTCATGCTGAAAACTGCATAAGGGCGGAATCAACGATATGGGAAAATTTTTAAAAAACAAAATTGAAGAAATCAAACAAAGTTATGGAATGTTTTAAAATGTAGTAGACGAATTGACAAATATTTTACACAAAAAGAATGTTCAGTTAACAATTCGTTTCTATAATGCTGAAACAAAATAATTTGAAATAGATAATAGGTTTTGTTTGCAACTTTTGAAAAATATGGTTGATTTATATAGATAACCTTACCACCAACAAATTAACACTTATTCAAAATAAATTTGAGAGAATATTTCAAATAATAAGTTTATAAAATTCCTATAATTTATTTGCTTTTGCAAAAAGTTTGTCTAGATCAAATATCATTCAACAGTTTCTAAGTTATATTATACAAATATCTTCTTACAAATAAAGTTTATTAAATCAATAAAAAATGGTTGAAAATTTAGCTAAAGTATGATCAATTTACTGGTCCCACTTTTCTTGAATTTTATCGTAAAATATTTGTTAGGTCTGATCTAAGTCATATCTATGTATTTTGTTGGTTCCTTGCCTTTGCAAATTGTTTTGTTTTTATTCAAATTAACGTTTTATTTTTAAAACATATTTGATTTCTGTTTTTAAGTATTCGAATTAACCGGTTAACCGGTTATTTAAAAATTGCTTAACCGAAAACCGGGTTTTTTAAAATAGCAGCTATTCGTAATATTCGAAAACCGGTTATTGAAAAAAGTCGAATAATCGATCTCCCTATTACTGATAAAGAATAGGTCAAGTAGGGTGCTACTAGTATTTGTAAAGTGAGTAGGTCTAGTCCTGTTAACAGCAAATAAGTTAAATGATGACATGATAGTAGTGAGTCTAGCATCAGCGCACAAACTGCAATTAAAGTCACCAGCTATTATAACTTCTGGATATAATGCTGATAAAAGCTCTAGTTGATTGACAAGTTTATCAAGTTTTATACACCTAATTCTCTTTTTACACGAATTATTTTTACACGAATTTTCATTTAACACGAGTTAAAAAGTTGACATTTTTCTCTTTTTACACGAATTGTTTTGTTTTAACACGATTTTTTTAATTTTTTATTGTTGTTTATTGTACTTTTACGTTATTTTTTAGGTATCTTTTTTTACACGAATTTTTTTACACGAATTTATTGGGAACGTATCTATCGTGTAAAAAGAGAATTGGGTGTAGTTTTATCCGGTCTATAGACACAACCAAGGAGCAGTGTGGTACCGTTGTGGTAGACATCAAATTAACATTCCAAATTTTGAGATATATTATTTCTTTAACGTTTACTGGTAACTAAATTCGATTACTAGCAATACTATCTAACTTATATCCTGATGATACGTCTAATTCAAACTCGTGTAGTATTCATATATGCGAGAGAGTTGCTCATATATGCACCTGCTATTATGTCCCATTTCATTTGTAAAGCAATAGGTTAGGTTAGGTTAGGTTAAGAAGGGTTATGCGCCCAAGGGCGCAACTCCACTCGGAGACCAATGAGGTTCATTGTGAATCCCTTCAGTAGAGGAGAAAAGAGGAAAAAGAGAAAAAAGAGAAGTAAAGAAGAATAGTAGAAAATAGACCTAAGGTTCGGTATATATGTAGAAGCACAGGACAAATTCCCCCCTACGGCCCCCCAACAGAAACAGCCGTCCTACTTCCCTGAGAAACCCCAGCAGATCGGTCGGATTACATCCAGCGATACACCCCAGTTCGTCGTGAATCCTAGCCCCTAGCCATTTCTCCCTGGGGCCGTGCATCCTAGGACAGTGGCACAGTACATGCTCAACCGTCTCCAGCTCCTCGGCATCTCCGCACAACCTGCAGAAGTCCGGTCTCGCAATGTCCCATTTACCCATAAAAGCCCTAACAGAACAATGCCCCGTCAGGAACCCTATCAGAGTCCTGAGACTACTCCTACCCAGTCCAAATAGAACCCTGGTTGCACCTGCGTCCAATCCGGGTCATAAGGCCCTTGACACCCTGCAATCCGTTCTATCCCTTCAGGACCGGTTAACGGCATCACGAAATCTTTCCCGTAACACCCCATAGTAGTGACATAAGGGCGGTTTTACCCTTCTGTCCCTTACCTCTAAGTCCAGATTCGAACCCCATCTCGCGAGTTCGTCCGCCACCTCGTTGCCATCCACCTTGCAGTGTCCTGGTACCCAACACAGCCTTATTGTGAATGCCAACATGAGCTCTCTCAGAGCATTCCTACACCGAGCAACCAAGCACGATCGCACCGCATGATTTGTCAATGCCCTTAGCGCAGCCTGACTATCGACGTAGATTGTCACAACAGATCCCCCCACGATGTGATCCCGTATCACTTCCGTTGCCCTCCAGATCGCTAGGATCTCAGCCTGGAAGACACTGCACTCATCCGGGAGTCTGAATGACCTTTTCACGTCAGTGTCAGCAATAAAAACACCAGCAGCCGTGCCAGTACCCATCTTGGACCCGTCCGTATATACTACCCACCCCTCAAACAGTCCGTTGGATCCACGCCAAACTTCCCTATCCGGGAACTCCACCGGTGGTGTTACACCGAAGTCCAAGGTCATACTCCTATGATCCGAGATTCCCCCCGAAACCCTTTCCTGATCAAGCAGACCCACTTCGTATAGAATTCTTGTGTGATCATCTCGCCTAGGTCTAATCAACGAAGACTCGTAGAGTCTAAGTAAGTTCCTGGCAGCCACACTCTTCACATAATGTTCAATGGGGGATAGATGTAGTAGGATGTCCAACGCCGCCTGCGGCGTGCTTCTCTTTGCACCAGTGATGCCAAGTGATGCACTCCTCTGGGCCTTGTTGAGCATCTTCCTATATCTGTCCACTCTCAACGCATCCCACCAAACAGTGCATCCATAGGTAAGAATAGGTCTAACCACCGATGTGTAAATCCAGTTTACCATATCCGGTCTCAGTCCCCAATTCTTACCGATGGAGTTTCTGCATGTGTAGAAGGCATTGAGTCCTCTTTTCATCCACTCCTGAGTGTTTCTTCTGCAAGACAGTTTACAGTCGAGGAAGTTACCCAAGTACTTAGCCATCTAACACTGGCCCCTTAAAACCTTCTATACTGTACCTTCTGGTAAAAAGAACCAGGTCAGTCTTCGCCGGGTTTACCCCCAGCCCTCTATCTTTTGCCCAATCCGAGAGTTCGCCCAACATCACCTGCACAATTTCACTGATCGTGGACAGAAACTTTCCCCTGACCAGTAGAACTATGTCATCCGCATAGGCGACGGCTTTCATACCCTTGGAATCAAATGATCTGAGAATACCGTTGACCGCGAGCAACCATAGTAGAGGAGATAGAACCCCCCCTGTGGTGTCCCCCTGGTAACCTTCCTCCTTACCCTATGATCCCCCAGGCTCGAGTTTATAATCCTGCTGCCAAGCATGCAGACTATCCACTCCACCAGAAAGCCCTGAACTCCCAGCTCCACTAAGGAATCCTTGATCGCCTCAATCCTAATGTTATTGAAGGCTCCTTCTATGTCCAGAAACGCGGCGAGAGTATATTCCTTATGCCTCAGGCCGTGCTTAATGTAACCCCCCACCTCGTGTAGCGCACTCTCAACAGATTTACCCTTAAGGTAGGCATGTTGAGCGCTGCTAATGAGGTGGGTACCAATATTACTCCTAAAATAGAGGTCTACCAGTCTCTCGAGTGTCTTCAATAAGAATGAAGACAGACTAATAGGCCTGAAATCTCCCGGCTTCGAGTGGCCTGCCCTACCAGCCTTGGGTATAAAAATTACCCTGACCTCTCTCCACCCCCTATGCAGATACCTCCCACTAAGGCATTTCCTAAATATATTCACTAGCAGAAATAATGCGTCGTCCGGGATATTGCAGAGCATGGCCGGACCCGGTGATTTATATGGATCGAAGGTATTGACAGCCCACTCAAGCTTCTCTCTTGTGAATATTTCCTCGACGCAGGCGGACTCTTGACTCGATGTCACAGACATTCCGTCCCCTTGACTATCGTTCATACCTCCGTCTTCCGTGCACCCAGGAAAGTGCATCTCCATGAGCAAGGTTAGGGTCTCAGAGCTAGACTCAGTCCATGAGCCGTCATTCCTTTGGAGATACCCCAGGGTCCTAGGATCCTTGGATAAAATCCGTCGGAATCTAGACAACGCGTTGACATTATCAATGGATTCAGAGAACTGCCTCCATGAGAGCCGCTTTGCCCTTTTAAGATCCGCCTTATACTTATTGAAATGCACCTTATGGGTGTTCCAATCACTCGATGCTCCCGTTAGCTTGGCCCTGTTAAACAGCCTTCTTACCCTCGACCTTTGAACCTGAAGTTCCCTGGTCCACCATTTGGGCTGTTCACGCCTACCCGGAAAAGTTACCGGGCAAGACAGCTCATAGCTTTCTCTTAGCAGATGAGAGAATCTGTTCACATCACCTTCCACATCAGTTGGCAGCAAGTCGCACAGGGCCCATTGCGCCAACCCAGAGCACCCTTTCTTTAAAGAAGTCCCAATTTGTCCTCCTCGGGTTCCTAAACGGATTAACCCTAGACAGGTCAAAATTCAGTGTAAAGGTTATACGGCTATGGTCTGAGAAAGTACAGTCCATTGCCACCCTCCACTCCGCAACAAGTTGCTCGTCGCGGTTCACTAATGTCAGATCTATAACTGCCTGCCTATCCTTATTTCTGAACGTCGGAGTGTTACCCATATTACAGATAATAAGATTGTTAGTAGTTATAAAATCAAACATTAACTCACCCCTTTTGTTAATATCAGCGCTCCCCCATTGGTTATGATGTGCATTTGCATCACATCCCAAAATCAGGATGGCACCACTCCTTCTTGCATACGCCGAAAGCTCTTCCACCTTTGCGCCAGGTGGATCTACTGCCTCGTACGGCATATACACCGAAGCCAATGTAAGGGTACGCTTACCTTTGGCTTCTCTATTAACGACGGTCAAGTCACCGCACCTAAAAGAATGAGATATTAGAAAATTCAATTCATTCCTCGCCAGTATACACGTTCTTACCTTGTCCTCTGTGGACGGGACAAAAAGAGTGTATCCCGTAACCTTTAACAAAGCAATAAGTTTTAATATATTTACAGGTTGATGTGATACATATATGTTTTATACTAAGGGTTTAATGGAGGTTAATTTGAATAAGCCAAACGATATATTTTAAAAATCCTAATGAAATTGTAGACCGATTGAGACTGTTAATATCATCATTGTTATGTTGGTAACAATAATTATTCTAATGAAATAATATCTTTAACTGAAGAACTAAGGGAAGCAAATATAATTGAAAAGCTTTTAAATAAATAAAAATATAATAACCTTATAAATTTAATAAAACAAAAAAAAAACTCAAGCATTTTAATTTCAACTACAATTTACTATTCAGGATGTCAATTACTTCAGCTTTAAATGGAAATTCATCAATTCTGACAGCAAATTATTTTCCCATTAATAGATATAAAAGATGACCTCGAATGTTCTTTAGTTCATTTTCATTCATATAACTCTATCCCTAATATAGATTATGATAACAATTTATTTGATATTGGAGATAAAATAATTGAAATACATATTGGATCATATATATTACAAGATATTGTTGATTATATAGTTGGGCAATATAAAACATAAAATGTTAATAAGTCTATTATAGTTAATGCCTTTAATAATACTTCACAAATTGAAATAACTTCCTCCCACAATGTAATTTTATATAATCGAAAACGATCCATTGGTAAATTGTTAGGTTTTAGTGAATAATTTTTTAAGGTTAGTTACAAACCTTCGATTTTCCATTATATAAAATTACATTGTGGGAGGTTAGTAACTAACCTTTAAAAATTATTCACTAAAACCTAACAATATCTAAGGACACAAAACCTAAAATGCCAAAGTTCATCCAGGCGTTTGGATGGTAAGACGTAATAAAAAGATTGAAGGTCGGGTGAAAACAGGTAACCCATAATCTGACAGTGCATAGTTTAGATATTTATAAATGTTGATGAATTTTTTACAATGAAAAGACGAGAATTCTTACGTATGAAATTTGCAGGTAGTCGTTTATTACATGATTTGTCTCACACACACCCACATCTAAAAAGGGACTAAAATATGTTCAGAATATATACGGAATATAACAACATCTTATTAAGTTGTTATATATTTTATTTGTTAGAAGTTTTTAAAAATATATTTTTGTATTAAAAAGTAGAATTTTCTAAGAAATTAATTTTAATCGACTAATTGACAATAATTGTTCGAGTTATTCGTTATTTGAAATTGGCTATTTTTAATAATTCGATCAAATAATGGCGATAAATTTCTTGGATACTCTATTCCTAATAATCTGATTTATTTACCAGTAAACGTTAAAGAAATAATATATCTCAAAATTTTGATTGTTAACCAAAAAAAAAAAAAAAGAACGTACGGTTAATTTTAGAGACGCAAAAATATCACTTAGATTACATCTAGGACTAAGGAAAAAATTATAATTTACAATAAAACTATGTACTTAGATTAAAGTTAATAGAGACTTTCAGTTATGGTAACCCCTAATATCATGATCACACCTAATAATATAATATAACACGCGCAACATAGAATAATGCAAACTTTCACTTTTATGTTTTAAACTTTTTCGTATCTGGTCACACGAGCAAAATTAATAATAATTTTGCCAACATGTTAATTAAACAGTAAACAATTTCCTAGAATTGATCTATTACGAAATTGAGTGCAATTGCACTTGTTTGTGATAAACACAAACAAGTTAAATAAATTAATTTAACGTTTCCGGTCGCGCAGACAAAATTACTAATAATTATGCAATGAAGTAAACATACTGTAAACAATTCCACAGAATTGTTTACCAAAAAACTATTACCAAACTGAATGCACTTATTTGTGATCATCACAAATAAGTTCATTCATGCTTCCGGTCAGCAATTCCTCAGAATTTAAAAAACTTGTGTTCATTTTAACGATAAGCCGTGAATATACTTGTCAACCTAAAGGAAAATTAATTTCCAAAAACTAAATTGTTTCCCCTATAGAATTAATCTCGGAATAAATTTAGAAACTTATAATTAATATCCAAAGGATAATAAGAGTTAATATCGAAGACCTTAAATTAAAACAAAAATACTAAGAGAAACAATTTCCATCACAAAGGAAAATAAAATATTACGAAAAAAAAATATACAAAACACCGCTAAGGAACAAGGAAAATTAATACCAATATACAACAAATTACTACACAAAACCATCAAGAATCTACATTTTGGAGGAGTGTGCCTTGCAGACAACTTTTCCAGGAAACCACTAAGGACCAATTTTTTCGGAATACTCTGGCAGAGAGTACCATTATAAAGTAAGAATATTATATTAGCGATTATTACAAACTATTAGTATTAAGATATTTAGAAAAAAAGTTCTTCTTTCCAATATCGTGAAAAACACATTTCTCTATGAACGACACCGTCTCATTATCGGACTACCCATCAGACCTAGAATTCCCTGAAGAACCATTCCACTTCCCCTCCGAATACCCACTCGATTCAGGAATCGAGTCTAACGACGTCTACCTAACAGATACAAACGAAGGCATAGTAAGTAAAGGAAGAACGACTAGAAATAAACGCCTTTTCGCTAAAATACTAACATTAAGACGTTTTCACTAAACTAAAATTTTTTTACAATGACGGAACAACAAACACCCCTCTCTATCTCCATTAACCCCCTCAAATATCTGGAGGCTCCCAGAATTTAGTGGAGACTATCGGGACCTTCAGAATTTTAATAGCTTAATAGATAGAGTATACCCTATTCTTAGAGCTTACGAAACCCCTTCACAATACCTCTTCTCAGACATTATTAAAAGTAAACTAAAGGGTAAGGCAAGGGAAACCATCGAAATCAACTGCCAAGATCAATCTTGGACGGACATAAAATCAATACTTTAAACAACTTTGGCGTCAGAAATAGCATAGAGGAATTGTTCGACAAACTAAAGGGGGTAGTGCTTAGAAACAATTGTATAGACTTCTACAAAGATCTTAAACAAAGCTTACGGAGCTTTAATAACAAAACCCTGATGACAATAGGAACTGGCCGAGCAGCCAACGAATGCGCAAAGAATAACATGAAAACGGCTTTAAATATATTTAAAGAAAAAATTCCTGAACCTATGAAAACGATATTGATATGCAGGAACCCAGGTAGCTTAAAGGAGGCAATGGAAATATTATTCCAATCCGGATACGCCTACGCAAAAGGCTCAAACGAACTTTTTAATACAAGAAGAAATGAAAACATGAGACGCCAACACGATAGACCCAACAGACTGCCCGGACCATTAAATCAAAATCGCGGAAACTACCAAAATAATCCCCACCACCGAAACAATTACAAGCTTACTCCAACCTTTCAACAATAACAGGAACCACCAAATACCTTCAAATAACCAGTACAATCCCCACAACCGTTAATACCAACCATTGTGGACACGGGAGCCAACCACTCAATAGTCAACCCTGGCCTTTGCAACCCTAAATGGAAAACTGAAACATCAACAATTAAACTCAAGACATTACAGAACATCGTAACAACACAAACCACGTTCAAAGTACCCTTCTTTGGAGAACTTGGATGTACTACCGATTGGATTTACCTAATTGAGTGCAAATTCCATGAAACCTACGACGGAATATTGGGAAATGACGTGCTTCAAAGATACAAAGCAATAATAGACTACGAATCGAACCAATTAAAAATAAACAAGAAGACTATCCCTTTACATCTTTCGGACGATAAAATTATAAAATCTATATCCAACACAGAATGTGGACTAGTCCACATAAAGGACCACCACAACGCAAACAGGGAACTAGTACTCGAAGAAGGAATATATAACGTCCAACATTTTAAGGTTGAAGTAAAAACTAGGTATCAATGTCCTAGCGTAGTGCACGTGAAACCACAAGATTCTTGGCCCTTCACATATGAAAATTACTACATTGGGAACAGAACACTATACGAAAAACCTCCAGTGCAACCAATCCCAAACTACACGATCAGAATGAACCACCTCAATTCAGAAGAAAAGGAAAAATTAAGTAAATTAATAAGAAAATACGTAGACATGTTTTATTACACTAATTCCGAATTTACGTTTACAAACGTTATTAAACACCGAATTAATACAACCGATGGCAAGCCGATATTTACTAAGTCTTGCCGCTACCCCTATGTCCACAAACAAGAGGTAAGGACATAAATCGAAGAAATGTTAAATAATAACATAATTCGGCCCTCGACCTCACCATATTCAGCACCCATATGGATCGTACCACAAAAGGACGATGCAAGTGGCGAAAAGAAGTGGCGTCTAGTTATCGACTATCGTAAACTAAACGATAAAACTATTGACGACAAATACCCTATTCCTACTATGGAAGAAATACTGGACAAGCTAGGAAGAAGCATGTACTTCACCACGCTTGACCTCGCTAAAGTCTTCCATCAGGTCGCAATAGACGAGAGATATGTCCACAAAACTGCATTCTCTGTTGAAGGTGGGCATTACGAATTTCTAAGGATGCCCATTGGTCTAAAGACGGCACCAGCCACATTTCAACGGCCAATAAATGTTGTACTAGGTGACTTATTAGGAAAAATCTGCCTGGATGACATCTGAACTCTATCAAATTGGTATTAAACTGAATTTAAAAGGCCAACCTTATAATTCAACCGGACAAATGCGAATTCCTAAAAAAGGAAACGGAATTTCTCGGACACATCGTAACCCGTGAAGGAATAAAACCAAACGTCAAAAAGGTGGAATGTGTAGCCAACTACCCCCTGCCGAAAACCCCAAAGGAAATTAAACAGTTCCTTGGTATCAGTGGGTACTACCGCAAGTTCATAAAAGACTACGCAATGGTTGCAAAATCTATGACTAAGTATCTTAAGAAATATGTAAAGTTAAACATTAACGACCCCGAATATCTAAAAAGTTCTGATAAATTAAAAGCACTCCTCACTAGTAATCCAATTTTGAAAAAAATTTGTAGTAAATACCGACGCTAGTAATTACGCTCGAAAAAGAACTCCTTGCCGTTATATGGGCAGTAGGATCACCAACCACTACAATGGTTGTTCTCCATCAAAGAACCCAACTCCAAACTTGTGAGATGGAGACTCAAATTGGAAGAATACGACTACGACATCGTCTATAAACGTGGAATAAATAATGGAAATGCCGACGCATTATATCGAATCCCATCTAATAACTCACAAATAAACACAATAGAAACTGCTAACGAAATTAATGAAGACACAACGCCAATTAATTTTTATAGAAACCAAATTATTATATCTAAAATTACGTCTGGATCTATCAAAATATGCACCAAAAAAATATTTCGAAATACTAGAAAGACCTTCCACATTAAAGAATTAGATCGCGAAACAACTATAACATTAATCAAAACACATTTTAACCCAACTCAGGTTAACGCAATCTTAATCGAGGTCTGTTTCTTGGATACGTTCAAAACCGTGTATAGCAACATTTTTCAAGACGTTTACTTTCGAATAAAAGATGCAAAACAATGCTTGAGGACGTAGAAGACGACACTAAACTAACAGAAATAATTTAGTTAGAACACTTCAAAAATAATCATAGGGGAATCCAAGCTCACAGTAAGCTCCCAGGAGGTTCCAACCCTCCCGCCAACAGCGTATCCTAACAAAAACAAAATCAACAGGAAATCACAATCCGGAAACAAAAAAAATACACAAAAACTACACCACATTCAACAACGCACGGGGATAGATGTGATCCCCCTCATGCCCTCCCAACCTTGTCGCGAATACGTTCCTACTATTCATAACGCGACCCAAACACCACCAGACCTCTTCTCCACTTATCTTTTCATCACATCCGGTTCCCCTAATTTATATTTAAGCCACCATGTTTTTCTCTCTTAATTTAATAAACACCAAACATTTTTCTTTATTAAATTAAAACTATTACTACTAACAATAATCTTATGCTATGAAATTTCTTAGAACTAATAAATATTCTTAAAATCCCTTCCAGTTACTTATATTAACAATACCCTTACTATTGACTTTATTTTTCTTTAAATATCTATGTATAGTTTTGATAACTAAAACAATGAAGTTTGATGGTTAAAAAAGTACTGAATTTTTATTTAACTTTAAAGTTGTTTTATGGACACGGTATTTGAAATCAGACTCACACACAATGAATAAACATATTCACTTGTATTGTGTCGTCTGATAAATAAATAACAAAAAAAAATATTGAAATAAGAGAGTTGTGTTTATACTTATAATTCTACTGTGGGAAAATGCAGTGTAAGGGTTTTTAGTTTAATTTAACTTTAAAGTTGTTTTATGGACATTGTATTTGAAATCAGACTCACACACAGTGAATAAACATATTCACTTGTATTGTGCTGTCTGATACATAAAAAGTTTATGCTTATAATTATACTGTAAGAAAATGCAATGTTAAGGTTTTTTGTTTAGGCAAAAGGCAATCTAGATGTGGATGATGTCATAACACCCCCAGACAAAGAGCTTATCCCGGGTTCCAAGGGAAGTGAGGGTAAGTTTACTGAGATGGCCGTTTGCTCAACAGTTTTCTTATTTTTAATATATAGGCAGATACATATGGTAATGATTATAATTGTCAAAATGGTATAGGTTGTGTAATTGTGAATCTTTTGGTTAATCTTAAGTTCGGTTATAATATTTGTGTTATTAATATGCTTATATTCTAATTGTCTTAAGGAAAGGTTAGTGTCGTTAGATATTTCAATAGTCCGGAAGGGATTTGGTATGATTACAGTGTTTTGATATAATTGCTTACTGTACCATTTGTCAAGTAGTATTTTACAATTTTCAATATAAATCAGATAATTTCCCTTTAATGTGAACGGGAATTGGTTACATGTTTGCTTAATTTCAATGTCCACATTAGTGGTTACTATTACATTTGTTCCAATTTCAATAATACTGACATGGATGGTAATTACATATCATTTTCTCTTTTCTAAATATGTTTTGAATACATTTATCATTTATTTTTCTTAATTTAGATAATTTGTTAGTATTTTCGTACATGTTTTTTCCGTCTGTCAAATAGTTGTTTGCGTTGATCATTATTTCTTGTCCATTTTTATTAGGGATGGGTTGTATGAAAATCTCTTTATAAGTTTCGGTAGTTAAATTAGGGACTTTAATTATGAAGATAATGTCTGATTCTTTAGTTGCAACGTCAAGTTCAATGTTCTCCAGCTTGTACAATGTTATGTCATAATCTATAATATCCTGATCTGTTAAAATATCTCTATTTAATGTTCGTAATTTTGAGGCTAGTAGCAATTCTCGAGCTTGTTCAACTAATTTTCCCAAATGTTCAATTTTGTATCTGAGGTAAGTTTTACGCGAGTCAGTTCTGGTTTGATTGATTAAGTCCATATTTTGTGTAAGTAACTTAGTCTGTTGGTTTTGTAGATCAGTTAATGTTTTTAATTGTTCGTCAAAGTGAGTGTTGATTTTGATTTGTTTATTTGATTGTTCAATTATGTTATGATTATTGATAGTATTAATTTTTAGTTTTTCTTCAATTTCCTTCCTGTCATCGTCGTCCATAGTTCCGTACAAGTATTTTAACCCTGTTCCAACAAGATTTATAAGTCCACGTTTAACACGGTGCCTAGGTTTTATACTAAGTAACTGTAATTTAGAGTGTTCAATCTGATGTTGTAGATATGCGTCGTTCAATGTCATTATTTCGGATTCTAATTTGTTGATGTAAGTTAAATACTCTTCAATTTTGAATATATGCAATATTTTCGAATAATTTCGTATTAACGTTATTTCTCCCAATTGCAATATTGTGTAGCCATTTCCTTGGTTCAAATCAGTTATCATCAATTTCTGTGACATCACTGGCGTTATCACTGTTAGGATTGTCAACAAGCACTTCCAGAGACCTAGAAAGTTTTTTCTTTTTGATGAACT
The DNA here is from genome assembly GCA_943735925.1 of Pollenia amentaria. Taxonomy (NCBI): domain Eukaryota; kingdom Metazoa; phylum Arthropoda; class Insecta; order Diptera; family Polleniidae; genus Pollenia; species Pollenia amentaria. The sequence continues at coordinate 20,205,276 of OX031011.1, forward strand.
GATCTTTGTATATTATCTGTTTCTTTTTTTTATATTTTTTGTCGTTAAGTTTCTCTACAGTCACTTGTATCATTTTTGATGTCAATTTGTCCGGTTGGTTGGTTTTCATTACTGCTTCGTTTATATGTTCGTCTTTTCTATCCTTATTGCGGTATTCTAAAGTCTTAGTTTTTCTTTCTTCCATTCTGTCAAAAATCTCTTTTGTCTTAATATTATTCCTAAAGTGTAGACTAATTGGTTTTTCCCCTGTTGTCATATGTATGCTATTATTATATGCTTCTAGAGCTTGATAAGGTAAGTCAACATTGTAAGCTATGTCCAAATTTTCCTCGCGCTTCTTAAATATGCGTATATTTTCGTTCAGGGTTGCATGAAAGCGTTCTATATCGGAGTTCCCTGTATGTCGGTGGGGTGTAACGAAGTGGTAATTTATTCCCTTTTTGTCCAAAAAGTCAGTAAAGAGAGCTGATTTGAAGGATGTTTCATTATCTAAGGTGAGAATTTTAGGAGTTTTCATGTACATTAATAGTTTTGTGTAACTTGATAAGTTGCAATGGTGTTCTGTCTTGAACTTCTTCAATCATTGCGTATTTGGAGAATTTGTCTATCATTGTAACATAAGTAGTAGATCTGTCCAAATACCATATATCCGTATGATAGTGTTCGTGCGGATTTTTAGGTGTTTCGGTTTTCTCAAAAGGTAATTTAATTGGATTCCTTTACAACTTAAAATTACATATTAAGCAGTTATTGATAAATTTAGTAATTTCCTTTTTCAAATTAGGATAATAAATTCTATTTTTAAGTTCCATGTAAGTTTTCTCTATTCCTGGTTGATTATTTTCAAATCTATGCTGCTTTGCTATAAGTTCTAAAAGGTTTTCATATTCTATGGTTTCTCTTAATTGGTTTGTTAACACTATTTTAAGGTTAAGCAGATTATTGGGATTTTCCCTTAACTTTTTATATTCATTTTGAATTTTAATTAAATCGTCAGTATCTTCGCAATACAGTCCAACGTCTTGTTGATCACTAGAATCAGATAATATTTGCACTATCATCTGTTCCGTATAATTTGCATAGGAATATGTTACTCTAGGTTTCCCAAAGATTAAAGTTTTCTCACTTCTATCATCATTGTTGTGTTTTATCACAATTTGATAGTTGAATGAGTGTAAAGGTCATTGAGATATTGAAAAGTGATCACTGCTGTCTTCATCAGCTGAATGTACGGTAGGTACAGGTGATTCGCTGCGTCTTTCAATATTTTCAAAAGTTTCTTTTTTCTCTACATAATTATGTATTTTCCTAAGGTGGTCTTTGAGACATCGTGGTCTTGACAACGTTTTTTTACAAATTTTACATTGCAGGTTTTTGTCAGTATGCGTTTTCATATGCAAAGTTAGACTTTGTTTATGGTTATAAAATTTCCCACAAATACTGCAATAAAATCCAGTATTCTTTCCTTCGAATACGTTTGTTTCCCTAATTCTTGACAATGCATCGGCCACTTTGTTCTCCTTGCCTTGCAGGTGTTGTATGTCAAACTCATATTCATTGAGCTTGATCTTCCATCAGATAAGTTTGGAATTAGGTTCCTTGAGGTTCGCTAACCAGACCAAAGGTTTATGGTCTGTACGTAATTGAAATTTCCGTCCGTACAAATAATGTCTAAACGGTTTAACTGCCCATACAATGGCCAACAGTTCTTTTTCGGTGGTCGAATAATGACATTCGTGTTTATTCAAGGTTCTCGATGCAAATGCTATAGGTCCGTTCTTCTGAGATAGAACAGCACCCAATGCATAATTACTTGCATCGGTTGTTAATATGAATTGTTCGTTAAAGTCGGGATATTTTAAAACCATGTCCGACATTAATATACTTTTCAATTTTAAGAAAGCTTCTTTATAGTCCTTATCATTTACATTGATAATTGAATCCTTTTTAAGGCGGACTGTTAAGGGTTTGGCTATTTTCGCATAATCAGGTATAAATTTTCGATAATAACCACTAAGTCCGAGGAAACTTTGTATTTCCTTAATAGTGTTCGGAATGGTTTGACGTTTTATAGAGTCTATTTTGTTTGGATTAGGGCTTATACCCTCCTTGGAGACAACGTGTCCCAAGAATTCCGTTTCTTTTTTCAAGAAGTCACTCTTGTTCAGTGAAACTTTTAGATTTGCTTCTCTCAGAGTTCGGAATATTTTTTCCAAATATCCGAGATGCTCTTGCAAGGATGTCGAGAAAACGAGAATGTCATCCATGTATATTACACAGATTTTGTTAACATGTTCCCTAAGCACATTGTCCATCATTCTCTGAAATGTCGAGGGTGCATTTTTTAACCCAAATGGCATACGAATAAATTCGTAATGTCCATTATGGGTAGAAAATGCGGTCTTTTCGCGATCTCTAGGTTCTACTTCTATCTGATAGAAGCCCTTGGTAAGATCCAAGGTGGAAAAATAATTCGCCCGTCCCAACTTATCCAAGACATCGTCAATACGAGGGATAGGGTATTTATCTTCTTTGGTCGCCATGTTCAATTTTCTATAGTCCACGACTATTCTCCATTCTTTATTGCCCTGTTTGTCCTCTTTCTTGGGAACGACCCAGATAGGTGCGTTATATGGTGAACTACTAGGCTGGATTATGCCTTGGCCTAACATTTCTGTAATTTGTTTTTCTACTTCGGGGATATGTATTGCGGGGTATCTGTATGTTCTCGTGTAAATTGGTCCTGACAGTCCGGTGTCTATTCTGTGTTTAACTTCGTTAGTGAAAGTCAAATCGTCTCCTTTTTTATAAAAAATGTCACTATTGTTTTGAATTAAAATTTGTATTGATTCTTTCTCCTCTGAATTTAAATGTTCTGTCCTTAAGAAGCACTCCGTTCCCAAAGTCTCAGCATTATAAAGTTCTAGTAAATTTTTTAGCTCGTCCGTCAGTGTGTCCATGAGTTTCCGGTTCTCCCTCATAATAAATTCTAAATTTTCTTCCGTTAAGGATTACTGTGTCATTTTCATAGTTGATAATTGCCTTGTTTTCTCTTAAAGTGCTGTGGCCCAAGAGGCCGTCAAAAAATTTATGAAATTTAAAAAGTCTATAAGTTGTTTCTGAGTTCAAAGGTATACTTAAATTTTTTGGTGGCATAACTCCGTCATGTGTAACCGTAATATTTCCAGCGGCAGTTTTAATCTGGATAGGGGTTTTCAGTCTCCTAATGAATCCGGGTGGACATTGTTTTAAATTGAGAAAATTTTCAGTAGATCCTGTGTCAATTAAAAGTCTAAGATTTCTTGTCCGTCCTCTGAGTAGAATATAGGGAAGTCCGAGTAGTTTGGATTGTCCTCCAGAGAGGCCGGTACATAAAAATTTCCTGATTCGTAAGTTTCTACGGATTGGTCTTTATTTTGCTTAATATAATTAGTACACTTACAACTACATTCCGTGATGGGGGTTTGATGATGATTTTGTCTTCTAGTTTGGGCTGTGGTTGTATCCATTGGTTCGGCTTTTGGTTGCTGCACATGATGGTGTTGCTGTTGTTGTGGTGGGTTGTACATCTTTGGTGTCCAATTTCGATTGGTCTTAGGCTGCCAATTTTGTCCTTTTTGTTGTTGATGCTGTTGATTCTTACTGGTTTTTCTTTTTTCCTCTGCTAAAAAGCCTGATTGGGACAATTCGTGGATGGATTCTTCCATTGTTTGTGGTTTTAGAGCGCATAATACTGTTCTCATGTGAACGGGTAATCTTGTCACAAAAATGTTCAGTGCTGTTTGGATATTTCTTTCAATATCGTGAAGGTTTCCTTCTTGCCTGGATTTTTGGTTCAGCATTGCCAATTTGTGTAGAACAAAGTTATAATAATCTAGGGTATCACCTCGATATTGTGCTGCCCTCAGGTCTTCGCATAACTGATCGGACGTTTGAAAACCTCCAAAATTAGTTTCCAACATTTTTCTTATGTCCGTCCAGTTGTTTAGGTGTGGATGTATCTCCATGGCTCTTCTTGCCTTTCCTCTTAGTTTTGATTTCACAATGTTTATGCACATTTTTTGAGCTTGCTCGTTATAGTCCGAGAGTGTTGGTAAAATATCGTCAACGTTGGTACAGAACACTGATAAATCCTCCTTTCGGCCATCGAAACCCTGTATTTTTTCTAAATACGTTAGTGGGTTGATGTCAAGCACTCGTCCTCGTCTTCTAGCTGCAGTTGCTGTTGCGTTTGCTGCTGCTGTTGTCGCTGCATTTGCCGCCGCTACCGCTGCTGCTAGGGCTGCATTTCCTGGGCTGATTGACATTATTCGTTATAGATTTTATTTTCAATAAATCTTTTTTTACGAATTTTATACTTTTGTTAATTTTCACTTAACAAGTATTTTTTTTTTTTTTTGTTACTATTATTTTCACTAATAGATTTTTATTCACAGTTAGCACTTGATATCCTTGATATTCGTTCAAGGATTTTGGTGTACCGTAAGTTCTTTTTTGCAGGGATAACAAAAATTTATTTTGTTATCTACCGACTGCGCCAGTTTTGATAACTAAAACAATGAAGTTTGATGGTTAAAAAAGTACTGAATTTTTATTTAACTTTAAAGTTGTTTTATGGACACTGTATTTGAAATCAGACTCACACACAATTAATAAACATATTCACTTGTATTGTGTCGTCTGATAAATAAATAACAAAAAAAATATTGAAATAAGAGAGTTGTGTTTATACTTATAATTCTACTGTGGGAAAATGCAGTGTAAGGGTTTTTAGTTTAATTTAACTTTAAAGTTGTTTTATGGACATTATATTTGAAATCAGACTCACACGCAATGAATAAACATATTCACTTGTATTGTGCTGTCTGATACATAAAAAGTTTATGCTTATAATTATACTGTAAGAAAATGCAATGTTAAGGTTTTTTGTTTAGGCAAAAGGCAATCTAGATGTGGATGATGTCATATCAGTATATATATATATCTAATATCTTTTTAGTATATATTTTTTTTTTTCATTAAATTTTTCTGCTTTGCACATGTAATTATCTGATTAGAACTCAAGCTTCTTTATCTCTACTTAGTTTATGTCCACTTTTTTCACTTAAAATTTCCTTTCACATAAAGGAGCTCCCTGAGGTTATTTTTACTTTCCTGTCACTCTACAGGCTTTCCTTCTTGCTTGTTCTAATCATTACCGTCCTTCACTTAAGTTCTACGCAATTACCTTTTGTACCTATACTTATATTTTTCTTTTTTTCTGATATATGTATATATATATATATATATATATAAATATTTAATTCCAAAATGTATAACTTTCCTATTTTTTCCAGGTTTCCTTTTTGATTTACTAATATACCACACTTAAATGAACTACACACTCTCAAAATTCTTACAATTTTATCACATTTAAACAATCTTCTAAATTTTTAAAAATATTTTAAACTAGAAATAATATTAATACTTGAAATTAAGTTTTTTTTCTCTTTTTTATAGGATAAGCCTCTCTGCTGTTTACTTAATATTTTACTTTATTTTCCCAAAAGCCAAGCACATAGATTTATACGGAATTTGTTTTTTTCCTCGGTTCTTTCTGGAGACGTTTGATAATAAAAAAATAATATATTTTAACCCAATATTGCCATTCGTATCGGTTTTGGAATTTATACTACGGGTTTGTATCACTTTTTTTGGCCAAGTACTTTTCTCTTGCTTAGCGGTAAATTTTGCACTTCCGAGGACACTTTTAATTCAACCTCAAATATAATTTTACAAAAATTTGTTACCTGGCTATAATCCCCGTGTGGTCTTGAAACAGCTCGTCTATGACCTTCAATGAACACGTCCTCGAGAGAATAGCCAGCTATGTGGAATAATTAAATGAATCTCACTTATTACTGGAAACATTCAAAATATGTGTATATTCTTCTCAAATCTTATTTTATTTAAGTTTCGCAAAACACTATTTATTTTCCCACACCAGTGGTTATTTTCAACACGGGACCCCACAATAAAGAAGATTTGTTTCCGAATATACTGCACTACTTCATTTACATACTTTTGCTTCACTTACGTTTTTTTTCCTTTCGATTTAACTTATTTTTATTTCCACTATCTTGAACAAAGTTTAACTTTTGTGTTACTTTTGCCACTTCTAGACTGAAAATTGTATTTTTTACACTGAACTTGTTGTCTCTATTGTAAACGTCTCACTTTTGATATTACTAATGACTTAATTTATCTTCTTCCCGCAGCTTAAATACTTCCTGCCTATTTACTTTCTCGCGGTCTTTTCCTAATTTTCCTATTTACTTTTCCGCGGTATTTTCACAAATTCTCTTTCATTTACACTAACAAAAATTTACCACAAAAAAAAGTTATATAATCATCTCCCCTTTGGCGCCTTTTCAAATATTATATACTGATAAAAATTATCTAATACAAAAAAAAACTTCTAGGTTTTCGCGCCAATTCCTCCCTTTCCTATCCTGCTTTGCTGGTCCCCCCCCCCCCTTGATCACGACAGACCGATGTAATCATACACCTCAGGTCAGCCAGCAGTTCTTTCCCATCTTTTTCCTCCTCACTCAGCTAAATAAGCCCTTTATGTTTTCCTTCAATGCTACTAATAAATTATATATATAATTTAATCTCGCGCCTTGTTACCCGCCAATTTCATCATCCTATTCGCATTTCTAGGCCAAACCATATATTCCTTCAGCTCTCTTACCTTCCATATCAGGCTCTCATAAAAATTAGCTGGTAAATTTTATACATTCATAACTTTATTTAAAATCTATTTCAAACCTTCACTTTCAGTTGTAAATGAAAAGTCCAACCCTGTACAGTTTTACTACATGCAGTAACGTTGCCATCCTAGTGTGAGTATTTTGTACTACCGTTTCTACACTACTCTTATACAAACACTCATAACTAGATACACATCTTATCTTTTCATTTCTCGCCTGTCATCATCAACCCCACATGTAAGTATATTGAAAATTTTTAATTTTATAAAATGTTATCTTTTCTTTCATGTTTCAATGACAATTTTGAAGGAACTTAACCATACTAACCATTTAACTACCAAAAAAAAACTCACATAGACCACTAACACCAAATATGCAGCAATTTATCCCACTGAGACTCGGGCAGGAGGTAGTGTCTCCATTGGTCGCAAGCCCCTCTCCACTTACTATGAAAAACCTACTGGACAAGCCAGAAGTAGTGGGTCCACCGCAATATGCCCCTCTGAAGCGGTGGCTCCGACAAAAATTTGCCTCCCCCTGAAAAGTATCTACCAGGGATGACGCTCCCAGGCTTTTACAGCCGCATCCCGACCTAAATCGTGACCCGTCTACGCCAAATTCCCCCCCCCCTCTTTGCCAGTGCCGTGTGTACTCTTCCGGAACACAGTTGTGGACCCTCTACTGATGACCTTGACACATTAGGCAAGCTTTCTTCAATTAACTTTCTATTTTCTTGCTGTGTTTGCTGGACCAATATGCTTAGTCTGCTTACAGTTTCCATTAACTCTGCCGTGGTCTTCTTCATATCAGCCATCTGTGAACTTATTTCTTGATCGACTAACCTTTTTACTGATCTATCCACATTTTCTACACTATTGGACCTAACTGAATGCCTACTTGTACTCTGACCTGATACGTAAGTTGGTAACGTATATGCATATGGATGAACATTAGGGTCGTTCGCCATTATAGTTCCCGATAAATTCCTAATCTGCCCGGTATTTTTCTCAGCCATTTCTACTATATATTTCGACCTAGATTTCGGTGTATTTGGTTTATGAGTTTTGTTTAATACGTGCGGTGTAGAACGGTTTAAGTCGAATTGAACCTGCCTCACTATTTTTCGCGATCTAGTTCCAGGTGGGCTTTTATTCATAATCTACGAGGTGACTAATAAAAATAATTACCCCCCTTCACTTCTAAAAATTGTAGACTATATAAATATATAAAAAAGAATTGGCAAATTTCGCCAATAAAAATTGGCAGTATTATAAGTACATGCATACCATAAACAAATGGAAAAAAATAGAATAAAAAAGTAATAAAAAAAATATAAATTATAATCAATGTAGAAATGTTTTCTATTGTAGTGATCTGTCATCTAGCTACTCTTAATTTAAGATTGCAACTCTGTGTTATTATCTAGCTACTCTTATCTTTAAGTAACAACTCTGTGTTATTGAACATAGGTTTATAGAAAATGCAACCATGTTTGGATTAGCATATCCGGGGCATTATATTTTCGGCATTAGAAGAATAAACACATTGCATATTAAAACTAAATTAAAAGTGTTTCAATTCATCGATTTACATTTGCTCTTTATAAAATCAGGTGTGGGGTGCAACTGTTGTACCAGTGTTAAAGTAAAATTAATAAAACTTAAAGGATGCAGAAAATTAAAATGGATTTGCGACCAAGCCGCCAAGCACTAGTAAGTGCACTTGCTGCAGCCGGCGTAGATTTCCCCGAGTCGGCCACACTAAGCCAGCTTAAAGCGTTATATGAGACCATTCCGAAAGGGGAAGATGATGAATGTTTGGCTAATTATAACCCCTTAGTAGAAATTTAATCAAATAATCCAGAATTGCAGATATCCAATGATGCCTCAGCTGCCGGTAATATTTTGGACAATTTACAGGTTTCTGGTGCCAATGTACTTTCTGTAAATTCGTCTGCCGATGAAGCCGCGGCTATTGAACTACCTGCTGGCAAAGTTTCTGATGCGCCTGCTGACAACGTGCCCGCTGTTAAATGTTTATCTTCATTTGTGACTGCCGTAAACGTGCCCGATGTCAGCCATTTTTCTACAAACGTGCCTGAAGCCTCAAATTGGAGGAAAATTTACAATCAGCAACCTCCGGCCTTCGTCATATTGATTTAGCAGAGCTTGACGCTGCTGTACTGCTGTTTAGTGGGGATGACCACTATGATATAAAAAAATGGTTTACTGTATTCGAAGACTACACAAGTTCGGCTGCGTACACTGAAAAAGAAAAGTGTGTTGGAGTTCGTCGCCGGTTGGGTGGAACGGCCAAGCAGCATGTTATTAACATCGGACTGCTAGATTACAAGGATTTGAAGGCAAGTTTAGAAGCGTTGTTTAATCGAAAAGTGTCTAAACATGAAATATACGAACAACTGCGGTTAAGAAAAATAAAACCCAATGAATCATGTATGGGTTACGTAGTGGCGATGCAGTCTATTGCTTTGAAAGCTGAAATAGAGGAAAGAGAATTGGTCGACTTCATCATCGATGGCATTCCAGATAATTCGAATGCTATTACTCGTCTTTATGGTGCCAGAACTATAAATGAATTAATTGGCCGTATGGATAGCTACGAACCAAAACGTCAACAGGCACGGATCGCAGCGACTAGAGCCATCAGCGCTACAGCGGTCAACAAATCGAAAACGGCTGAGGCTAAAACACCTGAAACTGAAGTCCGATGTTACAACTGCTCTCAGTTTGGCCACTACCAGAGCAAATGCCCGAAACCAAAGCGTCCAGCCAACTCATGTTTTGTCTGTGCTGAAGTAGGGCATTTCCATCAAAACTGTCCTAAAAAGAAGGGATTGACTGCTGCAATACACGATGCCAATGAAGATGCTGCTGTAGATGCATTCCAAACGGTAAGTGGTGCCTTCATTAAACAAGATAAGCGCACTGAGGTAATGAAATTTTTTTCTCTGTTTGACACTAGTAGCCCTATTAGCTGTGTAAGAAAGTCCCTGGTACCGTTTTTAATTGAAGATGAAAAAATATTGACGTCATATCGGGGTATAGGAAATAAGAAAATAAGTATGTTCGGTCGTGTTCAATGTGAAATTTTTTTCGGAACCAAAAAAGTTAATCATAAATTTTTAATTTTGCCAGATGATGAAGCTGTTGTACCATTTCTAATTGGGCGTGATCTTTTATCAAAATTAAATATACAATTACGCCAAATAAGGCTGTGTTATGCTAAGGATAAACTTGTAGAAATGAATTTAAAAAATACAAATAAATAACCAAACAGAAAAACAATCAGTGCGCTTATGTCGTTTAATTTGTACAGGGTTCCCCAAGAAGTAGTAAAGGTTCCAATCAGGGGGGATAATTTAAATTTTTTAAGTATATTACCATTTTATGTAAATAGTACTGAAAATTAAAATGATAAAATAACTGAATGTAACAATAATTGCAAATGGTTGGCAGAGTTCTCAAACGAAAATGAAACAGTTGTTTCCGAATTGGTAGAGTCTGGTGGTAATTTAAGTGATTTAGAAATTATTGAAGAAAACGGGGAATGTGAAGAGTTGATGCAAATAGTTTGTGTAGTAGAGACTGATAATGAATTGGATGTCGATTGCAAATTAAGTTCAGTGGATTCTTTTTCTTTAAAGCCGGTTATTGAGAGCAACTATTTAAACGATATGGATAGTCTTAGGAAACCAACAGATTATTGTATGAAAATAAGATTAGTTAATGACGTACCGGTATAAAGCGGACCTCGTCGACTTTCATATCACGAGCGATGCGAGGTGAAAGTAAAACTAGGGCAATTATTGCAAGGGGGCATAATACGTCCAAGCGATTCTCCATACGCATCCCCGATTGTGTTGGTAAAAAGAAAAAAACGGAGATCTGAGAATGTGCGTCGATTACCGGTCATTAAATAAGATCACGTTGAAAGATAATTACCCTTTGCCTATTATTGAAGACTGTTTGGATTACTTAGGTAATAAAAGGTTTTTTACAACTCTTGACCTGGAAAACAGTTTCCACCAAGTGCCGATGCACGAAGACTCAATTAAGTATACCGCGTTTGTTACTCCGCTGGGACAATTTGAATATTGTTATATGCCTTTTGGGCTTAAAAATGCAGGAGCCGTTTTTCAGCGTTTTATAAATAAGGTGCTAAGGGAATTTATTGATGCTGGGAAAATAGTTGTGTATCTAGACGATATTAGTATAGCTACTAAAACATTTGAGGAACATTTACATATTTTGGCTGAGGTGTTAAGTGCATTAAGAGAGGCTGGGTTAAAATTGAACTTAAAGAAATGCAAATTCGCGTATCGGGAACTGGACTATTTAGGTTATCGGGTTAATGAAAACGGTATACGTCCTAATAATGATCACATTAAAACTATCCAGGAGTTCCCAGTGCCAGCAGATCACGACGAGGTAGAAAGATGTTTAGGGTTGTTTTCATACTTCCGTCGGTTTGTTTTTGATTTCTCTAGAATAGCAAGACCGTTAACAGATTTAAGAAAGAATTAAGCTTTTGCTTGGACAGATGAATGTGAAAAGGCTTTCCTTACTTTAAAGCAAAAATTGGTTAGTGGTCCTGTGCTAGCTGTTTATAGTCCCCTTCGCGAGACAGAGCTACATACTGACGCCAGTGCAAGAGGCTTCAGAGCAGTACTTTTGCAAAGACAGGAAGACAATAAGTTCCATCCGGTTGCATACTATTCAAAGTGTACTTCGGAAGCTGAATCTAGGTATCATAGTTTCGAGCTGGAAACGCTTGCGATTATATATGCCTTAAAGCGGTTTCGAGTATATTTGGAGGGAACTTCATTTACAATCGTTACTGATTGCAACTCGCTTGCGCTAACTTTGAGTAAAAAACTGATAAACCCGAGAATAGCAAGATGGGCATTAGAGTTGGAAAATTATGACTACACTATTCGACACCGTAGAGGCGAATTAATGTCTCACGTTGATGCATTAAGTCGTTCACTCTTTATTGCTATGATTGATGGGGGTGATATTGATATGAATATACAGGTTACGCAAACGAGGGACACGAATATACAGGCTATTCGAAGAAAGCTGGAAACAGAAGACTTGGATGATTTTGTGTTAGACAACGGGTTAGTTTTTAGATTAGGCGCTAGAGGACAAATGCAATTATATGTTCCTGCTGAACTAGAAGAGAACGTCATGCGGTTAACTCATGAGAAATACGGTCATGTGGGTATTGAAAAATGTATGAAGTAAATAAAAAAATACTATTGGTTTCCAAATATGCGAGATAAGTTGAACAAATTTATACGAAATTGTCTTAAGTGCATTTTTAACTCAGCCCCACACAGAAAGAATGAAAGAAATTTGTATAATATAGACAAAAAACCTATTCCTTTTGACACACTGCATATTGACCACTTCGGCCCTTTGCCATCAATAAAATCAAAGCGAAAGCATATTTTAGTAGTAGTTGACGCGTTTACAAAATTTACAAAGGAAGCGTGCTGCGCATTAAACAAATATTTTGAAAACTATAGCAGGCCACGGCGAATAATTAGTGACCGCGGAACATGTTTTACGGCTAACGAATTCAATTCATTTTTGTCAGAGCGCAACATTGTGCACGTAAAAACTTCTGTAGCGTCGCCTCTGTCAAATGGTCAAGTGGAGAGATTAAATAGAGATTTAAGGGCTATGTTGGCTAAATTATCAGAACACATGGAACACTCCGATTGGGTCGATAAACTGACAAAGGTAGAATTTGCTATTAATAATACAGTTCACAGTGCAACAGGGCATTCACCAAGTAGGTTGTTGTTTGGAGTAGAACAAAGGGGCGAAATAGTCGATGAACTGACAGAATATTTGCAGGATATGTACACTGAAAGAGAAGATCTGAGTTTAATTAGGGAAGAAGCAAAAGAATCCATTGAGAAGTCTCAATCAAACAACCTGAAATATTTTAATGACTGTCACAAACCAACCAAGTTATTCGCGGTGGGAGACCTAGTAGTCTTAAAGAATGTCGACACATCAGCTAGTGTAAACAAAAAATGAATACCAAAATATCGTGGGCCATATGTGATTCGGAAACAGTTGGGTAATGATCGTTATGAAATTTCTGATGTAGAAAATTGTCAAATTACACAAATGCCGTATAGGGGCACAGTTGATTCTAGTCGCTTAAAAAAATGGTTGGAACCTAGGGATTATGATAATGTCGTATGGAACTCTGAAGGCAGCACTAGTGAATATGAAGATTATGAGTTTTTAGATGAAGATCTTTTGGTACAAGATTGACAAGCGAGGTCGATTGTATTGTCAGGTCGGCCGAGATTGTAGTGATCTGTCATCTGGCTACTCTTAATTTAATATTGCAACTCTGTGTTATTATCTAGCTACTCTTATCTTTAAGTAACAACTCTGTGTTATTGAACATAGGTTTATAGAAAATGCAACCATGTTTGGATTAGCATATCCGGGGCATTATATTTTCGGCATTAGAAGAATAAACACATTGCATATTAAAACTAAATTAAAAGTGTTTCAATTCATCGATTTACATTTGCTCTTTATACTATAATAAAAAAATAATATTAAATACTAAAAAAAACTACAAGTACGATAAAAAAAATTACTACAAATACTAATAACTACTAACACTTAATTCCCAAAAGATTAAAATGTACTAACTTATTAAAAACAAATAAATAAGAAGATATTAATAATAAAAAAATTCATTCCCCTTTCGCTTTTATATTAATAGCTACTTTAATCCAAATTTGTATATATTATGTATGGGTTCCGGACATAATGGACGGATGTGGAGGTCTAAGCGGTTAAAAAAAATTACGCATGTCAAATGTGGCACGAAAAATACTTCTAATACAAATTTTTCTTCCCTTTGGAGTTCTTCTAGCGTGTTCCCTCGTACTTCAAATTAACATTCACTATTAACGAGATTACGAGTGATTGTTGATGACATATTATACAACTTACCTCGTGATATAATCGGCACGAGAGGCTATTTCAAACTTTCACTTTCAGTTGTTAATGAAAAGTCCAACCCTGTACAGTTCTACTACATGCAGTAGCGTTGCCATCCTAGTGTGAGTATTTCATACTACCGTTTCTACACTACTCTTATACACACACTCATAACTAGATACACATCTTATCTTTTCATTACTTGCCTGTCATCATCAACCCCACATGTAAGTATATTGAAAATTTTTAATTTTATAAAATGTTATCTTTTCTTTCATGTTTCAATGACAATTTTGAAGGAACTTAACCCTGATATCCACGTTAGTGTTGACCTGTATCGTTCCTGTCAAAAATCAACGTGTATTCCAAAAAAATCTCATCCTTCTTTCTTTTTCTTTTTTTTCAGCTTTCCACATCAACAACAAAACCAAACCCCCTATCCTACACCCCATACTAACCATTTAACTACAAAAAAAATTCACATAGACCACTAACACCAAATATTCAGCAATTTATCCCAGTGAGACTCGGGCAGAAGGTAGTGTCTCCATTGGTCGCAAGCCCCTCTCCACTTACTATGAAAAACCCACTGGACAAGGGCAGGAGTAGTGGCTCCACTGCAATATGCCCCTCCATATGAAGTGTTCAAAACCAACCATCGGGGCAACGGCAGGAGTGGTGGCTCCGACAAAAATTTGCCTCCCCCTGAAAAGTATCTACCAGGGATGACGCTCCCAGGCTTTTACAGCCGCATCCCGACCTAAATCGTGACCCGTCTACGCCAAATTTTTTTTTCCCCCCGTTGCCAGTGGCGTGTGTACTCTTCCGCAACAGCGGTCTATGAGGAACTTAAATTAAAGTATTACAATCCAAAAGTCATAAACAACTGCGAAATCTGCATTTTAGAAAAGTAAGACCGTAACCCACCTAAAATACCTTACAACGTAACAGCAACGCCAAACAAACCACGAGAAATAATTCACTTCGACGTATTTTTCACTCTAGAGAAGAAGCAATTATGCAATGCAATGTAATAGCTTTTCCAATAAACGGAAGGAATTGCGGCGAATTTATGAATAAACTAATGCAAGTTATTAGTATGTTCGGGAAAGTTGGAAAAATAGTTGAAGACAACGAATTAGGATTCAAAGTATCGGAAATGCAAACCTTTCTGGAAAAAGAAAACATTAGTATACACTATACCTCAAACAGCAATCATACATCTAATGCCGACATAGAGAGATTACACAATACAATAAATGAACATATACGACTCCTAAAACATGACGAAAAGACTAAAGTCGGGACAATTGAAGAAAAAATTATGAGGATTATAGGATTTTATAACAATACCATCCATAGCACCACCAGTATCAAACCCATATACTTTGTGAATGGTAAAATAAGCGAGGAGAGGTACAAATGTATACACGATCGAATAGAAGCTAAGAAAGATAATACATATCTAAATTAAATAAAAATAGAGTAGATGTAAATTTAAAAGAAGGAATCAATTATATTAAGGAAATAAGAGATGGAAAAAATCACAGAAGGTATAGAAAAGTCGATGCGAACAAAATTGACGACGACCCTTTACAGACTAAACGAACCGGGCAAAAGTACTATAAAACACATGTAAACCCCAAAAAGAAATACCAAACCATAGACAACTCTAATAACTAACGAGACCCTAATCGACTCTCTTTGCAGATGACTACATGGATACTTACAGCGACATTTCTCACAACCGTTCTTTACCAATCAATTGACATACAGGACTTAACCAACAATAACGGCTAATTGGCAATAAAATTGGAAGACGCAAAAATCATCGAACATTACAGCAAAATAATACACATTGTCAACACAACCTATTATTCAGAAACACTAGACTTAATATCAAAAAATATACGTACTTTAAATACAACATCCACGGAAACAAAGACCCTACTAGACACAACTACAGAGAACTTAATTTTACTAAAAGCCAAGGTAGAAAACCTCATTCCACATTTCGGACCAAAACGGGGACTGGTAAACATACTAGGAAAGGGACTAAAAGTTATAGCTGGAACAAGGGACGATGAGGTTCAAATTAATGAATCATTAAAATCATTATATAAAACCCAGGAGGCCCTAACTGAGCGAACAGATAAACTTACATACTTTAACAGTGTAATTTCATCTCAAATTCATAATATTACAAATCATATAAACAAGAAACAAATCTTAATAGAAACTTACCTTAACGAATTCAAAAACTATATACAGAATAAAATAGCAACACTAGAAGACGAAGTTACATTTATGGCAGATGACATTTAACTCCTGAAAGACCATATAGATAATATCGGACAAATTATATTTTCCAGCAAACTTGGTATTATACCCTCAGACGTACTAACAAAAACCGAAATAAACCTCATAGAAGTTTTTGAAAGCTATACTAACATAAAAATAACCGTAGGTGTATACGATTCCATGATTATGATAATTCTTCTTATACCACAATACTGGAAAGAACCTCTTTCAAAAATCATATTTGAACCAATACCTAATAATCATAATTACTCTATAAGCTTAGAAAATAAGGAAGTTCTTCTAGATGGGAATAATAATATTTTTAATACCAATGTAAAAGATAATTTGAAAAAGAATCTAATTAAACTAAACGATTCATGTCTGTAGGTTTTTTAAAGAAAACACTTATAATTTTGATGAATTATTAAATTAAAAATATTTATTCAGATGTAATGTGCTTAAGATTAAATTTAAATGTTTTCTGTTCGATAGTCCAAAGTACTCTAAAAACCTGTCCTTTATCCCACATCGATCCGGAGTCGCCACCAATCCCCACAGTCGGCCCTCCTGCATGGTCTTTCGACCCGAAAGACGGTGTCCATTTCCCCATATTCTCTGCCACTGTTTTGGTCTTTCTTGGGCCTTCACTTTCGCCAATCTTTTCGACCTCATATCGATCGTGGTTCAAACGTTTAACTACCCTATATGGACCAAAATATTTGGGTCTTAATTTGAGGCCCGCTCCGAATTGGGTATGTTTAACCGCCACCAAGTCATTCATATACAGGCGCTCTTACCCTATTCCTGTTAAATGACTTTCTGTTCTCCTGAATTTTTGCTATATTCTCCCTGGCTTTATCCCGAATTTCATTCCTTTCCGAATCTAACTCCTTTATAGCGAATTCCTCAATGAGTCCACGCATATCGCTATGCTCTTTTGACCGCATTTCTATTCCTGTGAGAATTCTTAATGGTGAAACCCCTGTACTTCGAGGTGGTGTGTTATTTATACACTGTTGAACTCTGTCCACATATCGGTACCACTGGTTAAGATTTTACACACACAATTCGGACAGCAATGAAACTACTATTTTATTTATACGTTTAACTTGGCCGTTACCTCTCGGGACACCTGTAGCAATAAGAAGATGCTGTATGTTCTGCCCCCTACAAAATTCTTCAAACGCATTGGATGTGAAAGCAGTTCCTCTATCTGAAATAATCCTCTCTGGGTTTCCAAAAATGGCTGATTGCTGCTTCAATTTATTTAATTCTTCCTCTGTACCCGTGCTTCTCGTAGGATACAGCCACACAAACTTAGAAAATCCATCCACTACGACCAGTATGTGATTGTACCTTTAGGAGTTTGATCCATTGGCCCAACATGATCAATGTGATATGTCCTTAATAGTCTATCCGATTTGTCGATGGGATTCAAAAGACCTTTCCTCTTCCCAGTTTTGGCTTCATTGACCAAACATTGCATACAGCTTCGGACCACTTTTTCGACTTTTCCCATGATTTCAGGAATATGAAACTCCCTCTCCACCAACTCTCGTGTTTTCTTACAGCCAAAGTGTCCCTCGCGATGTGCAATCTGTATTATTTCTTCTTCCATACTTGCAGGAATTACTACTAATTCTCGGTTGGGGTCTTTGTAAAGAAGATCATATTTCAGATAAAAGTCTTCATAGGAATGAATGGGCCTTTACCCATTCATCTTTCAGTTGTGCTTCCCTTAACCGGTATTTAACAGAATCTTCCACTAATAGGCACGAAACTCTGCTTAATGCATCCACGTGGCGCATTTTAGTTCCATACCTATGCTCTATCTTAAAATCAAACTCCTGAAGAAACATTGCCCACCTCGAGACCCTTAAAGGCAAGTCTTTTTTTTTATCGTCATAGCGAAGGCATTGCAATCTGTTACTATTGTAATTCGGTTATCCATTAAGTAAACCCTCCATTTTCTTAAAGCCTCAACAATTGCAAGAACCTCAAGTTCATACGAATGGTATTTGCGTTGAACATCCGTTGTTTTTCGACTCATATACTCAATGGGTAGGGTGCTTTAAAACCATGGGAGATAAGGCCATGATGGCTTTATTGCTCAATTGAATGGGAGATAAAGCCATAATGGCCTTATTGCCCAATCATTGAGAGATAATGTCATATTTAAAATTTTGCGAAATGAGAGATATAGCCATATTTTTTTTCGCAAATGAGAGATAAAACCATATTTTCTCAGAATATTGTTATGCATGGTGTAAACATTCTGAAAAAGGGAAATGTGACGCACGCAGGAAAACTTTATTCAGCGAAGCCACCTGCCGTGTCCTACTGGAGGAAAAAACCCCTAAGCGCGGCCGCAGGCCGCCACCCAGAAAAACTTTAGTATGCGAAGCCAGATTTCTATACTTGACTTTAGTGTTTCCGGAAGTGAAAACTATTAATCAATGTAAAATGCAAAAGTTCTTCAAAACTGAAATGAGAGATAAAGCCATTTTCTAATATCGCTAATGTGAGATAAGGCCATGATGGCTTTATCTCCCATTCAAATGAACAAAAAAAATAAAAGACTTTATCTCTCTTTTGAATGAGAGATAAAGTCTTCATGGCCTTATCTCCCATGGTTTTAAAGCACCCCACCTACTCAATTGGGTGCAGTTGTTGATCCTCCGTGTCTTTCTGAAGCAATACACCTCCGTAACCATACATACTCGCATCCGTGTGTACTTCAGTTATAGCTCTAGGATTGAAAAGATTTAAGACTGGCGCGTTTATTAAAATAGTCTTCAGTTGATTAAAGGCAATCATTTGGATATCTCCCATTTTAAAACCAACATTATGCCTCAACAAATCAGTTAACGGTCTAGCTATTGTAGCATAATTGCATACGAATCGTCTAAAATACGATGTAAGTCCCAAAAATCGTTGAAGCGATTTCTTGTCCCCTGGAGTTGGAAATTTTGCGACTGCAGCTGTTTTTTCCGACGACGGTTTAATCGTGGAGTGTTCCACTATATACCCCAGGAAATTCACTCCTTTTCGCAAAAAATGACACTTCTCCCACTTAATTTGAAGTCCATGTTGCCCAGCGACGCGTAACACCCTCTTTAGTTTTGTGACATATTCCTCCTCGTTTTGTGATGGGATTATAATATCGTCGATATATATGACAATAGTGCCCTCCTGAATAAGGTCCCTATACACCGAGAATATAAATCGCGAAAACACTGCCGGTGAATTTGAAATTCCAAACGGCACGTATAAGAACTCATACTGACCATTATGTGTAACAAAAGAGGTGTACTTTCTCGAACTCTCTTCCACAGGCACATGAAAAAAAACCATTTCTTAAGTCTAGAGTCGTAAATATCTTTGCAGACTGCAATTTGTGTAAAACATCATCTATTAAAAACATAGGAAAATTATCTCTTATTATCTTTTCATTCAGTTTGCGGTAATCGCAGCACAATCTCTTGCTGCCGTCCTTCTTGCCTACCAATACAACCAGAGCTGCGTACTCCGAGGTACTCGGCTGTATAATACCGTCTCGCAGCCACTCTTTTACCTGCTTTTCTACGATGTGTTGATCTCCAAACGATAATCGGCGGGGTCTCTGAAATATTGGTAAGTCATCTGAAAGAATAATTTTCATCTCAATGGGGGATGATACCGGTCGATCTGGTGTGTAATTATCAATTAAAGTTCGAATTTCCTGTTTTCTTTCATTCTCTAAGTAAGACAAATCCCACTTGTCATCGTCATCGTCATCGTCAATTATAACAGTAGAACAAAACTTTTCGAACTCGCTTTCAGCTTTCCCTATAACTACACCCTTAGCATCGAATTGTTCTTCTTGTTTCTTGCTCTTTACGAATATTGCTCCACCAGAAGTCATTATTATATTCGCATGCTGTAGAATATCGTTACCGATTGCTGCCGGATAAACGAAATTATTTGCCACGAAGAACTTTAAATCAAAATTAATGCCATCTATGGTGATTGCCCTTTTGAAATACCCGATACAGACCAATCTGAAATCACCTGCTGTAATAAAACTCTGAACATCCTCAACAAAATTTACATCTCCCAAACTCCTAAAAATGTCAAGTCTCACTATAGAAATGTCACTGCCTGAATCAATTATCGCAGAAAATTTAACTCCATTAATTTCGATATCCTTAAAGTTACGATGTGCCAATGATCTATTGCCGATGTCTACAGTATTATCGCGAAAATTGCCGACCATGCACGAATTCTCTACTTCGCTTTTCACATTTGAACTTTTCCGATCTTTGCACTCAAATGATTTGTGACCCTCTCCTCCACATTTGAAACACTTAATGTTCGTCGACTTACAATGCTTGGCTAAATGATTTTCTTTACCGCATTTGTAGCATTTTCTTTTCGTTTTTGTATCATCCTTTGTTTTCTCCTCCTTTATCGGTTCCGAAGGTGCTCTTGAGGTTGATGCCTGGGGAGCTGATCCTCGAATCTTTTCGTACGTTTTCAATTTATCCTTTAAATCATTAATATCCTTAGCCTGATATAAAATGCTCTTGCCAAATTTGGAATCGGGAATCCTGTCCACAAAATACTGAATTAAACTCTCCTCATCTAATCGTATAGGTTTTCCGATTTCCATAAGAGTGTAAAGGTATTCCCTATAGGTCTCGTTGCTCTTCTTTCTACGATCCTTCAACATTTTGTGCACTTCCCAGGCAGGTAATTTGGTACCGAACTCCTCTGTAAGTGATTTTTTTAGAGAGCTCCAGCTCTTAATGCCACTTTCACGACGAATGAACATTCGTGCCGCACCATTTAGCAACTGTTTGGCATAAATAAATTTCTGTAAATCAGACCACCCAACTGCCTCCGCGTTGCTCTCAAAATCACTGACCCAGCTATCAACGTCCAAACTATCTGCACCACAAAATGTCGAAAGTGAATCCTCTATATCGCGTAGGGTAAATACACTTCTACCAATACATACAGCGGCACCCTGTTGTGATCCAACATCACCGTACTCCGAGTCGGAATCCCCTGCATTCAGGCCAAAGTGTTGTATGAGTCTACTCCTAAGCTCCTCTTTCCGTCCCGCTGTACCTAAACCCAACTCACCCAATTTTGTCCGTAGGCCCTCAACATTCAACCCCAAAATCCCCTGTCTGTCCATTGTCAGGTATACGTAACAAAATAATGCAAAATAAAGTTATAAAAAATAAGTAAAAGTAAAAAATAGGTATGTATACACAAAAATAAGTTTAAATATGCGTGAAATATTTCAAAATTCACAAAATCAATAATCAAAGTTTTAGTTAACTCAATTCGCAGAAAAGATTTTACGTTACAAAATAAAATTAATAGTAATCCGACACAAAAATAAAAGAAAATACGTTACAAACTTAAAATCCAATTCAAAAATTATTTCAAACCAAATTAAAATCTACGTTAAAATTTCTAATTCAAAATCGAATAAATTTAAATTTCGCCTAAAATAAAAGAAAGATGAATTCCAATTTGATTAAAAAAACACATACAAAAATTCTCTGAATCCAATTAGATTCTCTCTGACTTCAAATATTTTACAACACCAAATTGAAACCAACTCTCCCACTCTTAAAAAAAAAATACAAAACCAAATTCAAATAAAAATACAAATGCAACTTATCATTAAATGATCCACTGCTCAAGCTCCGCCTCTAGAATTTCATCAGCGTAATCGAATTTATCTTGGCATCTTCTTTTGGTACTGCGCAACTTCAACCCTTATTTTTCCAAGTAAATGTGTATGATATTGCTTCTCTTTTAACACTTTGTTGCTGGTTGCATAAGTTGACTTTTCTCTGTGTTCGACGCTGCTTACGTGTGTGCGAGTTTCTTCCTCACAACTGTTTTTTTATTAACGAGTATATTGTTTGTTATTGTCTTTCTCTTGCGCATTCACAAGCTCAGTGTTTTTTATTTGATATTTTGCTTTCTTGTTGTTATAATTTTTGCACAATTCGTTGTTTTATTGTTTTTTTTATCTCTTTTTAACTTTCTTAGTTTAATTCTCTCATTAAAAAAAACTTCTTCTAAAATAAATGTTTTTCTCTGTTGTAATTTTCAGTGGACTTCAATATTTCTGTCTTTCTCTAAAGATGATACTTTCACATTTTAATGAATTTAAATTTCACCAATAAAAAAAAAAAATTCTATTTACAACACTTTTCAGTATGTGCGTAAATATGTATTTAATTTTCACTTTTCCAGCAATTTTCATATAGATTTCACTCAGAAGTTTTTGCTTTGCACTCAGTTTGTTTTTCTTCTTCTTTTTTTTATGTTGTGTTAAATATTCTCTTGTTATTTTCTCATAAATTTTATCTTGCGACACTCAGTCTTAAATATTTTGGAATTTACTCAGTTTTCTATAAATGTCTCTTTATATGACATGCAGTCGTAATATTATTTTTCTTTAACAAATTCACTTGTATTCAAAGCGTTTTTACTCTTAAAACTTTGATATTCACTCAGATTTTTTAATGTTTACTCAGATTTTCTTAATGTTCACACAGATTTTTTTAATGTTCACTCAGATTTTTACATTCTTAAAATTTTCACTTTAAGTTGACCTTTCCAAATTTGGAACCACTTCAAAATATTTTCCAGCACTCAGCACTTAATATTCTAATATCAACTTTTTTTTTGGAAAACATTTAAACAATTTCAAAGCACATCCCGGTTGAGCCCCCAAAATGTAGGTTTTTTAAAGAAAACACTTTTATAATTTTGATGAATTATTAAATTAAAAATATTTATTCAGATGTAATGTGCTTAAGATTAAATTTAAATGTTTGCTGTTCGATAGTCCAAAGTACTCTAAAAACCTGTCCTTTATCCCACGTCGACACTAACCTGTTGTTCGCTAGAGCCACACCCTAATTCTCGTTAGTTTCAATTAGTCAGTCTTAAAAACGCAGAGTCGCACTCCTAAAAAGCGTGGCCACTCCGGGTGATCCGGGCGTTGCCACCAATCCCCACATGTCTAACAAAAATAATACATTTTAAAAAAGCACAGTGTGATATGGAAAAATTAGAAAGAACTATTGTAACAGAATTTTTACCTGGTATCCTAGTATTTAATAATTTTTATGATAAAATCAAACAGAACTGCAATAAAAATAATATAAATATGAAAGGAAATTTTCTTATAAAATTCCAAAACTGTGAAATAACAGCATTAAATAAAACATACTTACGGCCCTTTTCACAATATAAAATTAAATTAATTTAACAAGAAAATTAACAAACTGTCGGTTAGGTTAACAAGCACTTTTTACCAACGGTTACGATTATCTGTTTCACCATCTTCCGGTTACTTAACGCAAACATTAGATAGAAACTGTGGCAATACCACCTCTGTTTGTAATGAGAAACATAAAACTGATATTTAATATAAAATATTTTTTTTAAATTTAAAAATTATAAATTAAAAAGTATTTGCTTTTAGTTTAAATAACCTATAAGCAATATAAGGGAACAAATTTGATCAAGTGATAGTGAAAAACGATTAAACGGCTACGTCTGTGCAAAAATAACTCCTGCGAGCACAACATTTTGTACAAAAAAAAAACAAAATGGGATGTTGGACTTATGTACATATATTTTTATATGGCCCTTTAACTCTTAATTATTTGTACCAGCTCATGTTTATCATTGTGAAAGTGTGTTTTTGTCCAAAATATCATGTAACATTGGGTTATGGGCGACATTGGGTTATTGTAATAGTCTATCAACTTTTTTTTAACTTTTAATGGTGGTAAATTTATATTGGGAAACAAAATTGGATGTGTAAGAAGTCTTTAATTTCTCATTTTACACATTCCAAAAAATAATTATTCAAAATATATTTTATTTTTGCGATTTGTACCACTTTTTTCGGTATTTTTTATTTATTAAAAACTTAACCGGGATTTTTCATTCGGTTATATTTAACAGCAACTTTTCCGTTAACTATTTTCGGTTATGTGTTAATCATTAATTGTGAAAAGCAAATTTTACTAACTTACGGTTAATGTTTTGATTAAAATTTAATCACATATTGTGAAAAGGGCCGTTAAATGTAAAAATTCAAATATATGATAAATTTATTTTACCCAACAAAATTACTAAAATAGATAAAAACCAAATAATATAACCAGTTTAAGGCTAGAATCTTTGTGTTTTGCCCAAACAATACAAGAAGAAACTATTAAATCAATTATATATCAAAATAAAAATATTAATATAGTCGCCATAAGCATAGACATAATAATAATATTTGTTATAATAATCCTAACAACAACTTTCTTTTTTAAGAAAAAAGTGTCAATCTTTAAACTTTCGTCGGAACCTCAAGCTAACAGTGGGGGAGTTATGGTTACCCTAATATCATGATCACACCTAATAATATAATAAAACACGCGCAACATAGAATAATGCTTTCACTTATATGTTTTAAACTTTTTCGTGTCCGGTCACACGAGCAAAATTAATAATAATGGCAATATTATTACATGTTAATTAAACAGTAAACAATTCCCTAGAATTGAACTATTACGAAATTGAGTGCAATTGCACTTGCTTGTGATAACCACAAACAAGTTAAATAATAAATTTAACGTTTCCGGTCGCGCAGACAAAATTACTAATAATTTTGCCATAAAGTAAAAATACGGTAAACAATTCCACAGTATTGTTTACCAAAAAGTCATTACCAAATTGAATGCACTTATTTGTGATCAACACAAATAAGTTCATTCATGCTTCCGGTCAGCAATTCCTCAGAATTGCTTACCGGCAAGATTGACACAAAAGAAGGGTATATAAAGTAAGGTAAAATCTTAGTTAAGGTGGGTAGTTTTGATAATCAGTAAAGTGCAGTTCAAGTGCTAGTCTTAAGTTACATTTTAAGTGAATTAAAATTAATCAATAAAGTGAACTTATTTTTTTTAACGAAAAATAAAGATCCTTTTACTACTTTCCTACTATTCATATTAAAGCTAGATGATCATCTTTAACGGAAGAAAATATAACCGTTTTAAATTGCTTAAGTTAAAAATAAAATATCTAATATACTCAATATCAATGAAAAACAATATTCTGATGAAAAAATAACAAAACAAGTGCTATATTCGGCTATGCCGAATCTTTGATACCTTCCACCGACAGGAGTGGGCTCTATGTGATAAAAACAAATATATTTATAACTAAGCTTCATAAAAATGAACTTCAGCATTAAAATTGGTTGCGGTTGAGACTTATATTAAATTATTGACCGACAAACAGAAAGTTTTATGCTTTTCTTTTTAGAAGCTTGAACTAGCTTGAGTAAAATATCATTATTCGTAACAGTTTTAGCCGAACTAAAATGATTATCAGGAGGGTAAGTTGTAATGGAACCAATCGTCCCAAAATTCTGAAGACTGATTTTTGGTATAATAAAAAATATATTAGAATAAATTTTAATACAGTATTGTAATTAGTTGAAGAGTTAACAGTGAATTTCAGAAGGCTGTTTAATATGGGATCTAACGTAAATTACGGACCGTATTTCACAAAACTGCATGATATTATTTCTGGCTATATGAATCTATGTTGGAAGAAATTTTACCGCAATATCTATATCTGTTACGGTTTTAGGTGATTTAATTATTTTCCCAAAATGGGCTTTATTTGGTTTTAGGCGTAATAAACTGTTTCCCGGAGTAGGGTTTATATGGGGCCTAAAGTAAATTATATACCGATCTTCACGAAATTACAGTGTGCTTTCTTGTCACATGTAACTGTGACGTAGCAAATTTTATTATGATAGCATTATGCATTACGGTTTTAGGCGTACTAAACTGTTTTCGGGAGTAGGGTTTATATGGGTCTAGGGATAATTATGGACCAATCTTCACGAAATTTAGCAGTGTGATTTCTAGTCCTATAAAACTTTGCCGCGCCGAATTTAATTATGATAGCATTATTTATTTCGGTTTTAGGCGCACTAAACTGTGTTGCGGGAGTAGGGTTTATATGGGGCCTAGTGTAAATTATGATGAAATTTGATTGTTATACGTATGTATAAAAATAGTGAATAAGATGATGTGGTGAATGAATGAAACAAATAAGATTGATAAAAATTATAATAATAAAATATATTGGGGGTATTCGCAAGGTGTGCTATCAAGTCATATCTTCATAATGTCCAAAATAATATTTTACAATTGTTTAAAAAAAAATATTGTTGTGTTTCAAACAACATAAAAAAATATTTTTTTTTTAAACAATTGTAAAATATTATTTAGGACATTATGACGATATGACTTGATAGCACACCTTGTGAAGCCCCCCATTGTATATAATTACTATTATAGATGGAGGTGAATGGTATGATCTGAAGTTGAATTGTATAGTATTATATCGTATGATATGGAATGATATATAATGGTATTTTGATGTATTGTGAGGTATGGGTTGGTATGGTTTTTCTTGTATGGTTTTTAATGATATTCCATGGTATTTTATGATAATTTATGGTATGATATGGATTTTTATGGCATAGAATTGAACGGTATGGAGTTGTATGTTGTGATATGGTATACTATTGTTATATATTGTGTGTTATGGGTTGGTATGGTATTGCAAGGGCTGACATGATATTGTATGGTATTCTGTTGTATTTTATGAGTTATTATTATTATATGGAATTGAATGGTATGATATGATGCTGAATTGTATATTATTATATCGTATGATATAGTATGGTTTTGTGATGTATTGTATAGTATGATATGGTATTTTATGGGTTGGTATGGTACTGTATGGTTTTTAATGATATTCCATGGTATTTTTGATAATTTATGGTATGATATGGTTTTTTATTCCATATAATGGAATGGTATGGAATTGTATGTTATGATATGGTATATTATTGTTATATATTGTGTGGTATGGGTTGGAATGGTATTGTATGGGTTGACATGATATTTTATGGTATTCTGCAGGGCTGTCAGATGTGGCGATTTCTCGCCAAACGTGGCGATTTTCAAACTTGTTTGGCGACCTAAATTTCGATTTGGCGACATGGCGATTTTTTGGCGATTTATAAAATAGTTGGCGATTTTGTTGGCTATATTTGATGAGCCATGAATTTGTTTTGAAATTTGTTAAACTCTCCATACGAAGAAATAATTTTTTTTTTATTCCAGTATTTCAATGTATGAAATTTGATGCATTCATAGGTATGACCAGTATTTAAAACTAAATTATGTTGAAATGGCTGATGAAGATAATGAAAATCTTCGAGAATTTTTTTTTTCACATTTAAATGTGCTCTTGAAAGAAGTAATAAGTAGAATTCTTTAAAAAATTAATATAATTAAAGTTTATGAACATTTTTTCCATTATAAAATGTGACATATTATCACAGATAAAATTAGTTGTTGTTAAAGATTTTTATGAATCCTAACGTACCTTTGGATGTTAATGAAATACAATCTAATTTAAATCAGTTTAGGCTAGCAATATATAGCTACAAGGATATGGCAGGTACGCATTGGCTGTTCTTTATATGTTGGTTATTACAACTTGTAGTAATGCCTGTGTTGAAATATTGAATTCCACTAAAACTCGCCTTCGAAATAGAATGCGATATGAAGTTATCGACACGTTTTAACGAGTTAAAAGTTATATGAATGTAAATAGTACATGTTGCATTTATTTTGTACCTTCACAATGTATTCCAAAAAAGAAGACAAAAGGAGAGTCTTCTCGGCGAAGTACGATATATAGCGTTTTCGATATATAATAGTACTGCAACTACATACAAATGTATTGTATATCCAATATTTGTTTAATACTTACCGCAAAACTTCTTGTTTTGTTGCTCTAAGTAGACTACTATAAAATATTTTAAACATTGCACATTTTTTGTGTCCACTTATAATTTTTACTTTGTTCTAAATAAAAATTAAGCAAAATATATCATGGCGACTTTTTTTAATTTTTGGCGTATTTTAGCGATACGGAACAAATTTTTTTTTTGGATTTACAAAAAAATATTTTTAATTATTCTTAAAATACGTATGTTATTGTCAAAAACTAAAAATTAAATGCTTTGGCGATTTTGGCGATTTTTGGCATTGGATTTGGCGAAAAAGTTCAAAATCAATCTGACAACCCTGGTATTCTGTTGATTTTATGAGTTATTATGATATGGAATTGAATGGCATGGAATTGAATGGTATGATCTGACGTTGAATTGTATAGTATTATATCGTATGATGTAGTATTATATTGTGATGTTTGTTATGGTATTGTATAGTATGATATGGTATGGTTTTTAATCATATTCTATGGTATTTTATGATAATATATGGTAGGTATTTTATGGGTTGTTATGATATGGAAATATATGGTATGGAATTAAATAGTATGATATAATATTTAATTATATGTTATTATATCGCATGATATAGTATGATGTTGAAATGACTTGTATGGTAGTGTATAGTATGATATGATATTTTATGGGTTGGTATTGTATGTCATGATAACGGTATTGTATGGTAATCTAGGGTACTGTGTGTGTTGGTATAGTATTGTATAATATTTTATGATAAAGTATCGTATTTTATTATAATTTGTACAATACCACAAATTATAATAAAATACAAATTATATGGTATTTTATGGATTGTATATCGTATGATATGGTATTGTATTGTATTGTATAATATTCTATAACATTTTATGATAGTCTATGGAATTGTGTGGGTTGATATAATATTGTATGGTATTGTATGGAATTTAATGGTATGGAATTGAATGATATTGAATTGACTGGTATTATATCGTATGATATAATATGGTATTGTAATAAATTGTATGGTATTGTATGATATGATATGGTAGGGTATTGTATTGTGTGGCATGATATGGTTATTAAACTAGAAAAATTAAAAGGTGGTAATAACAAAGAAAAATTTACTATCCTTAAATTCTTAACTGTTAGCTATAAGCAAATATAATTTGTATTTCATCATTAAATATTCAAAAAGCATATGTTATTCTTTTTTTTAGATCATCTTTATTTATTTTGTAATATGTTTCCATTTTTCAATATGATTTAATATTCTGATGGTATAGTAGACTTCAAGTTTATACTGCATATTCATTTTTACTAAGAGTTATCAAACCATTAAATGAACCATGTACTATGCTTATTAAGATAGACATTTTGTTGTATTTTCATATATAAGGTATAAATATACACTGCATGAACTGTATCATAAGCATATTTTAAACTAAATTTTTAATTAAAATTATTGTAGGGTATTAAACCTTAAAAAAATTCTTAATTAAACTGATATTATAGAGTATAAAACTACAGAAAAAGAAGAAAAACTTTGAAGGTGATAAACAGTGTGTAATGGTTAAACTAACTGCAATAGCGTTAAGAAAATCTTCATTAAGAATTATCAATATAAAATTATATTCTTACTTAATTAACCGAGCAATAGTGACTTTTAGACCTTTATTCTGTTGTAGTGAAATACATCAGATTCTCTGTTGATAATCAAATCTGCAACACACATAATAATGACTACCTCACTACCAATTATCCTACCGAGGCATCACAAGCAATAAATTTTTAAGTCAATTTAAAAATAGCAAAACCCAAAATCACGACTACTTCTATTTATTATATGTAAGCAAAATACTGAGTCAAACTAAAGTTTTATAAATCATATACTGAAATGAAGGCATAAGAAAAATTATAAATTGGTCTGCTTATTATTATTTTACTGGATAATATGCACGTATAAACACACACACAATTTTTTCTGTCAACCATTTGTCGATTGTACATACATATAACAACCAAATCCTAAATAAATAAATTTTATGGCTCTAGTATGACCTATGGACACTTTCTTTATATCAAAATAAATGTTAGCAGAATATATTTCCCGAAAAGGCTGACATTTTTTCCCCAGAAATGCAATAGTTATGCCCAAAATAAATTTTTTTTTTTCAACAAACCCATTTTTGGGAACCATAGATCTTCCCGAATACAAGTTTTATAATTTAAGTAAATAATAAATTTTTCCCTTAAGTCGGTATATAAATTTGCCAAATTGGTTAAGAAATGGTTAATTTATTAGCAAAATACTCCAAGAATGGGATAAAAAGCATTAACATTTTTATAAAAACCAAGATTTTCGTGTGTCCGTAATTAAGCTATTGAAATTCAGCCAGATCGGTACATAAATAGCTGAGATACGAGAAAGAGACCACTATTACCTCTAATTTTTCTCATAAATCCCATGTTGTTGTTGTTATACCTTCACCGAAGGTAAAAGGGTATATCTAACTTTGTCATTCCGTTTTTAATTTCTACAATATTGATCTTAGACAATATAAAGTATAGATATATGACACCTTATGAGAAGGGAAGTTCAAATAATGTTCGTCTGTCCGTCCTTCTGTTGATATGGTTTTTCCGAAGACCCCAGATAGGATAGGGACTTGGTTGGTATACATTTATGTCAGATATGCTCATTATAATTTTGCTATTGAAATTCAGCCAGATCGGTCCATAAATGGCTGAGATATGAGCAAAAAACTACGACTACCTCTAATTTTTCCCATACAATATACTTCATTGCTATCCATAGGATAGCTAAGATAAAATGTAACAAGAAGATACAAGATAATAGTCTGGTAGTGTATAAAGTCATTCCTAAAAATTGAAGGAATAGAACTATTACAAAAAGCTTTATAAAATACATAACTGATATTTAACTCATAGAATAAATTCGAAAAAATAAAATATGTTGAATATATTAAAGTAACTTGAAAAAGAAATAATTCCCAGATTGTAAGTATAAAAAGCTTAATTTATCCCGAGTTTTTTTCTTTCTGTGCACTACCTCGAAATATTTGAAATTATGGTAGCCAACTCGAAAGAGACACTACAGCTCTCATAAGGACATAAAATAAAGTAATACGATAAGATTTGATTAATTATTGCTCAAAAAATAAATACTGAAAAAATTAGCTTAGGCTTTAGCAGAGTTTATTTCTGAGCTTATAAAGAAAGGGATTTTAAGCTCAGAAATTATAGATAAATTAATAAAAATCATTTTTGAAAACGCACTTGTGAATGAAAAAAACTTATTCCATCCGAAATAGCTGAAGAAATATGCAGAAAAAGTTTCTGTAAGAATTTTGCAGCAATTGATTAATAATTTCTGATAGATTCTTTTTCTATTAATATGGGGGATTTCATGTTGGATAAAATTTGCGGCTGTGGGAAAAATCGCCCAAAGAAAAATGGCACAAAAAAAGAAATGAAAAATCGCCCAAAAAAATTCCATGTAAAATTGGGCCTAAATTCATATGAAAAGTGACCTAAAATTTTTGGGCTATTTTTCGTTATTGTTGGGTGATTTTTCGTTTTTTAAATTTGGTGATTTTTCATTATGAAAAATCACCCAAAAATGTGGCATGAAAAATGGCCCATTTTTTTGATTTTCTCCTCTATGGTATAACAAACACCGGCTTCGCTTACTAAAGCTTCTCTGCACAGCCGGCCTTCGGCCTGGCGCAAGGATTTTCTCCTCTATGGTATAACAAATACCGGCTTCGCTAACTAAAGCTTCTCTGCACAGCCGGCCTTTGGCCGGGCGCAAGGATTTTCTCCTCTATGGTATAACAAACACCGGCTTCGCTAAGTAACACCCAGGCTACAACTGACATCAAATGGTTAACATTAACACTAACATCATGTTAGTGTTAGGTATAGCCTCCTCATGTTAGTGTTTTGTTTGTGTTTTAACTGCGTTGTTAAGCAATCTGTCTTGAAAGCTATTTTATAACATAACTTGACGTTTAAGTTTGACAGACAGCTTTTTTTTGTTGCTTTTTATTAACTTTTTTATACAACTTGTCAAAAATACGCGCGTGGCTGATAAATAATTAAAATTGAAGCGCAAAATAAAGTGCAAAATAAGTTTTCCGAAAATAAATTCATTTTAAAAGCAAATTGGTGAGAAATTGTATACTCAATTTTACATGGAATTTTTTTTGGGCGATTTTTCATTTCTTTTTTTGGGCCATTTTTCTTTGGGCGATTTTTCCCACAGCCATTTTTAGCATATGCACTATTTTGAATTTTCCTTTTTGTGTGTAAGTGTTCTAAAACCTTAAAAACAAACGTTATGATGACAAACAAGACAAATTTACTTCTCCGACGATATGTAACATACCTAACTAGCAATTTATACCTTCGATACTGTTTACCCACAATTAAGGATGGGCAAATTGAAAAAATATATCGATATATATCGTATCGATATTTTTTAAGAGTATCGATATATATCAATTAAAAATATCGATATATCGATGTATCGAACGTATTAAGCTGAAATTATTACTAAATTTAAAAACTTAATATACCTATGACAATACATTTTTACATAGGCACAAACGTATTACATATTACAAAAAAAATTTAAAAAAAAGTAAAGAATACAAAAAAGTTTTTACTTATTCGCCATATGAAATTTAAAAAAAATAATTAGGATTATATAATGCCGGATTATATACTGCCGGTAAACAAAACTTGTAACACATACTATACAAGTAAGCTGTGCAATATTTTATTAGTAATATATAAAAACATGCTCAAATAAAAAAAAAAACAAAATATTTTTTTTATTATTAACATTCCAACTTTCATGAGTCGATTCTTTGCATAATTCTAGGAACCCTTTTCAGAATATTTTTTCCGGGCTTATTTTTTTGTTGTCATCTCTTAAAAAACCAAGACAAAACTGACCTGTGTAATCTATGAAAATGTACAATGGAAAAACGCCTTTATTTTCTTAATATTAGTTAAAAAAAAAACTATGATGCAATTCTTAAAAAACAACAGTATTGTAAGCAGTTGAGCAACGGTTAAAATGTTGAATTAAAAATATCGAATTCGATAGTCGTAGATAAATATCGATGTATCGATATATCGGTATTTTTAATATCGGCGATATATATCGATTATAATTTTTTTAAATATCGATATTTTGATATATCGATATTTATTGCCCATCCCTACCCACAATATGTTAATCCCAGGAATAAAATTAAACTTTTTTTATTTATTTGTAATTATAATTAAATTAATATATAATTATAATAATAGTTAAATCCAATAACAATTATAAAAATAAAAACTGTAATAAAATTTAATCTTAATAAGATCCTTTTGATATGTAACATACCTAACTAGCAATTTATACCTTCGATACTGTAATACGCAAAATATGTTAATCCTAGGAATAAAAAAACTTTTTCTATAAAAATAATAATAATATTTAAATTAATATACAATTATAATTTAACAAAGTGTAATATTTATTACATTAGATCCTTTTACATCATAACAATTTTTAAACTAACTTTATTGTAGCTGATGAAGTGTTTAAGTTTTGCAAGTTTTAAAATACAATGTCTTGCATCCTCCCCATTTATAGCTTTTCTTTTCTCTTACTTTTGCCAATTCTATCCTGGCGTTACAAGATTCAGCTGCTGATTTCGCGGCTGGTTTATTTTTTTTGGTTTGGAAAGAATTCGCATTGAGTAAAAACAGAAAACCTTTTCAGCTTGAGTTTTCCATCGACAAGCCGTATAAAAGCATGGTGTTGGGCGGTGCCATCCATTGTTACCGCAGCATCGAATCTGCTCTTCAGTGTTTTAAATGTTTCCTCATGATCGTTTTGGCTACTTAAAACTAGTTGAGTTTATTTATAATAATTCTTTGCCCAATGGAATAAAGCAGTCGCACCTGAAATGCGATCTTGATGAGAGCACTGGAGTTTCTTTTGAGGTTTGCTCCAATACCATTACATGCATTTGATTATTTTTGCACAACTCCATATTGACGGAGAAAGCGTAAAAAGTTGAGCTCTTTCATTTCTACTCTGTGATGTTTTATATTTCTCTTTTATTTGTTCAAGCGCTTCTACTGCATCCTTATGATATTTATTTTTTGAACGTTAACCTTTCAAAAAAAAAAAAAATTGAATAACTATCATCATCAACAGTTCTGTCATCATTCTCAGAATTACTTTTGCAATTCAAATCCTTTAATTCGTCCAAACGTTTTGACAGCTGATTTACGATTGTCTTCAGAATGACAATAAATAGTTTTAAAGATCTTATAGGGAGTGTAATTTAATGAATGTGCCTTAAATCTTTTATTAGGGTCAAGAATGGCTTAATGTGGGTTAACCGCATATTACATAATAAAAATAATAAAGCACCTGTATTAACCAAATATTACTAATAATAGTAAAAATTAGCCACCTGTTAATTTTTACCTTTTAAACATAATATTAAAAAAACTACCCGTTAAATTCTATTTCTCCGCCACTTTTTAAAGTCGAGTGTCATAAAATAATAAATAATCTGGTATTTCGATGTATGGCCATAAAATATTTTCACCTGATTCAAAAACTTGTCTTAAAACTACTTATAGGACTGACAAAAAAGCCACAGAGAAAGGCAGATAAAAGACAAAACAAATTTTGGCGTTGGAAAATGCATGGCGGTCGGGCTCGCATTGCACCCCTCCAGAAACCAGCAGCGAAATCAACAGCTGAACCTAGTAGGCTTGTGTCATTCATGAATGAATTACTTCATCTGAATGAATCACTTAATTGAAAGAATGAAATATTTCTGTACTTTCTTTCAATTTCTTTCATCATTCGGTTTCATATTGTTTCTTTCATATTTCTTTCATTCTCTGTTTTATGTCAAATACGTTCATTTGTCTACCTGCCAGTTGTTTTGACAATGTTGCGTATTATGCTGTTAGTTAGGTCTTTTACCATTTATCATATATATTTTTTGTAGATCTCCCGGTTGTTTTTTCTTAATAAACTAATTTTGGTCGAAAGATTTCATAATTTTTTGTAGCAGTAATTTGTGTTGATGCAATATATCAGAATCAATGAAAAAGTAGATTTTTATTTTTTTGTAAGTTAGGGTCTTCTGCGTTTAAGGTAACGATATGTATATACTAAATGCATGCATAATTTATATTTCTAAAACAACTCTTTAAATTAAAAAGAAAATCTAGGTACATAATCAACTTATAATAAAAAATAATTTTTTGTTTTTAAAATAACCATTTAAACATTCATTAAAGACAGGCACTTCATTCTGAAAGCTGTGTGTCTTTAAGAAAGGTGAAAGAAATGAATGAATTAATTCACTTATCCTTTCTGAAAGAGAATGAAAGATTCACATAAATGAAAGATTTTGCCCAATACTAGAACCTAGAAACGCCAAGAAAGGATTGGCAAAAATAGCAGAAAATAAAGGCTATAAATAGGGAAGACAGTGTGAGAGCAGTTATGATGTAAAAAGATCTAATTAAGATTAAATTTTATTAAAGATTTTATCTTTTTATTTCTATTATTATTATTAGATTTTATTATTATTATAATTATATATTAATTTAATTATTATTACAAATAAATAAAAAAATTTAATTTGTCAACATTTCTATAGAAAAAAGTGATTTTATTCCTGGGATTAACATATTTTGGGTATTAGAGTATCGAGGGTATAAACTGCTATTTAGGTATGTTACATATCGTCGGAAAGGTTAATTTGTCTAGTATCTCAGCATAAGTTTTATTTTTAAGGTTTAGAAACACTTACACACAATAAGGAAAAAGTTCGAAATAGTACATATGCTAAAAATTAAAAACCCTCGTCTTGAGTTAGAAATTATTTTTTATATACATATCCAACTCGCAGCCACAAAACTAACTTAAAGAAAGGGACATAAGCTTAAAAAAAAGTACCTGCTTAAAAAAAATTTAAATGTCGAAAAAATTTTTTTAATTTTTTTTAGAAAGATTGAAGAAATATCTATCTAATTTGTTTTGGACAAATTTTGCTAACACCAATACGTAATAAGTTACATCGATGAGAGAGATCACCTGTTTGGCCAAAATGTAAAATTTTGACCGCCTCCAACTCAGAAACTTTTTGACCGATCTTGGTGAAAATTTGTGTCGAAGCTACTATCCAATAGGATTAACCTAATTTCAACCAAATCGGAAGACATCGATTTCAAAGGTTGGGTCACTTGACATAAAATCCCCCATATATATATAAATACAATAAAGAGCATTTTATATTAAAAAGGATATGTCATGATTTTTTTAAATTCAAACAAACGCGTTAAAGTTATAAAATATTGTGTCTTTATAGGACTACTTCCTTAACCCTGTTGGAATTAAATTAGCAAACGTTTTTCAAAACTGATTTCGTGTATTTATAACGAAGCGATTTGTACTAAATTAAGATAAATTTACAATTACCGTTCTCCAGATACACAGAAATCTATATTTTATTTATATTACAGCTGCCATGGATACTTTTCCAATCCAGCCAATTACTGTAACCGTTTGCGAGATATATATAAAGAAACCTTTATTGTTTTTGTACGGGAGGTGCCATGTCCGCTTCTGCAACTCAATGACTTTTTTGACATATGTTGTGTTTTATCAACCAATCTATTTGCACCAAATTTGTACACTTGCCGATGTTGTGCATTTATAAGCAAGCTATTCATAACACATTTGTAAACTGTAGCTGTTGCTGTTCTCTAGATATACAGAACTCTAGTTTGTGTCATTCCCACTTCTGCAATCCCACCCATTTT
Source organism: Pollenia amentaria (assembly GCA_943735925.1). NCBI lineage: Eukaryota > Metazoa > Arthropoda > Insecta > Diptera > Polleniidae > Pollenia > Pollenia amentaria. The sequence continues at coordinate 20,242,088 of OX031011.1, forward strand.
CGGCAGATGCTGTGTATTGATAGACATTCTTGTAGTGTATGCATACTTATGCACATCACATAAGACCCTAAATACAGAAATTGTTAAATTTAATTTAAATAAAAGAAATTTATGTTGAGTCAGCAGAATTTGTCGCAACAGTAATATTTGTTAGTGTTTAAAGAAAATTAAATTCAATAAATTGTATTTTTTGCGTGAGAATTTGGATTGATCAATTTGTTCATGAGAAATGCTGACTAATAGAATATTTTAGTATATAAGCCATTATAATTATTCAATAAAATCAGAATTAATTCAACTCTCAATTGACTTGTTTTATTTCTCGGAAATTCGTGCATTTTAATGCTCGGTAAAAAGCGGCAGAAGTGCTAAGACAATACTTAACAATTTTTTTTTTTGTTACACACTACACATTTTTACACACTTTCATCAATTATCATTACATGGCGATCCTGCCCAACAAAAATTAATTTCTATCAACTCTTTTTGATCCTGCCCAACATAAATAAATTTCTATCAACTCTTTTTGATCCTGCCCAACATAAATTAATTTCTATCAACTCTTTTTGATCCTGTCCAACTTAAATTAATCCCGCACAGCATAAATTATTTCAAAGCATAAATCTTTCAATGTCCCAAATAGAAATAGATAAAATTTTTAAGAAATGGGAAGAATTACTGGAATACGTCCGCACTCCAGTATGCAGCAACAATCCTAATCCACCGGAGTATACCCCTCAACCGAAATCTGCTGGACCTAAACCTATCTCTATAGAAGAGTATAGAGAAAGACAAGTTAAATACAAGAGAGAATTGTGTGTGTCCAAAGAACCACAAAAATCATATCAGGCAAAGAAAAGAGGAGGAAAGAAAAGGAAATTCCAAAAAGCATGCACTGAATTACAAAGGATAATCGAAGCGTTGGAACACAAAAAACGGAACTAATTAAAAAACTTAAGAAATTAAAAGAAGACGGCTGGAGATGATGAGGTAATGACATTTGAAGTATTCAAGATAACTGAAAAGGAAAGACAAGAAATTATACTCGAAAATATAAAAATGGGAATAGCAGATGCAACAGTCCAAGGACAGGCAAATGCCTATGCAATAAATGATAATAAAGTAACCATTAGTTTAGAACTAGTTATAATTTTACTTATTATAATTATATTATTAGGATTATGGAAATTTTTACAAAATTATATAAAAAAACACACAGCAATTAATGCTGTAAGAAACTAATAAAAACAAAAAAAAAAGATTTGTAATGGAAAAAATATTTGAAGAACTTAAAAAAATAATTATAAATGCAAAGAAATCTAGCGGTAGAAAGTATACAAAAGACACAGTAAAAGAAAAACTTTATTTAATAGATCAGCTTAGTTTGCAGTTTGGAAAATTAGTAGGACATCTTTCCAATCCAAATAGACAGGAAAAGATAATTGAGTATAGAGACTTAAAACATACAGCGATTAGAATATTAAGGGAACACTTAGAAAACAGTAAAGAAAATATATCAAGTGCAACAATCATGTCGAATTTTAATAGTAAACAAGCTTCGGATACAATTCCAATATTTGACGGAAAACCTACACACCTCGATATATTTCTATCAATGGTTGAAATGGTTCACGATGAACTTAACGAACAAGGGAAAAAGAACTTAATAAAATATATTATTGCCATGAAATTAAGCGATAGGGTTAGAAGTATTTTATTGACACAAGACATACCAAAAACATTTAACGAACTAAAATCAACACTGTCCAATCATTTCAAGTCAACAAAAACAGCCAGTAGTCTTCATTCGGAAATTAGAAATATTAAGCAAAGAGGTAATGTGTCAAGTTTTAGAGAAAAAATAAACACATTGATTTCAGAATTAACCATAGTACAATTCAGTGGCCTTGAAGACAGTTCAAATGAAAAAGCACGATCTACAATTAGACTGTTGAACGAAAAATTAGCACTCGAAACATTCCAAGAAGGTTTGCAAAAGAACATAAGAACAGCAGTTATAGCAGCGCAACCTAAATCGCTAGCACAAGCATTTGAAATAGCTAGCACACAGGAAAGACTATTACAGGCAACAAATACATTAAAGATCTTTCACATAACTGACAGAAATCGACGCAGTAATAACAATTACAACTATAACAATAACAGATACAACAATCAAAGAAGACAAGACTTCAACAGAAATGACAGAAACTACAACAATAATTATAACAACAATAATAGTAGAAATTTTAATAATTATAATAGGAATTCAAATAACACCAACAGTAGATACAACACAAATAATGCTTACAACAGAAATAATAGAAACACCTATAACAATAACAACTATACAAATCAAAGAAATTACAACCCAAACGTACGCACAATACATCAACAGGGAAACGAAGAAGCCCTGGAGACTCAGAACGAATCTCCAGAAGGGAAAAATTACAGATTCACACAATAAATCCCAACACTTCGAACTTTATATATATTTCTATCAAAAACCTGACTTACAAACTGACTTTCCTAATAGATATCGGTTCTGATATATCCCTCTGCAAGGAAAATATTATACACGGTTGTAATGTAATTGAACAAGATATTATTAGATTGAATGGCATAACCAAACACTTTACAGAGACTATTGGATCGACTGAATTATAAGCGGTACTTGGAGAACATTGCTTAAAACATAAATTTTACTTAGTAGACAGTGACTTTCCAGTAAACACAGACGGAATTTTAGGAATGGATTTCTTCCATAAATACAACTGTATAATAAACTACGATACACAAACTATAAGTACTTATATAAATGAAGAAAGTATCACAATTCCTATAGAAACTAATACAAAACATTTAACAAGCGTCATCATACCACCAAGAAGTGAAAAAATAGTAAAAATCAACATTGAAATAGGTGAAGATAGTGTAGTATGCAACAAAGAAATAGAAAACGGAGTTTTCATTGCAAACACGATAATACCAAAAAATGGTAATCGCCACATTAAAATTCTAAATACATTAGAAACACCAATACGATTGTCGCAACTTAAACTAGCTACGATACCTTTACAATACTATAACATTTATAGAACCGCTCATCTAGATGACGAACATTATTTAGAAAACAGGTTTCAGAAATTGCTAAAAACAATAAAATTCGAAGATTTTGATAACGAAAAACAGAAAGCCTTATACGACATATTAAAACAATATCAAGAAATATTTCATCTAGAGGGAGAATCATTAACCACTAATAATTTTTACAAACAAACAATAGAACTAAACGCTAAAACCCCAGTATACATAAAAAATTATCGTTTACCACAATCACAAATGAATGAAATAGACAGACAAGTACAGAAACTATTACAAGAAAATATAATAGAGCCATCAATTAGTCCATACAACTCTCCTTTATTATTGGTTCCTAAAAACGGACAAGATGACGTAAAGAAATGGCGTTTAGTTGTAGATTACAGACGTTTGAATGATAACGTAGTAAACGACAAATTCCCCCTAACAAGACTAGAAGATGTTTTAGACAAACTAGGTCGAGCAAAATTTTTCTCAACTCTTGACATGACAAGTTCTTTCCATCAGATAGAACTAGATACAGCATCAAGACCAATTACAGCATTTTCCACTAACAGCGGTCACTATCAATATAATAGACTACCTTTTGGGCTAAAAATATCATCAAACAGTTTTCAGAGGATGCTAACCATAGCATTGTCTGATCTGGAATCGGAAGCATTCCTATATGTAGACGTTATTATTATTTTCGGATGCAGCCTTAAGCACCACAATGAAAATCTCATAAAAGTATTTGAAAGACTTAAACAGTACAACTTGAAAGTCAAATTCGAATGGACAGAAGATTGCCAAAAAGCATTTGACACTTTAAGAAATAGACTTAAGAACCCACCTATATTACAATACCCTGATTTTGATAAACCCTTTGTACTGACCACAGGCGGCTCAAACGTAGCTTTAGGAGCAATACTCTTACAAGGTGAAATTGGTAACGACTTTCCTATATCATATGCAAGTAAATCTTTGAATAGACATGAAAGAAATAAGTCAGTTATTGAAAAAGAATTATTAGGAATTCATTGGGGCATACAGTTTTTTAGACCATACCTATATGGCAGAAAATTCACTGTAGTAACAGACCAAAGACCCCTCATTGCACTATTTTCCCATAAAAATCCATCCTCAAAACTGACCAGAATTCGACTTGAACTGTCAGACTATGACTTTGATATTACATATAAAAAAGGAGCAAATAACACTAACGCAGACGCGTTATCCCGCATCGAAATTAACTCAAAAATATTAAAAGAAATGATTCCACTCTGTATTGATGAAAAAGAAAGAAAAACTCTGGCAATAACACGTAGCATGCTTAATAAGAATACTAAAGATAAAGATGAAATTGAAATCAAGAACAAGAAAAAGAATTACATTTCTCAACAGGAGACTGATCACCTCCATATGTGGGAATGTATATCAATGAATGATATAAAGAAGCTTCAAAGAATACAATTTATATATGAAAATAATGATAATAATAATCTGCAGAATGAATATAATGATAAAATTACACGCGTGATATGCAATAGAAGCGAAAATCCAATGTTTTCAGAAACATTTATGGAGAAACTTTTATTGAAAATAAAGAAATTTAAAAATAAAAAGTACGTACTATATGATAATGATGAAATTTTTAAATATATACCGGTAGAGAAATTGAAAGAAGAATACAATAAATTCAAAAACAATGACGTCGATATAATTATATACAGAATGCCAAAAAGAGTAAATAATGCAATAAAACAATACAGGCTAATAGAAGAATTTCATAGCCCACCCCATAGTGGACATTTCGGAATAAGAAAAACATTAATAAAATTAAAACAGCGATTTATTTGGAAAAATATGAACAAATTGGTTAAAAACTTTATAAGAACATGTGAATCGTGCCAAGAAAACAAACAGACTAAACATACGAAAGAACCTTTTACTATAACAGATACACCATCAAGTAGCTTTGACATTGTAGTAATGGACACAGTTGGACCACTTAGACCGTCAGTAAACTTTAGATATATACTCACAATGCAGTGTGAACTGACAAAATATGTTATAGCTTGTCCAATAGAATCAAAAGATGCCAAAACAGTGGCAAAAACGCAAGTAGAAGAAGTTATTTTAAAATACGGTTTATTTAACATTCTCAAAACGGACAGAGGTACTGAATTTACTAATGAGTTGATGAGAGAGATATGTGTATTATTAAAAATATAACAGAATTTCTCGACGCTCTACCATCATGAAACTTTGGGAGCAGTAGAACGCAATCACCGTGTTCTAAATGAATATTTTCTAAATTTCGTAGAAGACAACAATTGGCACGAATGGATACCATACTTTGCTTTCGCTTTTAACACAACTCCAAACGTAGATACTAATTATACACCCTTTGAGTTGGTATATGGAAAACTTCCTAGACTACCAAGTGACGAATTGAGCGACACTAAAAATATTTACAACTTAGACAATTATTTGAATGAGCTTAAGATTAGACTTCGTTACTCACTACAAAAAGCAAGAGACATAATTTTAGAAGTGAAAAATAAAAGAAAACTAGAATCTGAAAGAAAACAGAACAAAATAGAACTAAAAATATGAGACCTAGTTCTAGTAAAAGCCGAGAATAGGAGAAAACTCGAGCCTCCATATAAAGGTCCATATAAAATACTGGACATAGATGATTTGAATATAATTATAGAAATAGATAAATCAAAAGTTAAAAGTATTCATAAAAATAATTTAAAAAAGTTTAATTCATAAGAGCACAAAGATAAAAAAAAAAAAAAAAAAAAATTAAATTTAAAGTCATAAAAATTTTTATAAACATATAAATACTTCCATAAATACATACAATAATAAAAATCTTTATACTTATATATCCATTCATACAATAATTCTATATATTATTTTTTATTTTTAATAATACACAAAACAAAAAGGGTGAGGGTGGAGTGTATGCATACTTATGCACATCACTGTACTATATGTAACATAAGACCCTAAATACAGAAATTGTTAAATTTAATTTAAATAAAAGAAATTTATGTTGAGTCAGCAGAATTTGTCGCAACAGTAATATTTGTTAGTGTTTAAAGAAAATTAAATTCAATAAATTGTATTTTTAGCGTGAGAATTTGGATTGATCAATTTGTTCATGAGAAATGCTGACTAATAGAATATTTTAGTATATAAGCCATTATAATTATTCAATAAAATCAGAATTAAATCAACTCTCAATTGACTTGTTTTATTTCTCGGAAATTCGTGCATTTTAATGCTCGGTAAAAGGCGGCAGAAGTGCTAAGACAATACTTAACAATTTTTTTTTGTTACACACTACACATTTTTACACACTTCCATCAATTATCATTACATTCTATTCGTACCGAATTTGAACAATCTTACACTTACCGTTATCCAGATATAAAGAAATCTATTATACCGTTATATGGAATGTGCCGCGCCCACTTCTCCAATCCCGTCTTTTTTTCTGGAGAGCTTGTGTATTGATAACCCAGCTATGTGTACCAAATTTGGATTTTTTTTTCGGTTAGGACCAGCACTTAGGGGATGAGCCCCACTAATACATTGCATTGTGTTGGAACAGGAAAATAGGTTATGGGAAGGAGGAAAGAGGGAGGAGTGCTTGTGAACATTTTTTTTTCTTTTTCAGTATTTATTTATTGAATCTTCATATATTAAATATGAACTAACAATAATTAATCAAATCTTATTTTAATATTTGATTTATGTCCTGCCAGTGCCGGACAAAAAAGATTTCGTCATCACGGTTTCTGTTCACATATGTAGGTGTTTACCGCTCATCTGATTGGGTGAGTGCTGCAGTGTCTCTTCTTCTTAGTCGAGTGTGGCCGCCATAATTTAAAATATTTCGTGCTAATGGATTTGGGTGTAGTTCCAGCCTTTTTAAATATTTTACTGCATATTTCGTTATCATAGTTTTTACTAATGGCACATTGAGATCCTTGTGGATATTTGAGTTTTTGACGTACCAGGGGGCGACTTTGATAATTCGAAGAAGTTTATTTTGGCGCCTTTGAATTTTTTCGATGTTAGAAGCCGAGGCAGTGCCCCATAACTGAATACCGTAGCACCAAATTGGCTTTAAGATAGAGTTGTAAAGTAGAAGTTTGCAATCGAGGCTGAGAACAGAATTTCTTCCAATAAGCCAATTTATTTGAATTGCTTTTAGTTTCATTTGAGTTAATTTAGCTTCTATATGCCATTTCCACGTTAAACGCCGATCTAGATGTATACCGAGGTATTTTACATGCGAGTGTTGGGGTATTATTTGATTATTGATTTTAATAGGGGGGCATGTTTCCCGACGCAGTGTGAATGTTATATGTGCGCATTTTTGCTCATTGATCTTTATCCTCCATTTTTTTAACCACCTTTCCAGTTCAAATATGTGATCCTGTAAGTAACGAGATGCTTCTTGACAGTTTGCGTGTACGCTTAGAAAAGCTGTATCGTCCGCAAATGTTGAGGTATGGGTGTAGCTGTTTGTTGGCAAGTCCGAAGTATAAATTAAGTATAATAGAGGGCCCAGGATGCTGCCTTGTGGGACTCCAGCGTTAATTGGCTGAGGAGAACTTGAAAAATCGCCTTGCTTAATAATAAAGTGACGCCCGGCTAAGTAGCTTTATAACAGCTTGTGTATGTTTGCTGGTAAGTTTCGCTGCAATTTCAGTAGTAACCCTTTATGCCAGACTTTATCAAAAACTTGAGACACATCGATGAAGAGTGCAGAGCAATATATTTTTTCTTCAAAGGCTTTTCTTATGATATTTACTATTCGATGAGTTTGTTCAATTGTGCTGTGTTTTCTTCTAAAACCGAATTGATGATTGGGAATACATCTGTTTTCATTTAAAATCGACGTTAATTTTGACACTAGTAGTTTCTCAAATAGCTTTGATATATTAGACAATAGGCTTATAGGTCTATATGACTCAACTTTTGTGGGATCCTTTCCTGGTTTAGGTATCATGGTAACTAAAGATACTTTCCACTCTTGTGGGTAGTATTCAAGGCGTAAAATAGCATTAAAAATTAGTAGAATAATTTTCTTTGCTATGCGGGGTAGCTCCAAAAGCATTTTGTTACTGATGGTATCAAAACCAGGGGCTTTCTTGGGGTTTAAATCATGAATAGCCTTTTCGATGTCTCTTATCTCAAATCTTTGTGGAACAGCTGATCTAACAACAACAGGTGGTAACTCGACCGCAGTATCGAAAGATGTATGAGGGGTAAATACGGTTTTCAAATGATTAACAAAAATATTTCCTTTTTCTATATCATTTCGTGCCCAACTTCCATTTAAGTTTCTTAATGGCGGTTTAGAGATAACTGTAGCCCGTTTCTGTATTTCTCGCATCGTAAAATTTCCTGCATGAAACGAGTGAATTATGACAAAAACAGTGCAATATGAAACAAAAAATGGTTTTTCTCACATAAGTGTTTCTGTACTTTTACTTTGCGAGAATTATCTGTCATTTAAATAATTTTCCAGCAATTATTGGAAGGATGTGAGAACAAGTGTTTCTGTAACAATATTTTGCAAAAAGTTTCTCACAAGAACTGTCAAAATAAGTCATATTTGAAATTGATGCGAGACAAAAAAAATTTAAAAAAATGGAGCCCAAATTATGTATGTATGTGCACAAGAATGTGTATTATTTTAATTTATTTTAAAAGAAAGAATTTAAATGATGAAAATAAGTATATAAAACACAATTGTTATATTTTGTTATTAAAATTTTTTTAGCCTTTCATTATGTTTGTCTTATGCAGGGCTGCCAGATAAATTTGTGAAAAAAAACGTCAATATCCTAAGAAAAAATAAAAAAATCGTCTATTTTTTTCGGACAATTTAAAATTAATTTTGACGAATTTTGTTCGATTTTTATCATATAACCACAAATTTTTATCATATAAACACTTAATAAAAAAAAAAAAAAAAAAAAAAAAAAAAAAAAAAAACATTAAGTTCATGGGTAAAATACATATTTTATACATACATAAAGCTTGAGGTCTATTTAAATAAAATTATTTATTTTATTTTCCTTAATCCGATAAGAGTTTAAAATTTCAGATTGTTATTTTTCCCTGCAGAAATCACACAAAGGAGTGACAAAATATCATATTGAAGTAAAATAAACACTTTTGGACAAAGTAAAAGGCAAAAATTTCCTAAAGTGCATTGACTGAAAAATGGGGTAATAGTTTAATCTTTTGATCACATAAACAAATGTATTTAATAATCCAAGCAAATAAAAATTTTTGTAAGAAAGAAAAAATTGATGGTTTATTGTCGTGACTTTGTTGAAGCTTTGATATTGTTACATTTAAGAGCTGAGTGTTTTAAAATTCTTATTCACTTTATGGTCTTACTTGTATAATATTTTTAGCTTTTCTAAAGTATTTGGAAAATGTTTCCTGACGAGCTGGCCTAAGCAACCAGCGAAATGCGCATAGAAACTAGCTTTCCCACAACAATAAATTTCAGTATTTTCATTCAAAAATTGGGATTATTAGCACATCATTAATAAATGAATTAATTAATAAAATATTTCATTCCCGGAAATAATTTTTGATAAAAAATTAAACAGTTTTCGTTCGAAATTGTGCTTTTGCCGATACATTTTTTATTCTGCCTTGTTTTTAAAGATATCGGTTTTTTGTGGTGCCTAATACGCAAACATATAAAACTATTTAAAATTGTTTTTTTTTTTCGTAGACTGAATCGTCACTAGAAAAAAAATCAGCAAATTGTCACTTTGCCAATTTTGGAACAAAAAAAATCGTCAAAATGTCGATAAATCTTTAAATCTGGCAGCCTTATTTTTATTATATATATTTCTTTCGTTGACGTTTCGCTTGCATTTGACACTTAATTACTGGAAGTATTCCAGTTAAAACAGAATCTGTGTTGTCTGTTCTCGCATTTAAATACAGAAACACTTTTTTCTCACAAATCGAGAAACGATGAAATTTTTTGTTTCACACTTAATGTGAGAAAATTTGCGATGCGAGAAATACAGAAACGAGCTACTGGTCTTTTTAGATTTCTAGCTGCACGCCATAATGAGTAGTCAGATTGAGGAGTTGCATCAAGTTCCTTAAGATATTTTTCCAGAGAAGCCGTTTTTTGAGACTGCAGTAAGTTTCTCCTTTTTGTGCACTCTTTTAGTAAATTTTTAAGTTGAGGGGATCTGTGCAATTGCCACTCTCTTCGAGCTCTCCTTTTTTCAGTCAAGAGACGCTCGACATCTGTAGAATATATTTTACTATTTTTGATGTTTTGCGGGCTATGCTAGAATGTTGAACAGCTAGTTTGAGATTATTGTCAAAATTTACAATAGAAAGATTCACATTTTCCGGTGTTCTAAGCGGAATATTTTCAGTGCAGTGGGTACTGAGATATTTTTTATATTTTAACCAATTTATTTGTGTTGCTGACGTCACTAAGTAACCACACGGAGATACAATTCTATTAGGGTTTGCTATAGTAAGAAGTGTAGGTGTGTGATCAGAAGATAATTCTAAAGAAGCTTCAACATGTATCGTTTCTGCGGGGATGTTTTTAACCACGCCAAAATCGATGACATCTGGAATTTTTTGCTGATCAGTAGGCCAATAAGTTGGTTGTCCACTCGCGACCACATTTAAATCCATTTTAGACATTGTATTGTACAAAACACGACCCTTTGGTGTTATGAGCCGTGACCCCCAGCTCACGATAATCACACATTAAGTAGTGTTTGATTCGGGCTTTTATCAAAATAGCAGAGCCTCCACAAGCTCTATCTCGAGGGTCCTTGGTATCATATAATATATAACCATTAATTTTAAAGGTATTTCTTGAGGTCAAATGAGTTTCAGAAACCATCATTACATCAATTTGTTTACTTTTAAGAAAGTATTCTAGTTCATTTTTATGTTGGCGAATGCCGTTTGCGTTCCAAAAACAAATTTTTAAACAATTCATGGCTTGTTAAGTACAGCTTGCAATAACATTGATTGCATTCTTAACATTTCCTGCATCATATTACCCATTGTGTTCGTAAAGTTAGTTACTGTTTGCACTAGTGTTTCCATGGTTTTTTCTAGACGACTTAAATTAGAAACTGGAGTCTCATCATTATTTGGCAAATCACCTTGCATTGGAATATGGTTTGATTTTAGGACGTTAGCGTAGGATGTTCTGTTATTACTAGGCTGCGGTACTTGAATGTCATTAGTGTTAACTTGATGTGATACCTGCATTTGAGGGGGATTAGGTTTTGGTCCAACCGAGCGCTTGACTATAGAGTATACAGGGCATCCTCTATATTTGGCAGTGTGATTACCACCACAGTTGCTGCATTTTTTTACATTGGGGTCGTTTTTAGACTTATCGCAGAGAGCTGTACCATGCAACTCTCCACATACAACGCAAACAGGGGTTAAATGGCAGTATGCCTTAGTGTGAACATTCGACTTGCATTTATTTATGTTGAAAGTGAGAGGGAAGACGTCAGCAGGAAGAACACATCCCGTTGTAGTAACGATAAAACAAGCAAATACAACCCACATTGCGACGGTGCTCAAGGGAGTTAATAGAATTGGATACCCTACTGTCACCAATGAGAACCTTCGCCCTCTGCTGCACGCGGTCGTATATAGGTGATATAAATAGTAATGCGATCAGATGGAATGAAGTATGTCTTACACCTTTTTAAAAAATCGAGGCACTTGAATGCTTCTTTCGACACCTTAAATATATGTTCTGTCCATCGGACATCACATTGTATCCTTGTGCCCAGAACATCAAGAGATTCTTATTCCTCAATAATTATGCCATCCAATTATACAGATAAGGCACCTTGATCCGTCGCGCGTTTATGCGTCAGCACGCAACACTGGGTCTTTCGAGCATTAAACTCGACCCTATTCACACGACCTCATTCTGAGATTATGTCCAGGTCTCGGCCAAGCGTATCATTCATGTTCTGCCTAATTGCACCAACATCGGATACACTTCATCTTTAATCAAATAAATACGAATGGCAAAGGTTGCTGTGATCTGCAAAAGAATATATAGGGTTGGAAGTTAACCATAGGAGGTCATTCAGAAAAATAAGAAATAGAGTAGGAGAAGAACGGACCCTTGAATGAATCTTGAACTCTTTCGTCGTAACCCCATCTATAACAACTGGTATAGTGCAATTTCTGAGAAAGCTCGGTATAAATCGAGAGAAATTATCACCGGCACCAAATGCAACAAGTTTTGACAAGAGTGCACCATGCCAAACTCTGTCAAACGCCTTGGAAATAACAGGGCCAGTAGGTCTTAAGGAAAACGACCTTTACGAAAGCCATGCTGGCGGTCGCTTAGTAGGTAATTTGACTCTAAAAATTTTACAAGATGGTATTTTACCATACTCTTCATAAATTTGGAAAGTGCCGAGCAAATTGCAATTGGGCGGTTCTTGCCGTTTTTTAGATACACTTCCCTAATCCCGCGTACATTTTGTCAGATGTTGTGTGTGGCTAACCAGGATATTTGTATAAAATTTTGACATTTTAGCTGGTGGTGATATGTGCCACGCCCAAATGAAAAGTGAATTTTAGTACCTATATGAGGTATAGCTTTTTTCTAGCATACCAGTAAGCTTGCCACTGAAAATAATAGAAGACATGTGGAACATAATAGCGCAGCATACGGAAAATTTTTAAGAATTTTAATAGTTTGTATAGAAGACAACAGAAACTTCAGTTGTAATGGGAAAACATATACACAACTAAAAGAACTCCCAATGGGATCTCCTGCTTCGTCAATTGTAGCAGATATTGTTACGGATAAGCAACTTGATAGATCTATTGCAAAATTGGATATTAAACCTAAAATAATGATAAAATATGTTGAGGCCATATTTTTCATTGTTACTGAATGTGGGGTTAATAGCTTGTTGAAAACATTTAATGCGTTTGATTTTTATTAGTATTATTTGTAACTTTTACGCCAGATTGCGGGCGCATAGGTCCAACACAAAATTATTCCAATCATTGTTTGATAGTAATATTAAATTCACTTTATAAATTACACTTCTTAGATACTTTAATAATAAGAAGGAGGGATAATTTATTAATAGATTGGTATAAAAAACCAACAGCATCAGGATGAATTATAAATTATTATTCTAGACAGAGTAAACGATTATAAATACTGCTATAAATTTAATTGATAGGGTACTAACGATAAGTGACAAGGCTAATCACTAGAAGCCCATTTTCCAAATACTTTGTCATAAATTAATTAATCAATCAATATAAAGATGGGACTAATAATAATACAAGAATTACGAGTACAATAGAACAAATGATATACTGATCCAAGATCGGGAATCTTTGATACTGACAAATATAAAGTTGCGTATAAAGCTTATAACACATTTAATACTTTATTTAGCAAGACAAAAGATAGAACTAGTAAATGGGATATGTCGAGTATAATCTACAAAAATCTTTGTAATGGAAATGATAATGACATATAAAAAGATAACATATTGGACATAATTACATATTTTAAATAGACATAGATATAAAATAGTAGGGAAATGGGGAGGCAGCAAAAATTCTGCCTACCCATTAGTTTTTTCCCATATATCACAGTGGGAGCAATTTGCTTTTTATTTAAAGCAGCAAAAATTCTGCCTACCCATTAGTTTTTTTCCCATATTACACAGAGGGAGCATTTTGCTTTTTATTTAAACCAGCAAAAATTCTGCCTACCCATTAGTTTTTTTCCCATATACCACAGAGGGAGCATTTTGATTTTTATTTAAAGCAGCAAAAATTCTGCCAACCCATTAGTTTTTTTTCCATATACCACAGAGGGAGCATTTTGCTTTTTATTTAAAGCAGCAAAAATTCTGCCTACCCATTAGTTTTTTTCCCAATGTATTTTCCCATAAGGAGGAGTTTTGAATATAAATAAAATAAAGAATTTTTTGAGTAGTTTTAAATATAAAATAGAGTAATATTAAGTTGATCATATTTATATTTTCTTCAATAAAGAGAAATTTAAAATTTCTGTAATATGTGTAAATGTATTGTTTGAGTATTTTAAAATAAGAGAGAGTAATATGTAATATAGTTTCAATATTCAACATATGTAAGTATATAAATAAACTCAATTTGTACTCTAACCTTAGCAAGTATGCCATTAATATAAAGGTATATTCCACATCATTATCCTTATTGCCACTTTAAGGGAAACTTAATAAAAATCGTAAGCAATTCCTATATAATAATGTTATATTTAATTATTTATTTTTTCTTGTTTGTTTTTAGATGTATAAACAATTGTAAATATTACCCGAGTATAGAGCAATTCCATATGAAAGCGATCACCTTTTGGACGACCCCTCTCCGATTTTAAAATAAATAGTCTCAATCGATTGCCCAGCAAAAAATAATGTACCTACATATTTTTTTTTTTTTTTATAGTGATTGGTTTAGTGGTGGTGTACACCACTGTCATGTGACAAAATTGAAGAATTCTTCATAAGGGACCTCATTGAAACTACTAAAGCGATCGCAACGAGTGATAGCTCGTTGGAAAGGTATTGAATCAGGCTTTAATTGAAAAATAAAATTTTCCTAATTTTTCTTAGAAATTTACCTTTAAATTTTCCCAAGAAAATTAAATTTTTTGATTTTCCACAGAAGCTCCTAAATTTTCCGGCTAATTTTTTTTTTTGGATTCCTCATAATTTTTGCTTTAAGAATCACCAATAAAAAAATGGGCCCCGACTCCTTGTTTGGACAGGAGAAGAGCATTTAAGAGACCACCTTGTTAAAAATACATTTTAAAAATTATTTTACAGTTAAAAATACATTTATGAAGAAAAAATCAATTTTTTTTTAAGAGCCCCAAGTTGGGTGTGTAGTGAATATGGTCTGCCTGCCTTCACAAGATCGGCCATAAATCCATGGATAATAGCAGCAGTGGCATGTAATGGCACACCAAACCCGACTGAGGCTACAGGTCATAAAATGTTTTGTAAATTACCAGGTAATAAATATTTCGCCTAAAATGACACGTGCAGAAACAAGTCATAAAACACGGATTTTCCATAAATATGGCGAAATATTTATTACCTGGTAATTTAAAAAATTTGCAAAACATTTTATGACCTGTGGTCGGCTTGTTGGCAGTAACCAATTAAGTCCCTTTAAAAAAACATTTTATGACCAGTAGTTCACGCAAATTTTCCTATTAAAGAAAAGCAAATATCGTATATTTTTTTTTACCTATTTTTTACCAAAAAATAAATATAAATACTTCACACACTCTGAGTCAAATTTCAGTTGAATACTAAACGTGAAAGTGTTAAAGTGTTTTTTTTTTTTGTAAAGTAAAGAGTGAAGCTGTAAAGACAATTTAAAGTAAAATGAATAAATTTTGCTGCAATCCGTTTAACAAGAGTGGACATCGTTCGAAAAAGATAAAAGTATTAAAATTAACTGGTGTTTCGAAGCGATACATGAATGAATTAAATATACAATACGGTGAAGAAGCAGAATTCATTTGCCCCAAGTGTAAAATCGATTTGTCTCAACAAGCAAATGCATTGAAACATATGCAGCCACAATCCGAGAGTGAAATGACAAGTGAACAAAATGTTTCATCTGATAGTGAGGCAGACATTCCGATGGTCAATATGTCTTTGAGTCCTTTGAATGAGGCTATTACCACTTTAGGTGAAACGCCTATTAGAAAAAGAAAGTTGCGAAGTGAAACATACAGGAAAGAGAAAAAAGGCAAGGTTATGAGTGCAATCACGACAATATTTGATGAAGGCTCTGATAACGAATGCAGTCAAGCAGATGACGTTGATGACGGCAAACAAATGATTGAGCAGTTGAAAAGAAAATTCAATTTAGCGACCACTTTTCCGGAGAAATATCTCATTTTATCTGTGCTGCCTCCCTCAATCATGGTCTATACGCAAGATTTCTGAACAGTTTCAAACATCTTTTTACATCGCGAGAAGAAGCAAAGAATTAGTTCGACAGAAGGGCATATTGGCGACTCCCACCAAGAAATTTGGCTCAAGGACCCTCAGCGAAGCAACGGTGAAATTGATTCAAGATTTTTACTGCAATGATGACAACAGCCGCGCCTGCCCAGGTACACGTGACTATGTTATCACACGTGAAGATGGAGAAAAAGTACACAAGCAGCGCAGATTATTATTATGTAATCTATCCGAAGCATACCACCAGTTCAATGAGAAATACCCAGCAGAAAAAGTGGGATTTTCTAAGTTTGCCATCCTACGACCAAAAGAATGCGTGCTGGCATTAGACAGGCACGGAACGCATTCAGTCTGCGTTTGCATGTTTCATCAAAACATCAAATTAATTTTCTTTCCATGCAAGAAATTGAAAGTATTTCACGGTGAAATTGAAACATATAGGACCCTCCTGTCGAAGTCGTTGTGCGCATACCCCACGGAAAATTGTCATCTGTCCAAATGCGACAATTGTCCGAAGATTGGCGAGCTAGAGCAATATTTGGCGGAAAAGTTTGAACAGCTGTTAATTCAGGAGGTGCATTTCAAACAGTGGATAATTAGCAGCGGCAGATGTTCCCTTGAGACCGTGGTAAAGCAGATTCCGGAATTCATCGAGGAATTCGGATTCAAGTTGAATGAACTGAAGGCGCACCATTTCATATCCGAGATGCAATCGAAATTTCTAAAGGAAAGTAAGGAGAAATTAGCCCAAAATGAATTCATTGTGATAAGCGACTTTGCCGAGAATTACACTTTTCTCGTTCAGGATGAAATTCAGGCTTATCACTGGGCAAACGACCAGTGCACGGTGCATCCTTTTTGCATTTATTTCAAAAACGAAGATAACGAACTACAGACCGTAAGCCTTGTTGTTGTCGCGGAGAGTTTAGCTCATAATTATGTGTCCGTTTATTTATTTCAAATGAAACTGTTTGAATTCTTAAGATCAAAATTCGATGCAATCGACAAAGTAACGTTTTTCTCAGACGGCGCGGCTTCTCAGTACAAGAATAAAAAAAATTTTTACAATCTTTGCATAATTGAAGAAGAACAAAACTGCAAGGTCGAGTGGCACTTTTTCGCGACGTCCCACGGTAAGGGCCCATGCGATGCGTTAGGGGGAACCCTAAAACGCATGGCGACTAAGGCAAGTTTGCAAAGGCCATATACTGACCAGATCTTAAATGTACAACATTTGTTTTCGTGGATTCAAAGCAAGGAAATTGCCATTAACACAGTTTTATGCACTCAAAAAGAACACGATGCCATGGAGCGACGAATTCAAAACAGATATAATAATGTCAAAACTATAACTGGAACGCAAAAGTTTCATTGCTTCATACCAAATATTTCTGATATGTCAATTAATGTAAAGCGGTACTCTTCGTCTGCCAACGTGCTAAATTTAAAGTTACTTTAATTTTATAATGATGCCAAGACAATTGAAATTTTTAATAAATATTGTAATTAAGTATAAGCAGCAAAATAAGAAAGATTTTTTCTTCATAAATGTATTTTTAACTGTAAAATAATTTTTAAAATGTATTTTTAACAAGGTGGTCTCTTAAATGCTCTTCTCCTGTCCAAACAAGGAGTCGGGGCCCATTTTTTTATTGCTGATTCTTAAAGCAAAAATTATGAGGAATCCAAAAAAAAAAAATTAGCCGGAAAATTTAGAAGCTTCTGTGGAAAATCGGAAAATTTAATTTTCTTGGGAAAATTTAAAGGTAAATTTCTAAGAAAAATTAGGAAAATTTTATTTTTCAATTAAAGCCTGATTCAATACCTTTCCAACGAGCTATCACTCGTTGCGATCGCTTTAGTAGTTTTTTAAAACAACTTTCAATGAGGTCCCTTATGAAGAATTCTTCAATTTTGTCACATGACAGTGGTATACACCACCACTAAACCAGTCACTATAAAAATAAAAAAATATGTAGGTATATTATTTTTTGCTGGGCAATCGATTGAGACTATTTATTTTAAAATCGGAGAGGGGTCGTCCAAAAATTTGCCAATTTTAATCGTTTTCATATGGAATTGCTCTATATTAGAATAGATGATATACCTTTAAACCAATCTTTGAAAATTGTGAATTTTGAATGGAAAGAAACATAATATGGTCTAAAAGTCATTGCCAATTTAGATGATAATAAATGGTTTTATCTTCCCCATAGAATGATGAAATTTTTAAACAAGGAGGATCCATACTTAACTCAAATGAATGATAAAGTTTGGACAATTATTTACAAGGGGCGTCAATTACCAAATGGACCTGCAATATTTGATTTAAATTATATCTTAACTCTAAAAAAGAAATCCTTACAATAAAGATAATTATAATAAAATATTTTCTTCAATGAAGAGAAATTTAAAAAAATTATGTACTATGTACAAATGTATTGTTTGTTTAATGTTAATCAAAGCATATTTTGAAAAATGATCTATGGTTGTTGAACTGTTTAGAACCTTCCATTCAATAGGGTAAAAAATGCAATCGTATGCATTTTTTAAGTTTAAAAATATACCTTGAATATTTGTTAAATATATTTATTTTATTAGTCTATAGACTACTTTCAAAGTGTAATAGTAAAGAACATTTGATTGAAATGTCCAATTTAAAAAACCTTAAATGTGTGAAAAGGGCATTTAAGGATAGAATCGTCACATACTTTTATGAAAATCAAAAGGAAGAGATTCTACATCTTTTAAATCTTTCTTTTAAAAATTCTTAATGGAAGCCTGAAAAACACGTAACTTTAAAGTACACTCTGGAGCTGGAATGTGAATACATACAACTCAAAAATGAAGATATATACATTCGATCTATAACGCACAGATCTAAAATGCAATTCCTGACTTTAAGCGACGACATGGAGGACTCCCTCAAAAATCAATTTTTTAATATATGTACAATAATGTCCGCATTTCATGACAGAGATAGCGGGTGGTCTCTATTAAAAATAAAAACACTGGAAATTAATATAAATAAATCATCGTTTATGAGAGGTTCCAAATATATTCCAACACCACAGTGGATAAAAAAACACGGAGTTTTTAATTTTCAAAATGATGATGACTACTGCTTTAAATGGAGTATTATTAATTAATTTTTAGGCAATTATCAAAATTTACTGAAAGAAGTAAATATATTAGAAGAAAAGATACAAATAAAAGATAGTCTGATCATTTTTCACACATTGAAGTTCCCTCTAAAATTTAAGGATATTAAGATAATTGAGCAAATGAATTCAAATATAAGTATTAATGTATATTGTTGTAAGGATTGTGGGACCATATTACCTTACCAGTGTAATGAAAGATCACCATATAAATCTACTTCTTTTAACGGATGAAGAATGGTGTCATTATGTATTAATAACAGATATTTCAAGGTAACAACTATAAATTAAAAAATTTTAATTCATAAATATTAATTTTGTTTTATTGTAAACATATTTTAGGCTAATGAGAAGTAACTTAACTTCTCATAAGGGACGGATATATCTTTGCAATGCATGTCTTCAAATGCGAAAATAATGAAAGATCATGAAGAAGGTTGTAAGAAAGTCGTCTTAAAAATGCCGAAGGCGGACGAATGTGTGTTACGCTTTAAAAACTACCATAAACAATTAGATGTACCATTCGTCATATATGCAGATTTTGAGGCTTACATAGACAAAATTGATGGCAGTGATGAGCATGGTAATATTCAAAAACTTGTGCCTTTAGTTATTATATTAAGTGTAGTTTTGATAATAATTTAGATAGATTTAACATTTATTTTGGTGAAGATGCTCCCAACGTATTTATTGACAATTTAATTAAGGACACTAAAAAAAATTTTCACGAACTACTTATCTTCGATCAAAAATGTATTCATTTAAAACAGTTGGTATGAATAAAATAAAAAAGTCTATAGGTATTAAAAAATCGTGCATAAAAAACCTTTCAATGGCAGACTATAAAAAATCATTGTTTGAAAAAGTAATACTTTCTGATACAATGAATACATTTAGATCTAAGTTTCATCAGCTGTATACTCAAAAATTACACAAGATTGTCTTGAGTATTGGGGATGACAAAAAAATGATCGCTTCGGACCAAATAAATACTTATGCACGAGGGCATTTTAGACTTCAATCTAACTTTGACAACTTGTTTACAGAAATAGACAATTTTTTTAATGACTCATCTGACGATGAATATTTATTGAACATAGATATTTAAATTAATATTTAATAATTATGATACCATATTAATGTACAAAACTTCTATTACATACATATACATATAAAATAATTTTTAAATATAGTTTAAGCAAAAAAAGTAAATAAAACATTATTAAAAAATTTTGAATTTAATTTCTAAAATAAATTTTTAAATGTTTTGCCATAATACATTTTCAGTATCGTTATCTAATTTCTTTCGATTTCTTGTTACACGAGTATTGATAAGGTAAAGTGGATTGTTTCATATTTGAATAGTTATAATTTTTTGATAATATTGTAATTTTTGGAGTTCTTTTTTCCGAAAAGCTTTTAAGACGCTTAGCTACGGAAGATGCAGAAGATGGATTAAATTTTTGTATTGTTGTATCCATATCGTTTTGATCATCATTATTTGTATAAATATCCTCAGATAAATTCAAATCTGGTTGCCGTGCTATACTACTTGATTTAGGTGTTATTGTTTGAGTTTCGATATGCTTTTTATACACCTTTCTAGTTTGAGTTTCATTATCGCGCAAATTATGCAATGCCGATATTAAATTCTGATTAGATGTTGGTTGGGATCCAATTAGATATTTAGCAAGTTCTTGTTTAATATAATACCATTTATTAATATCTTTTAGTATATGTGAACCATATATTGGTAAGAGTTTCCGATGTAAAAAAATCTGACTTTAAATTTTTCGAAAGTTGATGGATGAAAAACTATAAGTTTTGATAAATTATTTGACATTTTCTAAAATTTTTCCAATGACTCCACTTAATATTGATGAAATAATGAAAAATCCTCCCTTTTGAATAAGATCTTTCCTCTTTTGACGCATAGAGGTTTGTGATGAGCAAACTTTCCTCAAAGTATTTTTATATGGTTTTAGTTTTTCAAACACAGTTGTGTTTATTTTATCATTTCTGTTTATAATATTTAAAATAATTTCATTTAAAGTTTTGATAACAACATTGTCAACATTTTTCAAAAGGGCATTTCATAGTTTGGGATCCGCTTTTTTAAGAACGTAGAGAATATGTTTGTTCTCATTCAGTAACTTTAGATTTGAGGTCATTGTTTATATTTGCACATATATAGTAATCCGTATTAAAAATATTTGATCTAAATCTTAAAGTGTTAGGTAGTATATTATATGATTATATACATCTACTAAAGATTTTGAGTTTTCTGGATATACTTGACGAGCTAGATGTTGAAATTGTGTCTTATCTCTGGGATTTTTAGACATAACTATATATTTGGAGTTTAATGAAATATCTCTCGAATAAGTCCCTTTATGAAAAATATTTTGTGTTTCTAAAATTACACTTAAATTTCTATAATGAGATCCCTTTGTAAAATCTTATTGACGAAATTCATAGTCAAGCTAGAAAAAACTTTAAGCGACGCAGGTTTATTCAAAAGGGGATTTTAGATACTTGGCAAATAGACTTGGTGGAGATGATACCATATCCAAAATTTAATAAAGATTATACGTATATGCTTACTGTAATAGATGTATTCTCAAAGTTTGCCTACGCTTTACCATTAAAAACTAAAACAGGATTGAAACATCAAAATCATTTAAAAGTATTATAAAGTCAAACAGTAATAAAGCTCCTAAAAACCTACATTCAGATCAAGGAAAAGAATTTTACAACACATATTTAAAACTCTTATGAAAGAGCTAAATATTAATCATTATCATACATATTCAAACTTAAAAACGTCAATAGTTGAACGATTTAATAGAACTTCAAAAAAATAAAATGTGAAAACAATTTAGTATGCAAGGAAATTATAATTGGATAGATGTATTAGATAAGCTGTTGATAGAATATAATTAATCTTATCGTCGAAGTATAAAGATGAAACCTTATTTAGTTAACCAGCGAAATGAAAAAAACTTTTAAAAACTGTATATATTGTAATAACGTAAAAGTTTTTAAATATGGAAAATTTAATATTAACGATTTTGTTTGCATAAGCAAATATAAAAATGTTTTTGAAAAGGGATATACACCAAATTGGTCTACAGAAGTTTTTAAAGTAAATAAAATTAATGCAACAAACCCTGTCACCTACCAGCTAAAAGATTTTATTGGAAATATAATTAAAGGCGGATTTTATCAAGAGGAGTTATTAAAAACTAAAGTTCCTAACATATTTTTAGTTGAAAAAGTCTTAAAACGTAGAGGTGAAAAACTATTTGTAAAATGGTTGGGTTTCGGAAAAGAATATAATTCATGGATTAATCCAACAGATTTTAGTTGATAAGCTAAATTTTTCATATATGAATAGCACACAACTTATAATATTAAACATTTCTAATAAATATGGCATCAAGCACAGAGGATAATAGTATTTATGTTACTTTATTAAGTAACGATTCATTAAATTTATATAAAAACACTTCAAGTACTTTCACAAATTTATAAAGCAATCTCTTACCATGAGTGACCAGTGGGAAGTCGGGTTATCAGATATATCCTTTTTGATAACGAATAAACAACTAAATATGAATCAAAATATACTTAAACGTAAAAACGCAACATTTCAAATTTTAGGAATCAATCTGTAAAAACATTCAAAATTGACTCTAATAATGAATATGATGAAATTAAAACGAAATTTAAAGAACAAATGGAAGCATCCGACGAGCTAAAACTAGAAAATATTAATAAAACTTCAAAACTTTTAAATACATTAAACATGAAAATCTATATATATAAAAATGAATTATGTGTGTTTGTATGTTTGTTTGTCGCTTTATAGACTCCGAAACTACTGAACCGATTTTCCTGAAATTTTTACAGTAACATCACGTGAGCCCTAAAAATAAAATAGGCTACTTATTTTTTCGATAGGGGCAGGGGAATTGGTACCCCCCATAGGATGCCAATATTAATTATCGCATATCTTAAGAGCCGCTGCACGCATTTTGCTGAACTTTTTGTAGTAGGATCTTCTAAGCCCCAAAATTTAAATAAAATAGTAGCGGGGGAAGTGGTTCCCCCCATAGGACGCCAATGTTTAATATAGCATATCTTAAGAACTGTTATAGTGAGAATGTTCAAACTTTGTAGAAGTCACTCTTATGGTATACTACTCTATTGAGAATAAAAATAAAGCGGTAGGCGCAGGGGGGGAAATACCTCCCATAGGATGCATATATTAAATATCGCTCAACTGAAGAACTATAAAAGGGACAGTCTTCAAACGTGGTTAAAGCTACTATTATGGTTAAATATAAATTTCAATATAAAAATGGGCGGGGTTGACAGGAGAGGAGCAGTACCCCTCATAGATAGAAATATAATTAAGAGCCGCTGCACGCATTTTGTTGAACTTTTGGTAGTAGGATCTTCAGAGCCCCCAAATTGAAATATAATAGCAGCGGGGGAAGTGGTACCCACCATAGGACGCCAATGGTTAATATCGCATATCTTAAGAACTTTTATAGTGAGAATGTTCAAACTTTGCAGAAGTCTCTCTTATGGTATACTATACTTTTGAAAATAAAAATAAAGCGGGTAGGCGCAAGGGGGGAAATACTTTCCATAGGATGCATAAATTAAGTATCGCTCAACAGAAGAACTATTAAAGGAAGAGTCTTCAAACGTGGTTACAGCTACTACTATGGAAAACTATTAATTTCAATATAGAAATGGGCGGGGTAGACAGAGGAGGAGCAGTACCCCTCATATAAAGAAATATTAAATACCATATATCTGAACACAAAAGTTATCAACCTTTACAGGACAACTTTCAAAACAAAAACAAAAAGGGGGGGTAGGTGCAGGGATAGCAAAAATAAATAAATTACACATTTAAAAAATACTGCAATTTTTTTCTTATTTATTTTTTTTACCAGTGTAGCGAAGCGCACCGGGTTAAGCTAGTTGACTATAAAAACGAATATGATGAAATTAAAATAAAATTTAAAGATCTAACGGAAACATCTGACGAGCTGAAACTAAAAAATATTAATAAGACTTCAAAACAAAATTAAAAAATCCCTGTTTTTTTATCCACTGTGGTGTTGGAATATATTTGGAACCTCTCATAAACGATGATTTATTTATATTAATTTCAAATATTTTTATTTTTTATAGAGACCACCCGCTATCTCTCTCCTGAAATTCGGACATTTTTGTACATATATTAAAAAATTGATTTTTGAGGGAGTCCTCCACGTCATCGCTTAAAGTCAGGAATTGCATTTTAGATCTTTGCGTAATAGGCCGAATGTATATATCTTCATTTTTGATTTGTATGTATTCACATTCCAGCTCTAGATTGTACTTTAAAGTTACGTGTTTTTCAGGCTTCCATTAAGAATTTTTAAAAGATCCACAAGAATTCCATTGATAAACTCTTGTGAATGTAGAATCTCTTCCTTTTGATTTTCATAAAAGTATGTGGCGATTCTATCCTTAAATGCCCTTTTCAGACATATAAGGTTTTTTAAATTGCACATTTCAATCACCTGTTCTTTACTATTACATCTCAGAGATGTAGCAGCATGCGACTTTTCATGCTCATGACTTACTTTGGAGAAAAATGTGAAGCATTCACGGCAGTGATGCTCTTCATGAGTGTCGAGCATATCCTTTTCCTCGAAAACCGATTTGCAGAATTTGCAGTTGAACGATGTTATAGTATATAAGTTTAATTTTCTTTGTAATAAATGTTTATACACTTTGAAAGTAGTCTTTTGACTAATAAAATAAATATATTTAACAAATATTCAAGGTATATTTTTAAACTTAAAAAATGCATACGATTGCATTTTTTACCCTATTGAACGGAAGGTTCTAAAAAGTTCAATAACCATAGATAATTTTTCAAAATATGCTTTGATTAACATTAAACAAACAATACATTTGTACATATTACATAATTTTTTAAATATCTCTTCCTTAAAGAAAATATTTTATTATAAATATCTTTATTGTAAGGATTTCTTTTTCAGAGTTTAGATATAATTTAAATCAAATATTGCAGGTCCATTTGGTAATTGACGCCCCTTGTAAATAATTGTCCAAACTTTATCATTCATTTGAGTTAAGTATGGATCCTCCTTGTTTAAAAATGTCATCATTCTATGAGGAAGATAAAACCATTTATTATCATCTAAATTGGCAATGACTTTTAGACCATATTGTGTTTCTTTCCATTAAAAATTCACAATTTCCAAAGATTGGCTTAAAGGTATATCATCTATTCTAATATACTCGGGCAATATTTACAATTTTTTATACATCTAAAACCAAACAAGAAAAAAATAATAAAAATAAATAATTAAATATAACATTATTATATAGGAATTGCTTACGATTTTTATTAAGTTTCCCTTAAAGTGGCAATTAGGATAATGATGTGGAATATGCTCCTTAGCCTTTTTATATTAATAGCATACTTGCTAAGGTTAGAGTACAAATTGAGTTTTTTTAAATACTAACATATGTTGAATATTGAAACTATATTACATATTACTCTCTCTTATTTTAAAACACTCAAACAATACATTTACACATATTACAGAAATTTTAAATTTCTCTTTATTGAAGAAAATATAAATATGATCAACTTAATATTACTCTATTTTATATTTAAAACTACTCAAAAAATTCTTTATTTTATTTATATTCAAAACTCCTCCTTATGGAAAAATACATTGGGAAAAAAACTAATGGGTAGGCAGAATTTTTGCTGCCTTAAATAAAAAGCAAAATGCTCCCTCTGTGGTATATGGGAAAAAAAACTAATGGGTAGGCAGAATTTGTGCTGCTTTAAATAAAAAGCAAAATGCTCCCTCTGTGGTATATGGAAAAAAAAAATAATGGGTAGGCAGAATTTTTGCTGGTTTAAATAAAAAGCAAAATGTTCCCTCTGTGTAATATGGGAAAAGAACTAATGGGTAGGCAGAATTTTTGCTGCTTTAAATAAAAAGCAAAATGTTCCCACTTTGATATATAGGAAAAAACTAATGGGTAGGCAGAATTTTTGCTGCTTTAAATAAAAAGCAAAATGCTCCCTCTTTGGTATATGGGAAAAATCTGCCTCCCCATTTCCCTACTATTTTATATATATGACTATTTAAAAAATGTAATTATGTCCAATATCGATATCGATATATATCGTATTGCTGCTAATACGCCATAGTTAAGGCGATTCTTCGCATAACTATAGGAACCCTTTCCAGAATATTTTTTCCGCACTTATTTTTTTGTTGTCATCTCCTAAAAAACCGAGACAATACTGAACTGTGTAATCTATGAAAATGTACAATGGAAAAGCGCAGTTATCGTCTTAATATAAGTTAAAAAACATATCCAATTCTAAAAAAACAACAGTATTGTAAGCAGTTGAGCTACGGTTAAAATTGTGAATTTTATTATAAAGAGATCTTAAAAATATCAAATTCGATAGTCGTAGATAAATATAGATGTATCGATATATGGGAATTTTCAATATCGGCGATATATATCGATTATAATTTTTTTAAATATCGATATTTTGATATATCGATATTTATTGCCCATCCCTACTTGAGTTGTAATATTTTTATTTTTGGCAATATGGTTTTTGAAATTGCTTAATGACGAGTAGGTTTTTCAACTCAATAATGAAATAAATATATATATATTATTTTTAATAAAGGACCTCAAGCTTATATAAATAAGCAATTAAAAAGGTCAAGTAAACCAAAATCACATTTGAACAAGATTCGGCTGATCCGAATCTTTGATACCCTCCATCGACAGTTCGAATATTTCAGGAAACTACTAGGCAAATTTAAAAACAATGTAAGCACGGCTTAAAGATTATATTGTTGCCGGATTCTTTTTACTGAATATGGTGAACCGTTTTTAATTTATTGCAATATATGTAGTTAAAGTGCCCTAATTTTGGACATAACTGCATATCTCGAATAGGCGAGTTAATAAGAAAAATGGAGATTTGATTTGATATCGGCCACCTTAAACTAGTAAAAATTTGCAATAAAGTTCGAGGCCGCGAAATGTCTGTTCCCCAGTATTACTAATTAATCTTTATAAAAACAGACGTCAGCATTAAAATTGGTTGCGGTTTAGACCTGTATTAAATTATTAATATAAATTGTGATGATTCGTAACAGTTTTAGCTGAACTAAAATTATTTTCAGGAGGGGAATTTAACCTGGACCCATGGTACAATATTGACCAATCATCCTAAAATTCTGTAGAGTGATTTGTGGTATTAAAAGCATAAATTAGAATAAATTTTAATACAGTAGTACATTAGTTTTAGCGTTTAAAGTGAATTTCAGAAGGCTATTTAATATGGGATCTAAGGTAAATTATAGTCCATATAACACTAATTGGCATGACAAATTTTCGGCCACATGAAGCTAAGTTGGAACAAATTTTACCGCAATATCGCGTTAAGGCGTGCTAAGCTGTTTTCCAGAAGTAGGCTTTATATGCGGCCTAGGGTAAATTAGGGTCTGATCTTCACGAAATTTGGCAGTGTGCTTTCTAGTCCTATAAGAACGTGACATACCAAACTTAATTACAAAATCATCATTTGTTTCGGTTTTAGTCCTACTTAACTGTTTTCCGAAAGTAGGCTTTATTTGGGGCCTATGGTTAATTGTTTTATTATACTCTTCACCGAAGGTAAAAGGGTATATATAAATTTTGCCATTCCGTTTGTAATTTCTACAATATTGATCTTAGAGACTATAAAGTATATATATATTCTGGCCCTTATGAGAAGGAAAGTTCAAAACGGGTTGTCCGTCTGGCCGTCCGAAGACCCTAGATATGATGGAGACTTGGTTGGTCTATATTTATGTCAGATATGCTCATTGCAATTTTTTTATTGTCATTCAGCCAGATCGGTCCATTAATGGCTGAGACATGAGCAAAAATGTTGTTGTTGTTTTTTGTTCTTTTTTTCTGTATATCTGGAGAACGGCAAGAGCTAAGGCTCTCAAATTTGGTACACACATCTTAGTTATCAATACACCAACTCTCTAAAATGGGCGGGATTGGCGAAATGGGTGTGTCACTCCCCATACAAAGACATTATACATTTCTGTATATCTGGAGAACCAAACGAGCTAAAGTTCCCAAATTAGGTACAAACATATCAGTTATCAATACAGAGCATCCCACAAAATATGGACGGGACTGGAAAAGTGGGTGTGGTACCTCCGTACAAAGACATTATTGAAAATACTCAGCAAATGGTTAAGAAAACATAAAAATTTTAAATTAAGGGCTCTAGTATGACCTAGGACACGTTTTATGTATCAATAGTTTTAGCAGAATATATTTCCCGAAAAGTCTGACATTTTTTTCCAGAAATGTAAGAGCTATGCCCAAAATAAATAAATGATATTTTCGGGAACCATAGATCTTCCCGTGTCCAAGTTTTGTAATCTACGTAACTGGTAAATTTCTTCACGCTTAAATATACAATGGTGTATTAAACAATAAAAAGCGGGATCGTACTGATCTTCACAAAATTTTACAAAGCCATATATAACGAATTTGTGCAAAATCTTGTATAAATAAATTCATTATAACACCATTTATGTTAGTTTTTGTAACAAAATTATCAATTTTTATTTATTTACTTTTATTTCATTGACATCCTATGCAACAAGATTAAAACTTATAATTACAGCATAGGATTTTATGAAGTTGAAAAGGTTAACTTGTTGTTGATAAGAATTACATATAAAATTCAAAGTAAAATTGTATAAAATAAAATATGTAAGTATGTATATAGAATGTAAATAATATCTTTTTAAGCATTAAACATTTTGACAAGAGGAAAAAAAATTTATTTCAATTTATTATCATAAAAATAATCAGGAAAAAATAAAAAATCATGAAACAAAAATCACTAAACAATATCATCATAAAAGTTAAGCGTAGGATTTCAGAACTTCAATTTTAAATTTTGATGTGTTACTATACAGCTGGATGTGATATGGCAGTTCGTTCCAAAGTCGTATGGCATTGATAAAAAATTGCCACTCAGATACAAGCGTTCTATATCTAATGACGATAACTCTTTTACCCCTATCTCCCAAATCTAAGTAAGTCATGTAGATACTTTGGTGTTCTCTCATAGACAATCTTGTGCAAACACAAAAGAGCTCGTAGTTTGAGGAGGTTTTCAAACGAAATTCCAAAAAGTTTATTGTTAAACATGGTGACTGAGCCATATCTTCTAATACCAAAGTAATATCTCACAATATTTCTGTAAATGGATTTTAGTTGGCGATTACTAACATCGCAATTTGAGAAAATTTCACATCTATAGAGCAAAGATGGTATCAAATAATAAGCCTTAGCAAGAAGCATTCTAATGTTTAATAGTATACAGTGTTAAGTGGCCCAGAGTATTCTCAACATGCCATATGTTTTTCCCACAACACTGTTGACGTGATTTGTCCAGGAGAGAATGTCATTGAATATAATTCCAAGGTTTTCAACACAGGTTAATATTTCGATTGTTTTGTTATATTATATTAACGTCATATTATCAGCTAAAAAAGTTCGAGTTAGCATATCTGAGTTAAAATTTCTAGAAATAAAGATGTCAGTAAGTGCAAAAGTTATAGTTTATATTTTTTTTTATAAACTTAGTCATATTAACGATACGGTTAGGTCTATAAACACAACCAAAAAGCATTTTTTTACCAAGTAATAAAACCCCCACAAAAATATATATTTAACCAAATATTTTTCTTTCCTGCATCCTCCAGACTTACAATAAAACTTACAGGGAATATTATTTCACACAAAGATGGCAACGCCACCAGCTCGAGTCTTTCTAACAGCACGGAAAGTATTGTATCCCTTGAGTGAAATAAGACTGTCAGGTGTTTTTTCATCCAGCCAAGTTTCAGATACGCATACAACATCCATAGCAGAGCCTTCAAAAGTAAATTTAAACTCATCAATCTCCCCCTACCCTTCACCGAAGGTAAAAGAGTATATATAAATTTGCCATTCCGTTTGAAATTTCTACAATATTGATCTAAGACCACATAAAGTATATATATTCTGGCCTCTTATGAGAAGGGAAGTTCAAAACGGGTTGTCCGTCTGTCCGTCCGTTGAAATGGGTTTTCCGAAGACTCCAGATATGATGGAGGCTAGGTCTGGTGATGACCAGAAATCCCCTGCGGCTAAGAGGACTGCTCAGACTGTGGTCAGTTCTCTTTAAGATCCCCATAAGGAGATCAATAAGAGGACTGGCTCCAGAGAGGACAACCCCTCCACGTCAAAAAAACTAAAGGAGTCGTCGAGTAAGGACGGTATTCTAGCGGCTGTCATTGATCGTAGGGATCCCGATGGAAGGATCAGTGTCGAGAGATGGAAGGTGCTAGGGAACAAACTACTCGACGAAATCTTTAGTGCCAAAGGAAGGCCGGACGAAGTATCGTTCAAAGGGGCTGACTGGGCAAGAGGTGTCAAAACTGTCAGTTGCGGCAATCAGAAAACCTTTGAGTTTTTAAAGGCTGCAATTGGTAAGTGTGGCAGCTCCTGTCCCGAAGCTAGTCTGGACGTTATACTAGCGTCTGAGTTGCCACTAAGGCCGGTAGTCACGGTATGGATACCTCCACCTATAAAACCAGTGGAGGTCATACTGGGGGTACTGGCCAACCAGAACGAGGGACTCAATACAAGCCAGTGGAAGTTGGTAGCTTCACTGGGTTGTAAAGATTATTGAAAATACTCAATATTTAAAATTTTAGGGCACTAGTATGACATATGAACACGTTTTATATACCAAAATGTCAGAAATGTTTAGCAGCATATATTTCCCGCAAACCCTGAAACCTTTCTCCCAAAAATGGAGGAGTAATGCCCAAAATAAAATTTTTATAACAACTAAATTTTTAGAGCTGTTACATGACCTATGGATACGTCTTATATATCAAAAGATTTTTAGCAGAACATATTTGCTGAAAAACTCGGAAAAATCGGTTCAGATACAAAAAAGTAATTACCAAAATAAAATTTTTTTAATAAAAATACCTATTTTCGGGAACCGTAGATCATTCCGAGTCCAAGTTTTTTACCAAAGTAAATGGTAAATTTCTTCCTAAAGATGTAGGTATATAAATCTATCAAATCGATTGGAAAATGCCCGAGTTATGACGAAATTACTGAAATAACAATATTTCCTTTTTTATACCCTTCACCGAAGGTAAAAGGGTTTATATAACTTTGTCATTCCGTTTGTAATTTCTACAATATTGATCTAAGACCATATAAAGTATATATAATCTGGCTTCTTATGAGAAGGGAAGTTCAAATCCGGTTGTCCGTCTCTCCGTCTGTCAGTCCGTTGAAATGGGTTTTCCGAAGACCCCAGATATGATGGAGGCTAGGTTTTTATACATTTATGTCACATATAGTCCGGAATTGTTTGCTATTGAAATTCAGGAAGATCGATCCATAAAAGCATCAAAATTTTTAGAGCTGTTACATGACCTATGGATACGTCTTATGTATCAAAAAATCGGAAATCAAAAGATTTTTAGCAGAACATATTTGCTGAAAAACTCGGACAAATCGGTTCAGATACAAAAAAGTTATTACCAAAATAAAATTTGTATACCCTTCACCGAAGGTAAAAGGGTATATATTTGTATATATATATAAAGTATATATATTCTAGCTTCTTATGAGAAGGGAAGTTCAAATCCGGTTGTCCGTCTGTCCGTCCGTTGAAATGGGTTTTGCGAAGACTCCAGATTTGATGGTTTTTATACATTTATGTCACATATAGTCCGGAATTGTTTGCTATTGAAATTCAGGAAGATCGATGCATAAATGGCTGAGATATAAGCAAAAAACCACGACTACCTCCAATTTTTTCCATATATCCCATGTTGTTGTTGTTTTTTAAGTTCTTTTTTTCTGCATATCTCGAGAGCGGTAAGAGCTACAGCTTTCAAATTTAGTACAAACATGTTGCTTGCCAATACACAAACTCTCTAAAAAAAATGGGCGGGACTGGAGAAGTGGGTGTGGCACTTCCCATACAAAGACGTTATACATTTCTGTATATCTGGAGAACGAAACGAGCTAAAGTTCCCAAATTAGGTACAAACATATCGGTTATCAATACACAGTATCCCACAATATATGGGCGCGATTGGAAAAGTGGGCGTGGTACCTCCCGTACCAAGACATTATTGAAAATACTCAATATTTTAAATTTTAGGGCTCTAGTATGACATATGAACACGTTTTATATATAAATAAATATAAATAAAAAGCAAAATGCTCCCTCTTTGGTATATGGGAAAAATTCTGCCTCCCCATTTCCCAACTATTTTATATATATGACTATTTAAAAAATGTAATTATGTCCAATATCGATATCGATATATATCGTATTGCTGCTAATACGCCATAGTTAAGGCGATTCTTCGCATAACTATAGGAACCCTTTCCAGAATATTTTTTCCGCACTTATTTTTTTGTTGTCATCTCCTAAAAAACCGAGACAATACTGAACTGTGTAATCTATGAAAATGTACAATGGAAAAGCGCAGTTATCGTCTTAATATAAGTTAAAAAACATATCCAATTCTAAAAAAACAACAGTATTGTAAGCAGTTGAGCTACGGTTAAAATTGTGAATTTTATTATAAAGAGATCTTAAAAATATCAAATTCGATAGTCGTAGATAAATATAGATGTATCGATATATGGGAATTTTAAATATCGGCGATATATATCGATTATAATTTTTTTAAATATCGATATTTTGATATATCGATATTTATTGCCCATCCCTACTTGAGTTGTAATATTTTTATTTTTGGCAATATGGTTTTTGAAATTGCTTAATGACGAGTAGGTTTTTCAACTCAATAATGAAATAAATAAATATATATTATTTTTAATAAAGGACCTCAAGCTTATATAAATAAACAATTAAAAAGGTCAAGTAAACCAAAATCACATTTGAACAAGATTCGGCTGATCCGAATCTTTGATACCCTCCATCGACAGTTCGAATATTTCAGGAAACTACTAGGCAAATTTAAAAACAATGTAAGCACGGCTTAAAGATTATATTGTTGCCGGATTCTTTTTACTGAATATGGTGAACCGTTTTTAATTTATTGCAATATATGTAGTTAAAGTGCCCTAATTTTGGACATAACTGCATATCTCGAATAGGCGAGTTAATAGAGAAAAATGGAGATTTGATTTGATATCGGCCACCTTAAATTAGTAAAAATTTGCAATAAAGTTCGAGGCCGCGAAATGTCTGTTCCCCAGTATTACTAATTAATCTTTATAAAAACAGACGTCAGCATTAAAATTGGTTGCGGTTTAGACCTGTATTAAATTATTAATATAAATTGTGATGATTCGTAACAGTTTTAGCTGAACTAAAATTATTTTCAGGAGGGGAATTTATACTGGACCCATGGTACAATATTGACCAATCATCCTAAAATTCTGTAGAGTGATTTGTGGTATTAAAAGCATAAATTAGAATAAATTTTAATACAGTAGTACATTAGTTTTAGCGTTTAAAGTGAATTTCAGAAGGCTATTTAATATGGGATCTAAGGTAAATTATAGTCCATATAACACTAATTGGCATGACAAATTTTCGGCCACATGAAGCTAAGTTGGAACAAATTTTACCGCAATATCGCGTTAAGGCGTGCTAAGCTGTTTTCCAGAAGTAGGCTTTATATGCGGCCTAGGGTAAATTAGGGTCTGATCTTCACGAAATTTGGCAATGTGCTTTCTAGTCCTATAAGAACGTGACATACCAAACTTAATTACAAAATCATCATTTGCTTCGGTTTTAGTCCTACTTAACTGTTTTCCGAAAGTAGGCTTTATTTGGGGCCTATGGTTAATTGTTTTATTATACTCTTCACCGAAGGTAAAAGGGTATATATAAATTTTGCCATTCCGTGTGTATTAGCAACCATTCTACAATAATCAATAAAAAAACGGATTTCCAAAAATAATGAGTTGGGGCCTTTTTATATTAAGGTAACGATATATATTCTGGCCCTTATGAGAAGGAAAGTTCAAAACGGGTTGTCCGTCTGTCCGTCCGAAGACCCTAGATATGATGGAGACTTGGTTGGTCTATATTTATGTCAGATATGCTCATTGCAATTTTTTTATTGTCATTCAGCCAGATCGGTCCATTAATGGCTGAGACATGAGCAAAAATGTTGTTGTTGTTTTTTGTTCTTTTTTTCTGTATATCTGGAGAACGGCAAGAGCTAAGGCTCTCAAATTTGGTACACACATCTTAGTTATCAATACACCAACTCTCTAAAATGGGCGGGATTGGCGAAATGGGTGTGTCACTCCCCATACAAAGACATTATACATTTCTGTATATCTGGAGAACCAAACGAGCTAAAGTTCCCAAATTAGGTACAAACATATCAGTTATCAATACAGAGCATCCCACAAAATATGGACGGGACTGGAAAAGTGGGTGTGGTACCTCCGTACAAAGACATTATTGAAAATACTCAGCAAATGGTTAAGAAAACATAAAAATTTTAAATTAAGGGCTCTAGTATGACCTAGGACACGTTTTATGTATCAATAGTTTTAGCAGAATATATTTCCCGAAAAGTCTGACATTTTTTTCCAGAAATGTAAGAGCTATGCCCAAAATAAATAAATGATATTTTCGGGAACCATAGATCTTCCCGTGTCCAAGTTTTGTAATCTACGTAACTGGTAAATTTCTTCACGCTTAAATATACAATGGTGTATTAAACAATAAAAAGCGGGATCGTACTGATCTTCACAAAATTTTACAAAGCCATATATAACGAATTTGTGCAAAATCTTGTATAAATAAATTCATTATAACACCATTTATGTTAGTTTTTGTAACAAAATTATCAATTTTTATTTATTTACTTTTATTTCATTGACATCCTATGCAACAAGATTAAAACTTATAATTACAGCATAGGATTTTATGAAGTTGAAAAGGTTAACTTGTTGTTGATAAGAATTACATATAAAATTCAAAGTAAAATTGTATAAAATAAAATATGTAAGTATGTATATAGAATGTAAATAATATCTTTTTAAGCATTAAACATTTTGACAAGAGGAAAAAAAATTTATTTCAATTTATTATCATAAAAATAATCAGGAAAAAATAAAAAATCATGAAACAAAAATCACTAAACAATATCATCATAAAAGTTAAGCGTAGGATTTCAGAACTTCAATTTTAAATTTTGATGTGTTACTATACAGCTGGATGTGATATGGCAGTTCGTTCCAAAGTCGTATGGCATTGATAAAACATTGCCACTCAGATACAAGCGTTCTATATCTAATGACGATAACTCTTTTACCCCTATCTCCCAAATCTAAGTAAGTCATGTAGATACTTTGGTGTTCTCTCATAGACAATCTTGTGCAAACACAAAAGAGCTCGTAGTTTGAGGAGGTTTTCAAACGAAATTCCAAAAAGTTTATTGTTAAACATGGTGACTGAGCCATATCTTCTAATACCAAAGTAATATCTCACAATATTTCTGTAAATGGATTTTAGTTGGCGATTACTAACATCGCAATTTGAGAAAATTTCACATCTATAGAGCAAAGATGGTATCAAATAATAAGCCTTAGCAAGAAGCATTCTAATGTTTAATAGTATACAGTGTTAAGTGGCCCAGAGTATTCTCAACATGCCATATGTTTTTCCCACAACACTGTTGACGTGATTTGTCCAGGAGAGAATGTCATTGAATATAATTCCAAGGTTTTCAACACAGGTTAATATTTCGATTGTTTTGTTATATTATATTAACGTCATATTATCAGCTAAAAAAGTTCGAGTTAGCATATCTGAGTTAAAATTTCTAGAAATAAAGATGTCAGTAAGTGCAAAAGTTATAGTTTATATTTTTTTTTATAAACTTAGTCATATTAACGATACGGTTAGGTCTATAAACACAACCAAAAAGCATTTTTTTACCAAGTAATAAAACCCCCACAAAAATATATATTTAACCAAATATTTTTCTTTCCTGCATCCTCCAGACTTACAATAAAACTTACAGGGAATATTATTTCACACAAAGATGGCAACGCCACCAGCTCGAGTCTTTCTAACAGCACGGAAAGTATTGTATCCCTTGAGTGAAATAAGACTGTCAGGTGTTTTTTCATCCAGCCAAGTTTCAGATACGCATACAACATCCATAGCAGAGCCTTCAAAAGTAAATTTAAACTCATCAATCTCCCCCTACCCTTCACCGAAGGTAAAAGAGTATATATAAATTTGCCATTCCGTTTGAAATTTCTACAATATTGATCTAAGACCACATAAAGTATATATATTCTGGCCTCTTATGAGAAGGGAAGTTCAAAACGGGTTGTCCGTCTGTCCGTCCGTTGAAATGGGTTTTCCGAAGACTCCAGATATGATGGAGGCTAGGTCTGGTGATGACCAGAAATCCCCTGCGGCTAAGAGGACTGCTCAGACTGTGGTCAGTTCTCTTTAAGATCCCCATAAGGAGATCAATAAGAGGACTGGCTCCAGAGAGGACAACCCCTCCACGTCAAAAAAACTAAAGGAGTCGTCGAGTAAGGACGGTATTCTAGCGGCTGTCATTGATCGTAGGGATCCCGATGGAAGGATCCGTGTCGAGAGATGGAAGGTGCTAGAGAACAAACTACTCGACGAAATCTTTAGTGCCAAAGGAAGGCCGGACGAAGTATCGTTCAAAGGGGCTGACTGGGCAAGAGGTGTCAAAACTGTCAGTTGCGGCAATCAGAAAACCTTTGAGTTTTTAAAGGCTGCAATTGGTAAGTGTGGCAGCTCCTGTCCCGAAGCTAGTCTGGACGTTATACTAGCGTCTGAGTTGCCACTAAGGCCGGTAGTCACGGTATGGATACCTCCACCTATAAAACCAGTGGAGGTCATACTGGGGGTACTGGCCAACCAGAACGAGGGACTCAATACAAGCCAGTGGAAGTTGGTAGCTTCACTGGGTTGTAAAGATTATTGAAAATACTCAATATTTAAAATTTTAGGGCTCTAGTATGACATATGAACACGTTTTATATACCAAAATGTCAGAAATTTTTAGCAGCATATATTTCCCGCAAACCCTGAAACCTTTCTCCCAAAAATGGAGGAGTAATGCCCAAAATAAAATTTTTATAACAACTAAATTTTTAGAGCTGTTACAAAAGATTTTTAGCAGAACATATTTGCTGAAAAACTCGGAAAATCGGTTCAGATACAAAAAAGTTATTACCAAAATAAAATTTTTTTAATAAAAATACCTATTTTCGGGAACCGTAGATCATTCCGAGTCCAAGTTTTTTACCAAAGTAAATGGTAAATTTCTTCCTAAAGATGTAGGTATATAAATCTATCAAATCGATTGGAAAATGCCCGAGTTATGACGAAATTACTGAAATAACAATATTTCCTTTTTTATACCCTTCACCGAAGGTAAAAGGGTTTATATAACTTTGTCATTCCGTTTGTAATTTCTACAATATTGATCTAAGACCATATAAAGTATATATAATCTGGCTTCTTATGAGAAGGGAAGTTCAAATCCGGTTGTCCGTCTCTCCGTCTGTCAGTCCGTTGAAATGGGTTTTCCGAAGACCCCAGATATGATGGAGGCTAGGTTTTTATACATTTATGTCACATATAGTCCGGAATTGTTTGCTATTGAAATTCAGGAAGATCGATCCATAAAAGCATCAAAATTTTTAGAGCTGTTACATGACCTATGGATACGTCTTATGTATCAAAAAATCGGAAATCAAAAGATTTTTAGCAGAACATATTTGCTGAAAAACTCGGACAAATCGGTTCAGATACAAAAAAGTTATTACCAAAATAAAATTTGTATACCCTTCACCGAAGGTAAAAGTGTCATTCCATTTGTAATTTCTACAATATTGATCTAAGACCATATAAAGTATATATATTCTAGCTTCTTATGAGAAGGGAAGTTCAAATCCGGTTGTCCGTCTGTCCGTCCGTTGAAATGGGTTTTGCGAAGACTCCAGATATGATGGTTTTTATACATTTATGTCACATATAGTCCGGAATTGTTTGCTATTGAAATTCAGGAAGATCGATGCATAAATGGCTGAGATATGAGCAAAAAACCATGACTACCTCCAATTTTTTCCATATATCCCATGTTGTTGTTGTTTTTTAAGTTCTTTTTTTCTGCATATCTCGAGAGCGGTAAGAGCTACAGCTTTCAAATTTAGTACAAACATGTTGCTTGCCAATACACAAACTCTCTAAAAAAAATAGGCGGGACTGGAGAAGTGGGTGTGGCACTTCCCATACAAAGACGTTATACATTTCTGTATATCTGGAGAACGAAACGAGCTAAAGTTCCCAAATTAGGTACAAACATATCGGTTATCAATACACAGTATCCCACAATATATGGGCGCGATTGGAAAAGTGGGCGTGGTACCTCCCGTACAAAGACATTATGGAAAATACTCAATATTTTAAATTTTAGGGCTCTAGTATGACATGTGAACACGTCTTATATACCAAAATGTCAGAAATTTTTAGCAGCATATATTTCCCGAAAACCCTGAAACCTTTCTCCAAAAATGGAAGAGTAATGCCCAAAATAAAAATTTTTTTTTTTAAACATACCCATTTTCTGGAACAATAGATCTTCCCGAGTCTAAGTTTTATAATCTCAGTAAATAGCTTTTTCTTCCTTAAACCGTGGGTATATAAATTTGCCAAATCGGTTAAGAAATGGTTAAGTTATTAGCAAAATACTCCAAAAATGGGCTAAAAAGCCT
The DNA here is from genome assembly GCA_943735925.1 of Pollenia amentaria. Classification (NCBI taxonomy): domain Eukaryota; kingdom Metazoa; phylum Arthropoda; class Insecta; order Diptera; family Polleniidae; genus Pollenia; species Pollenia amentaria. The sequence goes on from OX031011.1 coordinate 20,281,350, forward strand.
CAAAATTTTTATAACAACTAAATTTTTAGAGCTGTTAGAGTTGCCATTAAGGCCGGTAGTCACGGTATGGATACCTCCACCTATAAAGCCGGTGGAGGTCATACTGGGGGTACTGGCCAAACAGAACAAGGGACTCAATTCAAGCCAGTGGAAGTTGGTAGCTTCACTGGGTTGTAAAGAGAACCAGGGAAGAGACTTCAGGTTCGCAGTAGACCGGGAGTCTCATTAAAAGCTGGAATCGATAGGAGGGGTTGCAATATTCGGGTTGGGGTCTATCAAATTTAGGTTTCCTAAAAATGATAGACCCTAAGAGGTTGAAAGTGGTGCAGATAAACCTGCACCACTGTGAAGCAGCCTCAACCGAATTAGTAACCCACCTCATCGATAACAACGTGGACGTGGCCTTAATCCAAGAGCCCTGGATTAATAAAAACCGGGTAGTTGGATTAAGGGTCACGGGGTATACATTGTTCGTAACCCACACAGATGAGAAGGTACGAACTTGTATTTTGGCGAGAACTGAGCATAAATTTATGTTTTCTTATTCTTACAGTAATGGAGACCTCACGGTTGTGACAAAAGAAGCCAAGGACAGAACGGTCCTGGCATTAGCATCGGTATACTTGCCATACGAGGCTACCGATCCACCTGGTGAAAAAGTGCGAGAGTTGGTGGAGTTCTCAGGCAGAAGTGGCTCGAGGCTGGTACTAGGGTGTGACGCCAATGCACACCATACCCAATGGGGAAGTGCCGACATCAACAAAAGAGGTGAGTCTATGTTTGATTTTATTATTGCCATTAATCTTTATATCTGTAACAGGGGGAATACACCTACGTTCAGAACTAGGGATAGAGAGGCAGTGATAGACATGACATTGACGAACTGTAGGGAATTAGTGGAGGATTGGAGGGTGGACCTGGGGTTTTCCTTCTTTGACCATAGTCGACTGTCCTTTAATCTGATGTTTGAGAGGTCGAAAAGATGTCCGTATAGGAATCCGAGAAGGACGGATTGGGATTACTTTTCGAGATTGGTGCAAAGTAACCTTAGAGTTACACACGACTGGAGGTCGATTTCGACCGGTGTAGAGCAACTGGTGAGCACCTTCACGGGGGTACTGACTAGTAGTTATGAGCGATCCTGTCCTTTGAACTTTCCGGGCAGGCGCACACAACCAAGATGGTGGACAGACGAGTTGAGGACTCAAAGGTCCACTGTCAGAAGGTTGTTTAATAGAGCGAAGTATACGCGTAGGGAAGAAGATTGGAGTAACTTCAGATTGAGTTACAATAGATATAAGGGAGACATTAGGAGGGCGAAAAGGGACTCGTGGGTCAAGTTTAGCGAGTCAGTGGAATCTGTAAATGAGATGTCCAGGTTCAGGAGAATTTTATCCAAGGACCCTGTAGTCCCGGGATTTATTCAGAGATCGGACAACTCATGGACGGAATCTAGCTCTGAATCTCTTTGTTTGCTAATGGAGACTCACTTTCCGGGATGTGTGGATCCTGGGGTGGGGGAACAGATTGAATGTGGTAACCCCTTCTCTGGGTCAGGCTCGGTTGGTGAGGAGAGAGAGAGACGGTGGGGGACATGATCACCTTGGGTAAAGTAACATGAGCGGTTAATACATTTGGGTCTTACAAATCGGCAGGACCAGACGGTATCTTTCCGGCGATGCTACAGAATATAGGGAGATCATCACTCCTGCTGTTGGTGGAACTGTTTAGGGTCTGTGTGCTGAACGGGCACATTCCTTCAATCTAAACCCAAGGATTTTAGACCAATCAGCTTATCGTAGTTTATTTTGAAGACGTTGGAAAGACTGATTGATCTACATCTGAGGACGAAGATTGACGCCGGCATCATCAGCGGCGCTCAACACGCCTATCTTAAGGGTAGATCTGTTGAGAGTGCGCTTCATTAAACAAGGAATATACCTTGGCGACATTCCTGGATATAGAGGGCGCCCTTAACAATTTGAAGATATAGGCTATTAGGCAGGCATTGGTGGATCTATTCATTCCACTGTTCCTGGTCGAATGGATAACTCTGATGCTCAGCAGCAGAGTTATTCACTCGGACTGGGGAAACGAGCGCTTAAAGAAACTGGTGACTAGGGGAACCCCACAAGGGGGAGTTCTCTCTCCCTTATTATGGCTCTTAGCTGTCAATGTCGTTCTGGGACTTTTTGACAGAATGGGTCGGAAAGTTGTGGCCTACGCGTCTGATGTAGTGATATTGGTATCGGGCAAGTTTCTGCCGACAATAAGCGAAGTCATGCAAGCGGCACTGGGCGAACTGTCAGCATGGGCAAGTGATAAGGGATTGGGAGTTAATCTGGAGAAGACCGAGTTGGTTCTTTTTACTAGAAGGTACAGGGTAGAGAATTTTAAGCTGCCGGTACTAGGAGGAGTAGAGCTTAGACTATCTGATAGCGCTAAGTATCTAGGAGTTTTTCTGGACAGCAAGCGGTCGTGGCGAAGGAATACTCAGGAGAGACTTAAGAGAGGCCTCAATGCCTACTATGCCTGCAGATCATCGATAGGTAGGAGCTGGGGACTCCGGCCGTCAGTAGTGGGATGGCTGTACACTTCGGTGGTTAAACCATTCTTACGTATGGATGCTGTGTTTGGTGGGTGTCATTGAGAGTGGCTAGTCGAAGGAACCTTCTGTCTAAGGCTCAGAGGTGTGCTTCAATCGGCATGACAGGTGCCATGAGAAGTACTCCTCAAGCTGCACTGGATGTCATTCTACCTCTTCTGCCCATTGAGCAGTATGTTATGGGAATGGCAGCCAGAAGCATTCTTAGACTGAGGGAACTAGGATTGATTAGGAATTTCACGCAGGGTCACTCACGGATCTTGGGTGAGATCGAAGCTGGAGGTTACTGCCTGGGATCACCCGGCTCCCCGGATTTCGTGGGCACTAGGGTGAATTTCGAACGGTTGCCGGAGGTGGTAACGCCTTCTAGGGAGAGTTGGTCAGGTAGGAGCAGATTATTTATTGGATTTGCTATTTTCACTGACGGCTCGAAGATGAGAGGCACGGGTGCGGGGGTCTACATTGAGGATCTGGACATCAGAATGTCATATAGGCTTCCTGACGACTGCAATGTTTTTCAGGCGGAGGTTCTGGGGGTCTTGAGGGCCGTGAAACTGATGAGGGACAACATTGATAGGGGCACGGATGTCACTATATACGCCGACAGCCAGGCGGCCCTTATGGCCGTAAGGGGCTGTTACGTGCACCCAAGCTAGGTGACGGTTGCAGGAGGGCTCTGGAGGGAGCCTTAGGAGAGTATATGTTGAGATTGTGCTGGGTGCCTGGTCACTGCAACATAAACGTCAACGAGATTGCTGATGAGTTGGCGAGACAGGGCTCAGAGATGGAAGATCCTAATCATATGGAGGTGGTTAGGCCTCCAATAGGCTTCTTCTATGGAAAGATTAGGGAATGGATTCTGGACGCGACCAATAGGGCCTGGGGGAACCGAACGGACTGCCGGGTATCACGGACGCTGTGGCCGGTGCTTAGGAAGTCCGACTCGGAGTTGTTGCTGGGCAGAAGTTGGGTCTGCTTGAGGACCATAATAGGAATCATCACGGGTCATTGCATGATAGGCAGGATGGCGATGAGGTTGGGATCCGACGTGTCGGATATGTGCGGGTTGTGTGAGGACCCGGAGGAGCTGGAGACGGTTGAGCACATTTTGTGCCGCTGTGCCAGGTTACAGTGGAGCGGGCTGAGGTGGCTGGGCAGCAGATTCCTAGGCAAATTAGGGGACGTCCCGGGCTGTGGGCTCGAGAGTCTAATAGGATTCGTAATGGGGATGGCCTGGCTGCGCAGCAGGAGACTGGGAGCTAACCGCACATAGGGCGGATTGGTGTTGTGTTGAGTGAGGCTTTTCTTTCGGGTTTGGTCAGATCTTCCTTTTCTTATCTATAAATATCTTTTCTAATGCTTTTGCTGTTTCTCTTCACCTTCTTTTTCAGCTATTTCTCTCTAAACAAGGCATCATAATGGACCATATTGGTCTCTGTGTGAGGGTGTGAAGGAGAGTTCACACCAGCCTTTCCACCTACCTACCTACCTACCCTTCAACGAAGGTAAATGGTTATATATGTATAACTTTGTCATTCCGTTTGTAATTTCTACAATATTGATCTAAGACCATATAAAGTATATATATTCTGTCTTCTTATGAGAAGGGAAGTTCAAATCCGGTTGTCCAACTGTCCGTCTGTCCGTCCGTTGAAATGGGTTTTCCGAAGACCTCATATATGATGAAGGCTAGGTTGTTATACATTTATGTCACATATAGTCCGGAATTGTTTGCTATTGAAATTTGGGAAGATCGGTCAATAAATGGCTGAGATATGAGCAAAAAACCACGACAACCTCAAATTTTTTCCATAAATCCCATGTTGTTGTTGTTTTTTAAATTCTTTTTTTCTGCATATCTCGAGAGCGGCAAGAGCTACGGCTTTCAGATTTAGTACAAACATGTTGCTTGCCAATACACAAACTCTCTAAAAAAGTGGGCGGGTTTGGAAAAGTGGGCGTGGTACCTCCCGTACAAAGACATTATTGAAAATATTAAAAATTTTAAATTTTAGGGCTCTAGTATGACATATAAACACGTTTTGTATACCAAAATATCAGAAATTTTTAGCAGCATATATTTCCCGAAAACCCTGTCAAATCGGTTAAGAAATGGTTAAGTAATTAGCAAAATACTCCAAAAATAGGCTAAAAAGCATCAACATTTTTATAAAAACTAAATTTTTAGAGCTGTTACATGACCTATGGATACGTCTTATATATCAAAAGATCTGAAATATTTAGTAGATCGTATTTGCTGAAAAAAACTGAGAAAAATCGGTTCAGATACAAAAAAGTTAATACCAGAATATAATTTTTTTTTAAGAAAAATACCTATTTTCGGGAACCGTAGATCTTTCCGAGTCCAAGTTTTATTACCAAAGTGGTAAATTTCTTCCTAAAGACGTCGGTGTAAAAATCTATCAAATCGATTGAAAAATGCTCGAGTTATGACCAAATAACTGAAATACCATTATTTACTTTTTTATACCCTCCACCGAAGGTAAAAGGGTATATATAACTTTGTCATTCCGTTTGTAATTTCTACAATATTGATCTAAGACCATATAAAGTATATAAATTCTGCCTTCTTATGAGAAGGAAAAATGATGTAAATAAAAGATGAACAATTGTGTTTTAACTTGGAACCGAGGAAGATGTGTTTTATTTTTATTTGGCGACCGAGACAGGACAAAAAAAAGTTAAAAGAGTGAAACACGGAAAATAAATGTGCACAACAATACAAAAAAAAGTACCTTATATACAGTCAAACAAAAGAATTTAAATATTACAAATGAAAACGAACTAAGTTATAAAAAAAAAAAAAAATTATGGTTTCAATAAAAGTGATATTTTGCTATAATTGTGAAAAAAAAGAAAAACTTAAAGTTTCAATAAAAGCGGAATTTGGCTATAATTGCATTAAAAAATAAATACAGTGCCGGACGGAAATTTCGGCACAATGAGTGGAAAAAACATTTAAAATTAAACTGTCTAAAATAACAACTTAAGCACATCAAATAGCAATCGTGTTAAAACAATACATAATTATTCTCGGGGAAAACTAATAATCCTACATTGGTTTAACTGTACTTAGGTACATAATTCGCGCAAAATTTTGACACAAAAGAAAACAGTTACTATTTTTCAATAAAGAAACTAAAACTAAAGAAAGAATAAAATAAGGAAAAGAGTAAAAATAACGGGAGAATAAATAAAAATGTGTAATAAAATCAAAAATATATAAATGCCTAGCAGCAAGTGGATTAAGCTATTGAAAGGAAAAGAGTAAAAATAACGGGAGAGTAAAATAAAAATGTGTAATAAAATCAAAAATATATAAATGCCTAGCAACAAGTGGATTAAGCTATTGAAACACGTTTCCTAAAAACCCAAAATTAAAGGGAAAATAAATAACGCAAAACTTGAGTGAAGAAGTATAACAGTTGTCATTCTCACATAAGCACATTCAGATCACCAACAAGACAACAAGCGACGTAGGCAGAATAAGCTGCGCAGTAAACAATCTTGCATGCCCAAGAATACCTACGTGAGCAATTGTACAAATATAATTATTTAGATTAATATTCTATAGAAATTTGAATATTATTTTTTTATACCCTTCACCGAAGGTAAAAGGGTATATATAACTTTGTCATTCCGTTTGTAATTTCTACAATATTGATCTAAGACCATATAAAGTATATATATTCTGGCTTCTAATGAGAACGGAAGTTCAAGTCCGGTTGTCCGTCTGTCCGTCCGTTGAAATGGGTTTTCCGAAAACCCCAGATATGACGAAGGCTAGGTTGTTGTACATTTATATCATATATAGTCCGGAATTGTTTGCTATTGAAATTCAGGAAGATCGGTCCATAAATGGCTGAGATATGAGCAAAAAACCATGACTACCTCTAGTTTTTTCCATAAATCCCATGTTGTTGTTGTTTTTTAAATTCTTTTTTTCTGCATATCTTGAGAGCGGCAAGACCTACGGCTTTCAAATTAAGTACAAACATGTTGCTTGCCAATACACAAACTCTTTAAAAAAATGGGCGGGATTGGAGAAGTGGGTGTGGCACTTCCCATACAAAGACGTTATAGATTTCTGTATATCTGGAGAACGAAACGAGCTAAAGTTCCCAAATTAGGTACAAACATATCGGTTATCAATACACAGTATCCCACAAAATAAAGGCGCGATTGGAAAAGTGGGCGTGGTACCTCCCGTACAAAGACATTATTGAAAATACTCAAAATTTTAAATTTTAGGGCTCTAGTATGACATATGAACACGTTTTATATACCAAAATGTCAGAAATTTTTAGCAGCATATATTTCCCGCAAACCCTGAAACCTTTCTCCCAAAAATGGAGGAGTAATGCCCAAAATAAAATTTTTATAACAACTAAATTTTTAGAGCTGTTACAAAAGATTTTTAGCAGAACATATTTGCTGAAAAACTCGGAAAAATCGGTTCAGATACAAAAAAGTTATTACCAAAATAAAATTTTTTTAATAAAAATACCTATTTTCGGGAACCGTAGATCATTCCGAGTCCAAGTTTTTTACCAAAGTAAATGGTAAATTTCTTCCTAAAGATGTAGGTATATAAATCTATCAAATCGATTGGAAAATGCCCGAGTTATGACGAAATTACTGAAATAACAATATTTCCTTTTTTATACCCTTCACCGAAGGTAAAAGGGTTTATATAACTTTGTCATTCCGTTTGTAATTTCTACAATATTGATCTAAGACCATATAAAGTATATATAATCTGGCTTCTTATGAGAAGGGAAGTTCAAATCCGGTTGTCCGTCTCTCCGTCTGTCAGTCCGTTGAAATGGGTTTTCCGAAGACCCCAGATATGATGGAGGCTAGGTTTTTATACATTTATGTCACATATAGTCCGGAATTGTTTGCTATTGAAATTCAGGAAGATCGATCCATAAAAGCATCAAAATTTTTAGAGCTGTTACATGACCTATGGATACGTCTTATGTATCAAAAAATCGGAAATCAAAAGATTTTTAGCAGAACATATTTGCTGAAAAACTCGGACAAATCGGTTCAGATACAAAAAAGTTATTACCAAAATAAAATTTGTATACCCTTCACCGAAGGTAAAAGGGTATATATAACTTTGTCATTCCATTTGTAATTTCTACAATATTGATCTAAGACCATATAAAGTATATATATTCTAGCTTCTTATGAGAAGGGAAGTTCAAATCCGGTTGTCCGTCTGTCCGTCCGTTGAAATGGGTTTTGCGAAGACTCCAGATATGATGGTTTTTATACATTTATGTCACATATAGTCCGGAATTGTTTGCTATTGAAATTCAGGAAGATCGATGCATAAATGGCTGAGATATGAGCAAAAAACCATGACTACCTCCAATTTTTTCCATATATCCCATGTTGTTGTTGTTTTATAAGTTCTTTTTTTCTGCATATCTCGAGAGCGGTAAGAGCTACAGCTTTCAAATTTAGTACAAACATGTTGCTTGCCAAACTCTCTAAAAAAAATAGGCGGGACTGGAGAAGTGGGTGTGGCACTTCCCATACAAAGACGTTATACATTTCTGTATATCTGGAGAACGAAACGAGCTAAAGTTCCCAAATTAGGTACAAACATATCGGTTATCAATACACAGTATCCCACAATATATGGGCGCGATTGGAAAAGTGGGCGTGGTACCTCCCGTACAAAGACATTATTGAAAATACTCAATATTTTAAATTTTAGGGCTCTAGTATGACATGTGAACACGTCTTATATACCAAAATGTCAGAAATTTTTAGCAGCATATATTTCCCGAAAACCCTGAAACCTTTCTCCAAAAATGGAAGAGTAATGCCCAAAATAAAAATTTTTTTTTTTAAACATACCCATTTTCTGGAACAATAGATCTTCCCGAGTCTAAGTTTTATAATCTCAGTAAATAGCTTTTTCTTCCTTAAACCGTGGGTATATAAATTTGCCAAATCGGTTAAGAAATGGTTAAGTTATTAGCAAAATACTCCAAAAATGGGCTAAAAAGCCTCAAAATTTTTATAACAACTAAATTTTTAGAGCTGTTAGAGTTGCCATTAAGGCCGGTAGTCACGGTATGGATACCTCCACCTATAAAGCCGGTGGAGGTCATACTGGGGGTACTGGCCAAACAGAACAAGGGACTCAATTCAAGCCAGTGGAAGTTGGTAGCTTCACTGGGTTGTAAAGAGAACCAGGGAAGAGACTTCAGGTTCGCAGTAGACCGGGAGTCTCATTAAAAGCTGGAATCGATAGGAGGGGTTGCAATATTCGGGTTGGGGTCTATCAAATTTAGGTTTCCTAAAAATGATAGACCCTAAGAGGTTGAAAGTGGTGCAGATAAACCTGCACCACTGTGAAGCAGCCTCAACCGAATTAGTAACCCACCTCATCGATAACAACGTGGACGTGGCCTTAATCCAAGAGCCCTGGATTAATAAAAACCGGGTAGTTGGATTAAGGGTCACGGGGTATACATTGTTCGTAACCCACACAGATGAGAAGGTACGAACTTGTATTTTGGCGAGAACTGAGCATAAATTTATGTTTTCTTATTCTTACAGTAATGGAGACCTCACGGTTGTGACAAAAGAAGCCAAGGACAGAACGGTCCTGGCATTAGCATCGGTATACTTGCCATACGAGGCTACCGATCCACCTGGTGAAAAAGTGCGAGAGTTGGTGGAGTTCTCAGGCAGAAGTGGCTCGAGGCTGGTACTAGGGTGTGACGCCAATGCACACCATACCCAATGGGGAAGTGCCGACATCAACAAAAGAGGTGAGTCTATGTTTGATTTTATTATTGCCATTAATCTTTATATCTGTAACAGGGGGAATACACCTACGTTCAGAACTAGGGATAGAGAGGCAGTGATAGACATGACATTGACGAACTGGAATTAGTGGAGGATTGGAGGGTGGACCTGGGGTTTTCCTTCTTTGACCATAGTCGACTGTCCTTTAATCTGATGTTTGAGAGGTCGAAAAGATGTCCGTATAGGAATCCGAGAAGGACGGATTGGGATTACTTTTCGAGATTGGTGCAAAGTAACCTTAGAGTTACACACGACTGGAGGTCGATTTCGACCGGTGTAGAGCAACTGGTGAGCACCTTCACGGGGGTACTGACTAGTAGTTATGAGCGATCCTGTCCTTTGAACTTTCCGGGCAGGCGCACACAACCAAGATGGTGGACAGACGAGTTGAGGACTCAAAGGTCCACTGTCAGAAGGTTGTTTAATAGAGCGAAGTATACGCGTAGGGAAGAAGATTGGAGTAACTTCAGATTGAGTTACAATAGATATAAGGGAGACATTAGGAGGGCGAAAAGGGACTCGTGGGTCAAGTTTAGCGAGTCAGTGGAATCTGTAAATGAGATGTCCAGGTTCAGGAGAATTTTATCCAAGGACCCTGTAGTCCCGGGATTTATTCAGAGATCGGACAACTCATGGACGGAATCTAGCTCTGAATCTCTTTGTTTGCTAATGGAGACTCACTTTCCGGGATGTGTGGATCCTGGGGTGGGGGAACAGATTGAATGTGGTAACCCCTTCTCTGGGTCAGGCTCGGTTGGTGAGGAGAGAGAGACGGTGGGGGACATGATCACCTTGGGTAAAGTAACATGAGCGGTTAATACATTTGGGTCTTACAAATCGGCAGGACCAGACGGTATCTTTCCGGCGATGCTACAGAATATAGGGAGATCATCACTCCTGCTGTTGGTGGAACTGTTTAGGGTCTGTGTGCTGAACGGGCACATTCCTTCAATCTAAACCCAAGGATTTTAGACCAATCAGCTTATCGTAGTTTATTTTGAAGACGTTGGAAAGACTGATTGATCTACATCTGAGGACGAAGATTGACGCCGGCATCATCAGCGGCGCTCAACACGCCTATCTTAAGGGTAGATCTGTTGAGAGTGCGCTTCATTAAACAAGGAATATACCTTGGCGACATTCCTGGATATAGAGGGCGCCCTTAACAATTTGAAGATATAGGCTATTAGGCAGGCATTGGTGGATCTATTCATTCCACTGTTCCTGGTCGAATGGATAACTCTGATGCTCAGCAGCAGAGTTATTCACTCGGACTGGGGAAACGAGCGCTTAAAGAAACTGGTGACTAGGGGAACCCCACAAGGGGGAGTTCTCTCTCCCTTATTATGGCTCTTAGCTGTCAATGTCGTTCTGGGACTTTTTGACAGAATGGGTCGGAAAGTTGTGGCCTACGCGTCTGATGTAGTGATATTGGTATCGGGCAAGTTTCTGCCGACAATAAGCGAAGTCATGCAAGCGGCACTGGGCGAACTGTCAGCATGGGCAAGTGATAAGGGATTGGGAGTTAATCTGGAGAAGACCGAGTTGGTTCTTTTTACTAGAAGGTACAGGGTAGAGAATTTTAAGCTGCCGGTACTAGGAGGAGTAGAGCTTAGACTATCTGATAGCGCTAAGTATCTAGGAGTTTTTCTGGACAGCAAGCGGTCGTGGCGAAGGAATACTCAGGAGAGACTTAAGAGAGGCCTCAATGCCTACTATGCCTGCATATCATCGATAGGTAGGAGCTGGGGACTCCGGCCGTCAGTAGTGGGATGGCTGTACACTTCGGTGGTTAAACCATTCTTACGTATGGATGCTGTGTTTGGTGGGTGTCATTGAGAGTGGCTAGTCGAAGGAACCTTCTGTCTAAGGCTCAGAGGTGTGCTTCAATCGGCATGACAGGTGCCATGAGAAGTACTCCTCAAGCTGCACTGGATGTCATTCTACCTCTTCTGCCCATTGAGCAGTATGTTATGGGAATGGCAGCCAGAAGCATTCTTAGACTGAGGGAACTAGGATTGATTAGGAATTTCACGCAGGGTCACTCACGGATCTTGGGTCAGATCGAAGCTGGAGGTTACTGCCTGGGATCACCCGGCTCCCCGGATTTCGTGGGCACTAGGGTGAATTTCGAACGGTTGCCGGAGGTGGTAACGCCTTCTAGGGAGAGTTGGTCAGGTAGGAGCAGATTATTTATTGGATTTGCTATTTTCACTGACGGCTCGAAGATGAGAGGCACGGGTGCGGGGGTCTACATTGAGGATCTGGACATCAGAATGTCATATAGGCTTCCTGACGACTGCAATGTTTTTCAGGCGGAGGTTCTGGGGGTCTTGAGGGCCGTGAAACTGATGAGGGACAACATTGATAGGGGCACGGATGTCACTATATACGCCGACAGCCAGGCGGCCCTTATGGCCGTAAGGGGCTGTTACGTGCACCCAAGCTAGGTGACGGTTGCAGGAGGGCTCTGGAGGGAGCCTTAGGAGAGTATATGTTGAGATTGTGCTGGGTGCCTGGTCACTGCAACATAAACGTCAACGAGATTGCTGATGAGTTGGCGAGACAGGGCTCAGAGATGGAAGATCCTAATCATATGGAGGTGGTTAGGCCTCCAATAGGCTTCTTCTATGGAAAGATTAGGGAATGGATTCTGGACGCGACCAATAGGGCCTGGGGGAACCGAACGGACTGCCGGGTATCACGGACGCTGTGGCCGGTGCTTAGGAAGTCCGACTCGGAGTTGTTGCTGGGCAGAAGTTGGGTCTGCTTGAGGACCATAATAGGAATCATCACGGGTCATTGCATGATAGGCAGGATGGCGATGAGGTTGGGATCCGACGTGTCGGATATGTGCGGGTTGTGTGAGGACCCGGAGGAGCTGGAGACGGTTGAGCACATTTTGTGCCGCTGTGCCAGGTTACAGTGGAGCGGGCTGAGGTGGCTGGGCAGCAGATTCCTAGGCAAATTAGGGGACGTCCCGGGCTGTGGGCTCGAGAGTCTAATAGGATTCGTAATGGGGATGGCCTGGCTGCGCAGCAGGAGACTGGGAGCTAACCGCACATAGGGCGGATTGGTGTTGTGTTGAGTGAGGCTTTTCTTTCGGGTTTGGTCAGATCTTCCTTTTCTTATCTATAAATATCTTTTCTAATGCTTTTGCTGTTTCTCTTCACCTTCTTTTTCAGCTATTTCTCTCTAAACAAGGCATCATAATGGACCATATTGGTCTCTGTGTGAGGGTGTGAAGGAGAGTTCACACCAGCCTTTCCACCTACCTACCTACCTACCCTTCAACGAAGGTAAATGGTTATATATGTATAACTTTGTCATTCCGTTTGTAATTTCTACAATATTGATCTAAGACCATATAAAGTATATATATTCTGTCTTCTTATGAGAAGGGAAGTTCAAATCCGGTTGTCCAACTGTCCGTCTGTCCGTCCGTTGAAATGGGTTTTCCGAAGACCTCATATATGATGAAGGCTAGGTTGTTATACATTTATGTCACATATAGTCCGGAATTGTTTGCTATTGAAATTTGGGAAGATCGGTCAATAAATGGCTGAGATATGAGCAAAAAACCACGACAACCTCAAATTTTTTCCATAAATCCCATGTTGTTGTTGTTTTTTAAATTCTTTTTTTCTGCATATCTCGAGAGCGGCAAGAGCTACGGCTTTCAGATTTAGTACAAACATGTTGCTTGCCAATACACAAACTCTCTAAAAAAGTGGGCGGGTTTGGAAAAGTGGGCGTGGTACCTCCCGTACAAAGACATTATTGAAAATATTAAAAATTTTAAATTTTAGGGCTCTAGTATGACATATAAACACGTTTTGTATACCAAAATATCAGAAATTTTTAGCAGCATATATTTCCTGAAAACCCTGTCAAATCGGTTAAGAAATGGTTAAGTAATTAGCAAAATACTCCAAAAATAGGCTAAAAAGCATCAACATTTTTATAAAAACTAAATTTTTAGAGCTGTTACATGACCTATGGATACGTCTTATATATCAAAAGATCTGAAATATTTAGTAGATCGTATTTGCTGAAAAAAACTGAGAAAAATCGGTTCAGATACAAAAAAGTTAATACCAGAATATAATTTTTTTTTAAGAAAAATACCTATTTTCGGGAACCGTAGATCTTTCCGAGTCCAAGTTTTATTACCAAAGTGGTAAATTTCTTCCTAAAGACGTCGGTGTAAAAATCTATCAAATCGATTGAAAAATGCTCGAGTTATGACCAAATAACTGAAATACCATTATTTACTTTTTTATACCCTCCACCGAAGGTAAAAGGGTATATATAACTTTGTCATTCCGTTTGTAATTTCTACAATATTGATCTAAGACCATATAAAGTATATAAATTCTGCCTTCTTATGAGAAGGAAAAATGATGTAAATAAAAGATGAACAATTGTGTTTTAACTTGGAACCGAGGAAGATGTGTTTTATTTTTATTTGGCGACCGAGACAGGACAAAAAAAAGTTAAAAGAGTGAAACACGGAAAATAAATGTGCACAACAATACAAAAAAAAGTACCTTATATACAGTCAAACAAAAGAATTTAAATATTACAAATGAAAACGAACTAAGTTATAAAAAAAAAAAAAAATTATGGTTTCAATAAAAGTGATATTTTGCTATAATTGTGAAAAAAAAGAAAAACTTAAAGTTTCAATAAAAGCGGAATTTGGCTATAATTGCATTAAAAAATAAATACAGTGCCGGACGGAAATTTCGGCACAATGAGTGGAAAAAACATTTAAAATTAAACTGTCTAAAATAACAACTTAAGCACATCAAATAGCAATCGTGTTAAAACAATACATAATTATTCTCGGGGAAAACTAATAATCCTACATTGGTTTAACTGTACTTAGGTACATAATTCGCGCAAAATTTTGACACAAAAGAAAACAGTTAGTATTTTTCAATAAAGAAACTAAAACTAAAGAAAGAATAAAATAAGGAAAAGAGTAAAAATAACGGGAGAATAAATAAAAATGTGTAATAAAATCAAAAATATATAAATGCCTAGCAGCAAGTGGCTTAAGCTATTGAAAGGAAAAGAGTAAAAATAACGGGAGAGTAAAATAAAAATGTGTAATAAAATCAAAAATATATAAATGCCTAGCAACAAGTGGATTAAGCTATTGAAACACGTTTCCTAAAAACCCAAAATTAAAGGGAAAATAAATAACGCAAAACTTGAGTGAAGAAGTATAACAGTTGTCATTCTTACATAAGCACATTCAGATCACCAACAAGACAACAAGCGACGTAGGCAGAATAAGCTGCGCAGTAAACAATCTTGCATGCCCAAGAATACCTACGTGAGCAATTGTACAAATATAATTATTTAGATTAATATTCTATAGAAATTTGAATATTATTTTTTTATACCCTTCACCGAAGGTAAAAGGGTATATATAACTTTGTCATTCCGTTTGTAATTTCTACAATATTGATCTAAGACCATATAAAGTATATATATTCTGGCTTCTAATGAGAACGGAAGTTCAAGTCCGGTTGTCCGTCTGTCCGTCCGTTGAAATGGGTTTTCCGAAAACCCCAGATATGACGAAGGCTAGGTTGTTGTACATTTATATCATATATAGTCCGGAATTGTTTTCTATTGAAATTCAGGAAGATCGGTCCATAAATGGCTGAGATATGAGCAAAAAACCATGACTACCTCTAGTTTTTTCCATAAATCCCATGTTGTTGTTGTTTTTTAAATTCTTTTTTTCTGCATATCTTGAGAGCGGCAAGACCTACGGCTTTCAAATTAAGTACAAACATGTTGCTTGCCAATACACAAACTCTTTAAAAAAATGGGCGGGATTGGAGAAGTGGGTGTGGCACTTCCCATACAAAGACGTTATAGATTTCTGTATATCTGGAGAACGAAACGAGCTAAAGTTCCCAAATTAGGTACAAACATATCGGTTATCAATACACAGTATCCCACAAAATAAAGGCGCGATTGGAAAAGTGGGCGTGGTACCTCCCGTACAAAGACATTATTGAAAATACTCAAAATTTTAAATTTTAGGGCTCTAGTATGACATATGAACACGTTTTATATACCAAAATGTCAGAAATTTTTAGCAGCATATATTTCCCGAAAACCCTGAAACCTTTCTCCAAAAATGGAAGAGTAATGCCCAAAATAAAATTTTTTTTTTTTTTTAAACATACCCATTTTCGGGAACAATAGATCTTCCCGAGTCCAAGTTTTATAATCTAAGTAAATTTTTTCTTCCTTAAAACGTGGGTATATAAATCTGCCAAATCGGTTAAGAAATGGTTAAGTTATTAGCAAAATACTCCAAAAATGGGCTAAAAAGCATCAAAATTTTTATAAAAACTAAATTTTTAGAGCTGTTACATGACCTATGGATACGTCTTATATATCAAAAGATCGGAAATTTTTAGTAATTGAGTAGAATAAGGTACAATAAGTATATGAAGAATGATGTAAATAAAAGATGAACAATTGTGTTTTAGCTTGGAACCGAGGAAGATGTGTTTTATTTTTACATGGCGACCGAGACAGGACACAAAAAAGTTAAAAGAGTGAAACACGGAAAATAAATGTGCACAACAATATAAAAAAAGTACCTAATATACAGTCAAACAAAAGAATTTAAATTTTACAAATGAAAACGAACTAAGTTATACAGAAAAAAAAACTATGGGTTTCAATAAAAGTGATATTTTGCTATAATTGTGAAAAAAAAAGAAAAACTTAAAGTTTCAATAAAAGCGGAATTTGGCTATAATTGCATTAAAGAATAAATACAGTGCCGGACGGAAATTTCGGCACAATGAGTGGAAAAAAACATTTAAAATTAAACTGTCTAAAAAACCAACTTAAGCACATCAAATAGCAATCATGTTAAAACAATACATAATTTTTCTCGGGGAAAACTAATAATCCTACATTGGTTTAACTGTACTTAGGTAAATAATTCGCGCAAAATTTTGACACAAAAGAAAACAGTTACTATTTTTCAATAAAGAAACTAAAACTAAAGAAAGAATAAAATAAGGAAAAGAGTAAAAATAACGGGAGAATAAATAAAAATGTGTAATAAAATCAAAAATATATAAATGCCTAGCAGCAAGTGGATTAAGCTATTGAAAGGAAAAGAGTAAAAATAACGGGAGAGTAAAATAAAAATGTGTAATAAAATCCAAAATATATAAATGCCTAGCAACAAGTGGATTAAGCTATTGAAACACGTTTCCTAAAAACCCAAAATTAAAGGGAAAATAAATAACGCAAAACTTGAGTGAAGAAGTATAACAGTTGTCATTCTCACATAAGCACATTCAGATCACCAACAAGACAACAAGCGACGTAGGCAGAATAAGCTGCGCAGTAAACAATCTTGCATGCGCAAGAATACCTACGTGAGCAATTGTACAAATATAATTATTTAGATTAATATTCTATAGAAATTTGAATATTATTTTTTTATACCCTTCACCGAAGGTAAAAGGGTATATATAACTTTGTCATTCCGTTTGTAATTTCTACAATATTGATCTAAGAGCATATAAAGTATATATATTCTGGCTTCTAATGAGAACGGAAGTTCAAGTCCGGTTGTCCGTCTGTCCGTCCGTTGAAATGGGTTTTCCGAAAACCCCAGATATGACGAAGGCTAGGTTGCTGTACATTTATATCATATATAGTCCGGAATTGTTTGCTATTGAAATTCAGGAAGATCGGTCCATAAATGGCCGAGATATGAGCAAAAAACCATGACTACCTCTAGTTTTTTCCATAAATCCCATGTTGTTGTTGTTTTTTAAATTTTTTTTTCTGCATATCTTGAGAGCGGCAAGACCTACGGCTTTCAAATTAAGTACAAACATGTTGCTTGCCAATACACAAACTCTCTAAAAAAATGGGCGGGATTGGAGAAGTGGGTGTGGCACTTCCCATACAAAGACGTTATAGATTTCTGTATATCTGGAGAACGAAACGAGCTAAAGTTCCCAAATTAGGTACAAACATATCGGTTATCAATACACAGTATCCCACAAAATAAAGGCGCGATTGGAAAAGTGGGCGTGGTACCTCCCGTACAAAGACATTATTGAAAATACTCAAAATTTTAAATTTAAGGGCTCTAGTATGACATATGAACACGTTTTATATACCAAAATGTCAGAAATTTTTAGCAGCATATATTTCCCGAAAACCCTGAAACCGTTCTCCAAAAATGGAAGAGTAATGCCCAAAATAAAATTTTTTTTTTTTTTTAAACATACCCATTTTCGGGAACAATAGATCTTCCCGAGTCCAAGTTTTATAATCTAAGCAAATTTTTTCTTCCTTAAAACGTGGGTATATAAATCTGCCAAATCGGTTAAGAAATGGTTAAGTTATTAGCAAAATACTCCAAAAATGGGCTAAAAAGCATCAAAATTTTTATAAAAACTAAATTTTTAGAGCTGTTACATGACCTATGGATACGTCTTATATATCAAAAGATCGGAAATTTTTAGTAATTGAGTAGAATAAGGTACAATAAGTATATGAAGAATGATGTAAATAAAAGATGAACAATTGTGTTTTAGCTTGGAACCGAGGAAGATGTGTTTTATTTTTACATGGCGACCGAGACGGGACACAAAAAAGTTAAAAGAGTGAAACACGGAAAATAAATTTGCACAACAATATAAAAAAAGTACCTAATATACAGTCAAACAAAAGAATTTAAATATTACAAATGAAAACGAACTAAGTTATACAGAAAAAAAACTATGGGTTTCAATAAAAGTGATATTTTGCTATAATTGTGAAAAAAAAAAGAAAAACTTAAAGTTTCAATAAAAGCGGAATTTGGCTATAATTGCATTAAAGAATAAATACAGTGCCGGACGGAAATTTCGGCACAATGAGTGGAAAAAAACATTTAAAATTAAACTGACTAAAAAACCAACTTAAGCACATCAAATAGCAATCGTGTTAAAACAATACATAATTATTCTCGGGGAAAACTAATAATCCTACATTGGTTTAACTGTACTTAGGTACATAATTCGAGCAAAATTTTGACACAAAAGAAAACAGTTACTATTTTTCAATAAAGAAACTAAAACTAAAGAAAGAATAAAATAAGGAAAAGAGTAAAAATAACGGGAGAATAAATAAAAATGTGTAATAAAATCAAAAATATATAAATGCCTAGCAGCAAGTGGATTAAGCTATTGAAAGGAAAAGAGTAAAAATAACGGGAGAGTAAAATAAAAATGTGTAATAAAATCAAAAATATATAAATGCCTAGCAACAAGTGGATTAAGCTATTGAAACACGTTTCCTAAAAACCCAAAATTAAAGGGAAAATAAATAACGCAAAACTTGAGTGAAGAAGTATAACAGTTGTCATTCTCACATAACCACATTCAGATCACCAACAAGACAACAAGCGACGTAGGCAGAATAAGCTGCGCAGTAAACAATCTTGCATGCGCAAGAATACCTACGTGAGCAATTGTACAAATATAATTATTTAGATTAATATTCTATAGAAATTTTAATATTATTTTTTTATACCCTTCACCGAAGGTAAACGGGTATATATAACTTTGTCATTCCGTTTGTAATTTCTACAATATTGATCTAAGACCATATAAAGTATATATATTCTGGCTTCTAATGAGAACGGAAGTTCAAGTCCGGTTGTCCGTCTGTCCGTCCGTTGAAATGGGTTTTCCGAAAACCCCAGATATGACGAAGGCTAGGTTGCTGTACATTTATATCATATATAGTCCGGAATTGTTTGCTATTGAAATTCAGGAAGATCGGTCCATAAATGGCCGAGATATGAGCAAAAAACCATGACTACCTCTAGTTTTTTCCATAAATCCCATGTTGTTGTTGTTTTTTAAATTCTTTTTTTCTGCATATCTTGAGAGCGGCAAGACCTACTTTCAAATTTAGTACAAACATGTTGCTTGCCAATACACAAACTCTCTAATAAAATGGGCGGGATTGGAGAAGTGGGTGTGGTACCAGAGAACTGCAACAATACATAATACTTGCGAGCGCACTCGCTGTTTACTAAATCATTTTTAGTCTCGAATACTTGTAAGCACTCGCTTTTACTGATTATGTTGGCTCGTTGGCTCGTTCTTCATGCGAAGCGAGCTTCATGCATTAAAATATTACACAATAACTTTTTACTTGTACATGTGTTAACTACATAAAGTAGTGAGAGCCCAGAAAAAAGTATGAACAATATCACAACCACTTAAAGCAAAGTTTCGTGTTTTTATTTTTTACGACCAGCTCGTAACAACAACATTAACGGCATATTCATTTAGTATATGTTCGTGTATTTTAAATTTAAACATTAAGTGAAAACGTGGCTGCCAGATTTTATGATTTGTCGTAGGTTAGACGATTTTAGGCGTTTAAAAGATTTAGTGCATGTTTTGTTATTTATTTTATGGATGAAAACTAGTTATTCTTTTTTAAAGTATTTTATTTATTATTAACTATAAAATTACATTACGCCATGATACATACATATATTGAACCACCTGCTGTCACGAAAATGATGAACTAAATATAAGATATTAAAACAATTTTCTTAAAGAAAAAACTCAATTAGCAGCCGATAGTGACCGTTAATAAAGAGCGCACTCAGCCATTTAAAAAGAATGTTCTTATGTGCATCTTTATCATCATAGAATATAAATGTGTGTTTGTTGTAAAATTTGTTGTCAAAAATGCATAAATATATAAAAATTAAATTACGTCGCACAATAAAATAATGGACTGCGATGTGTTGGCATTGGTCAATATTTTTGTAAAAATATTTACATATAAATGAAATTGACGTATAAAAAAATTGTCATTCAAAGGCCTCGTTATATATTTTAATAAAAATTTTCCACAAAAATTTTTCTTTTAATAACTTTTAAATTTACTTTATTTCATAATGATTTTAGCCCTACATGTTTACTTAAATATACGATCATTGATTTTTTCCTAAACCATCTGCCAACGCTGTTTTAAGTATTACTACGAATGACGAATGTTGCGAGTAACCAGCGCCCACCGCTGCTCTAGGTAATAATGTACAAGTGTGTTTTCCAATTCCTACACAAACATTTCTTGTGTTGTTTATCAGAAGTACGAATGTTATTGCCGAATGTTGAAAAAATATATTTACGAAACAATACAAAACCGAACTCATATAAATTTCATTGCGTTTGCTAAAGGCTCGTATGTTGCAAACACAATAGCGGAGTTCAGTGTTAACCGTAGATCTTTCCGAGTCCAAATTTTATTACCAACGTAAATGGTAAATAATTAAGTTGGTCGAGTGGTCTAGCTGTTATGTCACAAGTAAACGTCTGAGTGTTGGCGGGTTCAAATCCCATTCGATAAATTTTTTTTTTCTTTTGGTATTTATAAATTATTTTTAATTAAATAGAAAATATATCAGTTTTTGCTATTTTTACTTTTATATCCTTTAAAAAACACTCTTTTTTTTATAAAATTTAGAGTTTTGTACTAAATAAATGTGCCTTTTTTTCTGTTGCTAATAATTTTAAATAAAAACCAAACAATTTATTTTTTAATATCTCAAAACAAGAAATTCCGACTAAAGCCATTATTATTTAATGCCACAGATATATTATATATGTAGATTGTTCTTATCGCACCATGGTGAAGGGTATATAAGATTCGGCATAGCCGAATATAGCACTCTTACTTGTTAAATCTGACATTGTTAAAATATAAAGAATGGCCAGTCTTAATAGTAACTCATTTATTATTATGAGTATGGGAAAAACAGAGTTTTTACAATAAATATGATTTTGTTTAAGGGAAATAGTATTAAAAAGAAATTTGAAGAAAATCTAATGGATCCGTTATGAAATTTCGTTGCCAAGAATCTGGAGATAATGATGTCATTTGTGATATGTTTGCCGATTTTGTCGCCCCAACTTATTCCGATGCTCTATACAATGATACTAATGGTTATACATAACTGTTCTCATCAAACCAGGCAATATTTTCCCCCTCATTTAATAGCAATGATATTTTGGTTAACTTGAAAAGGTTAAATATGTATTTATGTCATGGTCCTAATCTTGTGTGCCATCACATATCGTCATTTCTGGCAGAATGCCAGTATGGTTTTAGGAAAGGCTGTTAAACTGCAACCAATGTACTTCATTAAACAACTTTGATCAACTGTGCATTTGCACAAAGGAAAAAAAACTGATGCTGTTTAGGCTGACTTTAGTAAAGCATTTGATAAAGTTAACCATCAACTTCTTCTTACTAAATGGGATTTATTAGGTTTATCCCGCATAAGTTTAAGCTGGTTAAATTCTTATTTAATTGGCAGAAAGCAAAAAGTACAATTCAATAATTGTATATCCAAGTACATATATGTTTCATCCGGTGTTCCCCAAGGCAATCATCTTGGCCCACTTTTATTTACGCTGTTTATTAATGATCTGCTCAATGTTATCAACTTCGCCAATATATTGATGTATGATGACGATGTAAAAATTGTCCATTCTTGAATTGCTTTGCTGATCATTTTTATCTTCAATCACATCTTAATAAATTTGTTAATGGTGTAATCATAATATGTTGGAGGTGAATCTATTGAAATGCAAATGCATGCGTTTTTATAGAAATAACTGTATTGCTGTTAATTATGCTTTGGGTGGTCAGCAAAGTAGCAGTTATTTTTGATTTTTTTTTTTTTAAAGGAAAAAAAGTATTTTAAGAATTTATTCCTTGGCAAATAACTATCACAATGCTATACTCAAATAATGTATAGACAAATAATTTTTTGTCAAACTTTTTGAACTTAAATTTTAATAATTACTTTTAGTATCGATCCCTGATTTTCACATAATCACATTTGTATAAATGAGTTTAATTTTGTTAATATTTCCGTTTGTAACATTGCTTTAATTTTTAATTAAATTTTTAAAAACTAATAAAATTAATGGATAAAATATTTCGAAAATTCTTAAAAATCAAACCAATAAACTGAACAAAACTTTTTAAAAGCTTTAACTCAAAATAATTTAGTAATCGTAAGTAGTTCTTAAGAATATATATCCCCTGGTTGTGTAAATAATCAAATACTTTGGAAAGCGTTTCCAATAAATCTGGACTTAGTTTATTTAAAAAAATAATTCATAACAATAAAAATTAATGTACATAGTACATATCAATGATAATTAATTACAGGTAATCTCGGTACTGCAACAAGTACAACTCGTACAAAAACCATAAGCAATTTGGTTTTGTAAAATCATTGTACAATATCAAAAACCAAAACAAAAAAGAAACAAAGAAAATAAACAAAATTGTGACATGCAACAAATATAAAGATAAAAAAAAAATTTATCAGTAGATCATCTGCAATGAAGTCGCCTTAGTACATACATATCGCACTTGTTCCTCGGAACTCAAAATTTACTCAAAAAGTCAACTCAAAATTTATAAATTTACAGTAGAGACAAAAAACTTTTTTTTTATATGTATTCTTATATTACAAATGGGGATAAACTGCATTTTTTTTAGGCAAAATACTAGAGAACTTGATCTAAGATTTTTACAGTGGGTAGATATGGCCACTGTTTATCGTTTTCTTGCAAAAATTGAAAAATGTTGATTGGACGCTATTTAGAGGAACAAGTGCGCTATGTATACATATATAAAAAAATAACAATAGCAAAACCAAAAAATTCAATTCATTAACTATTTTTGTACTAGTTACAAACACATATTTCTATTTTCTAATATAGTTTTATATACTTATAATTATTTTGAATTATAATCACACTTTTTACGAAGAAGCTCTATATTTAAGAAATGCAATTCTTTGTCGTGTTCTATTTTATTTCTAAGATGTTGCATCTTAATGCAATGAAGTTCTTCTTCATGTTCGATTTCTGCAATCAGTTTTCTTTTTTGTCGTTTGTTAGTTTCTTCGAACTGTAACGATTCTTTGGCTATTTGACGTTGCCTCTCTACTGTTTCTTTGGGATGTTGTCTTTTGGAGGCTTCGAAGCCGTTGAAGTTTAGAAGGCGAAGAAGTTTTGGGTTTTATTATATCATCTGGACATTTGAGAGATGGACTAGAAGGTAAAAAATATTTATTTTTCCGAACCCAAACATTGTTGAGGAGTTACAGGCAATTTTCCTATGTTGGCGAGGTTATCTTTTTCAATACAGGTTGGGCTGCTTGGCAACTCGCTCAACAGTTGGGGGGCTTTCAATTCTATGGAATTCACTAATACAATTGCTATCTATAAAATATTATCTTCTTGAAATTCATAATTTAACATGCTTTGAACCAAGTTGTCCTCTTCGCTAATTTCCGGAACAACGACAGAATTGCATGTTGCGACATACGCCCGCTTCATGCTTGCAACAGCTTTTCTGGCGCTTAAGCTTTACAATTTCACCATCGTAACCAGCAGAAACCATAGCCGCCCTTATAGTTTTCAATGCATTCTTCTTTTTAAAAATCATTGGTGTTTCATTGCCCTTGTGTTCCACTACATCCAGATGCATATTTATACACTCCCGCAGTAATTCCTTTTCAGTGTTACTCCACTTAGTTTCTCTTTCTCTTGTTTTTTTGGTTGCTGTGAACAAAGAACTATACGTAAAACTATTTCCAATTTACATATTTATGTACATTTATGTACATATCGCTCATTTCGTGCAAGACTGTCACAACTCAAAATTTGGCATTTTCGAGTTAGTAATGCAGAAATGTTCTCCTCTTAAATCTCTACAAATTGATCTAAGAACGGAGAGAATTATCGAAAAAATAACGGTAATACAGATGCTTTTGACGCTATGACATCTTGTAACAAACTTGAGCAATTAACATCAACAAGGTCACATTTCAGTTTTTTTGTTGGCATTCCTCTTGTACATGTGGTTTTCTTTGTAGCAAAAAAGAAACATTTGATTTTATAACTGTATATAAAATAAATAATAAAATAAATAATAATAGGTTGGAATCTTAAAAAGGCTCTCCTGTAAAGTTTCAAATTTTGAGTTGTGACGGTCTTGCACGAAATGAGCGATATGTATATGATGTACTTAAATTAACCTGTTCTATTTTTTCCATCGTAAAAACTAAGCAAACCGTTTTCTTCTTAACTGCAATTCTTTTTTTTTAATCTACATATCGTATTATCCCGCTTTATTTTAATTTGTTTTTAATTTGTGAAAACCGCTGATTAGAGATGGCACTTTGTTTGTTACACAGGGACTCCACCTGAGATAATATAAAGGGGAACACGTATCTTATAAGATTTCATAATCGACTGATTCTCGCACAGTAAACTTGTATCGTTTTTTTTTTATTTGTTATTTTTTTATTTTACTTTTTTGATTTTTTAGTTTTAAATATTGTTTTTTAAACACTTTTCACAAGGTTGGCACTATTTGCATTAATAAATTACACGTTTTAATAATGGTGGCCTATTATTGTTTTATGTATATGTGTGTATGTAGCTGTATTTTTGACAGGTCGTCTAATAAGATAGTTGTTATAAGATTTCTTATAACAACTGTTTCATAACATTTATTATAATATTAATACTGACACTATTTGAGAGTCCACACGTAAGATAATACTCTCTGATATTGAATTTGACGTTTGCTGATATAAAAATCTTATATCTTATCTCAGGTGGAGACCCTGTGTTACAGATTGCAGGCAACTATTTCTTACATTTAAGGAGGCACCCACTTAAAGTTGGTTGAACTTAAAACAAACTTTATTTTTGACTATAGTGGATAAAAAATTTATAACAGGTTTTTAAAGTTGTTTTTAAAAAGAGTCGACTTTATTGTTTGACTATAGTGATAGGCCAATAAATTTAAGCCTAGTTAAAATATAAAAAACTTAAATTAAAAACCAACAGTTTAATTAAAAATCACAATTGTTATGGATATCATAGATTCTTAATAAAAATATTTTTTAACAGCCGACTACTGTTAAAACACACATATTTGTAAATATTTGCTGGCATAAGTACAACACATTTGTTACCGACAATTATTTAAAATTAACGGCAAGTCGACACTTCCCACTTTTATACACGTAGATGTAATGGTAACCCCTTCTACAACTGTGTTATTTAGATTATTTTTCCTTTTGTACTAAATTAAATTACATATATATATATTCTTTGATTAATAAGCTGTAATTTCGCCATTTATATTTTTAAAAAAGCGCGGTGGTCGTCAATTAAAGCTTGTCAAACATAAGTTAGAAAACTAAGGTAAAATTTGTATTATATTGTAAGATATTGAATTAATAAAAATGTCGCTTTCAGAATTTTAAAGCGACGAATCAGTTAGCTACTAAAGCTTGGGTTTTTACTCAACAATTTCTTTAAAATTCTTAAAACCATAAGAATATGGCGACAACTGCGAATTTAACTAACATCTGCTCCGTATGTGTAGACCCTAATGATGGGAACATGGTGACTTGCTCCAAATGCCTAACCAGCTATCACAACACATTTTGTGATGTTGCAGAAGATGAACTTTTTGTATGGATTTGCCAAAAATGCAAAGGCCCACAAAATTCCACACATAACCCCAATCTGCGAAATACAATAGAGGAATCAAGTGTTGAATACATCGAGACTCATCTTCAACAGCAATCCACTTCGGCAAAAGTCACATCGTCACGTACACCAAACATCCGACCTGAGATAAGTGAAAGGAAGAAACTTCAACTGCAACAACTGGAGGAGGAAATGCAATTAAAAAGGGAGTTTATAAGGCGTAAATATGATTTGCTACAGGCTGATGATGATATTGAGTGCCACGGCATTGTTGATGATTTGCAAATGCGAGATTCATGGCCTTTGGTTGATTATTCTACAATTAATATGCCATCGTGTGTGAATAATGATCATCAACATAATCTTTGTCTACAAAAAAAATCGTGTTTATAGAAATACTCCACTGTTAAATGGCAATACCACTCAGTGCAATTGTTCGTACTTACTTGGAGGCCACACGATCAATTTTTGTCTTTCAATTCCTTTCAATTTGCTCTCACTCTCATTTTTTTCACTAACACACTCATACTTTTTAAATTGATCACGAGATTGCTCTCAATTTTAACTATCCATTTGTTTGGCAATTTTACGGTCAATTTAACAGCTGATTAGAAGTTTAGTGAGCAAATTTTTCGTTTGTCAGTATAAATTGTTTTCTTGGTGACACCTTGAAAGTAAATTGCTTAAAAATTACGTGCAGCCTACGTCACAGCTTTCAATTTATGTAAATTTTGACAAACAGTATATGTAAAAGACTATCAACAATTAATTGATCGTGTGGCCGCAGTGTTAGCAAATACACAAAGCTGTCAATTAAATTCACAAGACACAACCATTCACAATAATGTATCTAACCAAATCAACCGCACACATGACATTTCTAATCACAATAATAACAAACGGGATTGTCAAAATAATATAAACAAACATAATCATACCAACAAGGCAAATAAAAATAGTCTAAACGATATTACCACAACACAATTTGTGGCCCGCCAATGCATTTCTAGGGATTTGCCCGCATTTAATGGAGACCCAAGGGAGTGGCCCATATTCATCAGTGCATTTGAACAGAGCACCCGTGTTGCTGGTTATGGCAAAGAAGAAAACCTCACAAGGTTGCAAAAGTGTTTGCATGGTAGGGCTCGCAATGCAGTACGGAACTGTTTGATGATACCTGATATGGACCGGACATCATAAGAACACTTAAGATGTACTTTAGCCGACCCGAGTGTATCCTAGAGAATTTAATTGATGAAGTGCGGAAAATAACTTTGCAAAAAGGCAAGCTTGACAATTTAATTGAGTTCGCATTTGCAGTAAAGAATATGTGTGCTCCGATTCGGGCGTCACAATTAGATGAATATTTGATCAATCCGAAACTTTTACAGGAATTAGTGGATAAATTACCACCAGACACACTGCTGCAATGGGC
The DNA here is from genome assembly GCA_943735925.1 of Pollenia amentaria. Taxonomy (NCBI): domain Eukaryota; kingdom Metazoa; phylum Arthropoda; class Insecta; order Diptera; family Polleniidae; genus Pollenia; species Pollenia amentaria. Next base: position 20,308,858 of record OX031011.1, read on the forward strand.
CCTTCGCTCCAATGATATACATCGGCCAAATTTAAAAGACTTTTCTGACTGGTTATACACCATAGCAGAGGCAACATGCAGAGTGACCGTTCCTGTATTTGAGACCAGCTACGATAAAAGGCCATCAAAAAGGGAAGGCAATCTCAATACAGTTTCAACAACACAAAATTCACAACAGCAGTGTGTTTTATGCAACGACCCTCACAAACTGACACATTGCGAAAAATTTAAGGACTTGTCTACAGCTGCAAGGTGGAACGTCGTTAAGGCCAAAAATGTATGTCGTATTTGTTTAGGCAATCACAAATGTAGGTGTTGGTTTCAGAAACAGTGTGGTGTAAATGAATGTACTGTCCATCACAATGAACTTTTGCACGATGAAGAGCTGCGGACTAGTAATACAGTAAGTACGCCTAATAACCACAAAGGCGAGGGTGAATCCTATTTTCGTATTGTGCCAGTCACTTTTCATAGTGACACAAAATCTGTCACAATATACGCAATTATGGATGATGGTTCAACGCTAACGCTCCTGGAGGAAAAGGTGGCCAACGATTTGGGTGTAAAGGGCATTTACGATCCACTTTGCATCCGGTGGATAGGTGACGTATCTCGGTATGAAGACAGCTCTAGAAGAGTAAATTTTAAGATTTCTTCAGCAAAGTCGAATTCAAAAATTTATCCAATCAGCAATGTGTACACTGTAATAAATTTGAATTTATCGGCTGAAACAATGGTTGTCGAAAATATGAAGGAACAGTACCCTTACCTCGATGATATTCCCCTAGAGGGTTACTCTAAAGCAATTCCATCCATGATTATTGGCGTAAACAACCCCAATTTAATTTCTTTAATTAAGACTCGTGAAGTTGGCTGGCAGCAACCGGTAGCATCAAAAACTAGATTGGGGTGGACACTTTTTGGTGGTGGATCGAAGGTATGTGGTAGACTAAATTTTCATAAATGCAGCTGTGATGAACTTCAGGGCCTAGTAAAACAATACTTTTCTGATGAGAGTGTGGGCATAACATCCGCGGCAGTTGTACCCATGTCTAAGGATGATCAAAAAGCAATAGCAATTTTAGAGGAAACTTGCGAATTCGTTGATGACCGTTATGAAGTCGGGCTTTTATGGCGATGTGACCTGCCAGAGTTGCCAAATAGTTTTCCAACAGCAATCAAACGTTTTCAGTGTATTCAACGAAAGGCCAATCGTGACCCTAAATTATCTGAATTGTTGCAACAACAAATTTCAAATTTAGAAGAGAAAGGCTATGCCGAGAAGTTGCCAACGAGTGCCCTAGAGGATAGTTGAGGTAAAATATGGTATTTGCCCATATTTAATGTTAAAAATACCCATAAACCAAATAAAATACGACTTGTGTGGGATGCTGCCGCTAAGTCTGGTAATTTTGCTTTAAATGATTTTTTGTTGAAGGGCCATGACCTTCTTGTGCCTCTAATGAATATCTTATTCATATTTCGAATGGGAGCCGTGGCCGTTTGCGGAGATATAGCTGAAATGTTTCATCGAATAAAAGTACGTAAAGACGATGCCGGCGCTCAACGTTTTTTGTGGTGGGACAACAATAATTCTGCGGTGATTTATCAACTTAATGTTCTCACTTTTGGTGCATCATGTTCTCCGTTTATTTCTCATTATGTGAGATATAAAAATCAGCAAGTTTTTGGTGACGATAAAAAAGTTATTGAGGCCATTACAACACAACATTGTGTGGACGATTTCATCGACTCTACAAACACTATCGGAGAGGCAATCGAGCTGGCTATAAAGGTCCGAGATGTACACGCTAATGGTGGGTTTAATATGCGAAATTGGTCCTCAAACTCAGCAGAAGTTTTAAGTGCAGTTGGCGAAGCGAAATTTGTTGCAAATAAAAGTTTTTAAAATAACGGAAATTCAACTCAATTTGACAAAATTCTTGGCTTATACTGGGACCCCAAAGTTGACACTTTTAAAATGAATTTAAAATTTGTACGACTCCGTCGACCAATTCTTTACGAGGAAATAGTTCCTACAAAACGGGAAGTTCTTCAAGTTTTGATGTCTGTTTTCGATCCTATGGGGTTTGTAGCCTGTTTAATGTCATATTTAAAGTCCATACTCCAGGAAATTTGGCGTTGCGGCATAGGTTGGGATCAGCCTCTTAACAATGCTCTTTATTGTAAGTGGAAAAATTGGGTATCATTCTGACCCACGATAGCAGCTGTTTCTATACCACGATGCTATTCGACAGCCTTACAACATAACTGCATTGTTGAATTGCACACATTCGTCGACGCAAGTGAAGATGCATATGCAGCCGTTTCAGTCTTGAATTGGTTAACTGGGGACCCTTGAAGATATAGACAGTTTGTTATGTTTCGTGTAGCTGAAATTTTAAAGTTTACAAACGCTACCGACTGAAGATGGGTTCCGAGTGCTAAGAACGTAGCTGACTTTGCCACAAAATACAGACCGCCTACAGATATTTACAAAGATTGGTTTGATGGCCCATCATGGTTACTACTCCCTGAAAGTGAATGGCCTTAAGACTCAAACATATTCGACCCAAATGTGGACGAAGGGGTTTCTTGTAAAATCCGCCCCTGTTACTTAAATATACACACTAGTAAGTCAATTGGTATTTAAATTAATTTTGAGTATTTTTCTAGTTGGTTTAGACTTAACCGTGCTGTTGGAAACTGGTTGGTTTATATTGAACGTCGATACGAAAAATTAAAGAAACAAAAGCAAGAAGCGACTCTAAATGCATCGCATATCATCAGGGCGAGAAATATTATTTACAGGATGAGCCAAATATCAAGCTTTGCTGATGAGTATGCGGCCATTCAATATGGCAAAGCTGTTTCAAAGGGTAGTACTTTAAATAACCTCAATATATATGTAGATGATGATGGCGTCATAAAAGTTAAAAATCGTGCACAATATGCAATCCAATCTTGTGGACTTCAACGTGACTTGATTGTACTTAAGGGTAATCATCACGTAACAAGGCTTATTGTAAATGATTATCGTCGCGCTTATCACCACTTAAACCATGAAACGGTTATATATGAGATACGGCAAATTTATTTCATCGTCAGGTTGAGAGTGGTCTACAAAATTATTCGTAGACAGTGTCAGCAATGTAAAAACGAATCGGCAAAGCCACTCTCACCTAAGATGGCACCCCTACCGCCAGCACGCCTAGGAGCTTTTCAACGGCCGTTTACGTTTGTCGGCGTTGACTATTTTGGGCCAATAGAGGTTACATTTGGAAGAAAATCATTAAAGCGGTGGGGAGTAGTTTTTACGTGCCTAACAATGAGAGCTATACATATTGAAATAGCTCATACCCCTTCAACTGACTCTTTCCTTATGACCCTGCGGAATTTCATAGCAAGGCGTGGCACTCCTGCTGAAATTATTAGCGACAACGGCACAAATTTTCGTGATGCCGATCGTTTCTTAAAGGAAGAAATAAAAAATAAAAAATTTGATGATATTCACTCTGAATTGGCATATTTTTTTTTTCTCAGTATTTATTTATTGAATCTTCATATACTAAATATGAACTAACAATAATTAATCAAATCTTAACCTGATATTTGATTTATGTCCTGCCAGTGCCGGACAAAAAAGATTTCGTCATCACGGTTTCTGTTCACATATGTAGGTGTTTACCGCTCATCTGATTGGGTGAGTGCTGCAGTGTCTCTTCTTCTTAATCGAGTGTGGCCGCCATAATTTAAAATATTTCGGGCTAATGGGTTTGGGTGCAGTTCCAGCCCTTTTAAATATTTTACTGCATATTTCGTTATCATAGTTTTTACTAATGGCACATTGAGATCCTTGTGGATATTTGAGTTTTTGACGTACCAGGGGGCAGCTGTGATTATTCGAAGAAGTTTATTTTGGCGCCTTTGAATTTTTTCGATGTTAGAAGCCGAGGCAGTGCCCCATAACTGAATCCCGTAGCACCAAATTGGCTTTAAGATAGAGTTGTAAAGTAGAAGTTTGCAATCGAGGCTGAGAACAGAATTTCTTCCAATAAGCCAATTTATTTGAATTGCTTTTAGTATCATTTGAGTTAATTTAGCTTCTATATGCCATTTCCACGTTAAACGCCGATCTAGATGTATACCGAGGTATTTTACATGCGAGTGTTGGGGTATTATTTGATTATTGATTTTAATAGGGGGGCATGTTTCCCGACGCAATGTGAATGTTATATGTGCGCATTTTTGCTCATTGATCTTTATCCTCCATTGTTTTAACCACCTTTCCAGTTCAAATATGTGATCCTGTAAGTAACGAGATGCTTCTTGACAGTTTGCGTGTACGCTTAGAAAAGCTGTATCGTCCGCAAATGTTGAGGTATGGGTGTAGCTGTTTGTTGACAAGTCCGAAGTATAAATTAAGTATAATAGAGGGCCCAGGATGCTGCCTTGTGGGACTCCGGCGTTAATTGGCTGAGGAGAACTTAAAAAATCGCCTTCTTTAATAATAAAATGACGCCCGACTAAGTAGCTTTCTAACAGCTTGTGTATGTTTGCTGCTAAGTTTTGCTGCAACTTCAGTAGTAACCCTTTATGCCAGACTTTATCAAAAGCTTGAGACACATCGATGAAGAGTGCAGAGCAATATTTTTTTTCTTCAAAGGCTTTTCTTATGACATTTACTATTCGATGAGTTTGTTCAATTGTGCTGTGTTTTCTTCTAAAACCGAATTGATGATTGGGAATACATCTGTTTTCATTTAAAATCGGCGTTAATTTTGACACTACTAGTTTCTCAAATAGCTTTGATATATTAGACAATAGGCTTATAGGTCTATATGACTCAACTTTTGTGGGATCCTTTCCTGGTTTAGGTGACATGGTAACTAAAGATACTTTCCACTCTTATGGGTAGTATTCAAGGCGTAAAATAGCATTAAAAATTAGTAGAATAATTTTCTTTGCTATGCTGGGTAGCTCCAAAAGCATTTTGTTACTGATATTATCAAAACCAGGGGCTTTCTTGGGGTTTAAATCATGAATAGCCTTTTCGATTTCTCTTATCTCAAATCTTAGTGGAACAGCTGATCTAACAACAACAGGTGATAACTCGACCACAGTATCGAAAGATGTATGGAGGTACATACGGTTTTCAAATGATTAACAAAAATATTTCCTTTTTCTATATCATTTCGTGCCCAACTTCCATTTAAGTTTCTTAATGGCGGTTTAGTGATAACTGGTCTTTTTAGATTTCTAGCTGCACGCCATAATGAGTAGTCAGATTGAGGAGTTGCATCAAATTCCTTAAGATATTTTTCCAGAGAAGCCGTTTTTTGAGACTGCAGTAAGATTCTTAGCCTTTTTGTACACTCTTTTAGTAAATTTTTAAGTTGAGGGGATCTGTGCAATTGCCACTCCCTTCGAGCTCTCCTTTTTTCAGTCAAGAGACGCTCGACATCTGTAGAATATATTTTACTATTTTTGATGTTTTTGCGGGCTATGCTAGAATGTTGAACAGCTAGTTTGAGATAATTGTCAAAATTTACAATAGAAAGATTCACATTCTCCGGTGTTCTAAGCGGAATATTTTCAGTGCAGTGGGTACTGAGATATTTTTTATATTTTAACCAATTTATTTGTGTTGCTGACGTCACTAAGTATCCACACGGAGATACAATTCTATTAGGGTTTGCTATAGTTAGAAGTGTAGGTGTGTGATCAGAAGATAATTCTAAAGAAGCTTCAACATGAATCGTTTCTGCGGGGATGTTTTTAACCACGCCAAAATCGATGAAATCTGGAATTTTTTGCTGATCAGTAGGCCAATAAGTTGGTTGACCACTCGCGACCACATTTAAATCCATTTTAGACATTGTATTGTACAAAACACGACCCTTTGGTGTTATGAGCCGTGACCCCCAGAAGGTATGTTTAGCGTTGTAATCGCCAGCGGCTAGGAAACAGGGTCCTAATGATTTAAAATATTTATAATATTGGCTTTCTGATATTGAAAATCTAGGTGGAGAGTATAATGATGAAAGTACTAAGTTTCGATTTAGCTCTTCAACACAAATGTTCGTTGCTTGCAGATAATCTTCACGATAATCACACATTAAGTAGTGTTTGATTCGGGCTTTTATCAAAATAGCAGAGCCTCCACAAGCTCTATCTCGAGGGTCCTTGGTATCATATAATATATAACCATTAATTTTAAACGTATTTCTTGAGGTCAAATGAGTTTCAGAAACCATCATTACATCAATTTGTTTACTTTTAAGAAAGTATTCTAGTTAATTTTTATGTTGGCGAATGCCGTTTGCTTTCCAAAAACAAATTTTTAAACAATTCATGGCTTGTTAAGTACAGCCTGCAATAACATCGATTGCATTCTTAACATTTCCTGCATCATATTACCCATTGTGTTCGTAAAGTTAGTTACTGTTTGCACTAGTGTTTCCATGGTTTTTTCTAGACGACTTAAATTAGAAACTGGAGTCTCATCATTATTTGGCAAATCACCTTGAATTGGAATATGGTTTGATTTTAGGACGTTTGCGTAGGATGTTCTGTTATTACTAGGCTGCGGCACTTGAATGTCATTAGTGTTAACTTGATGTGATACCTGCATTTGAGGGGGATTAGGTTTCGGTCCAACCGAGCGCTTGACTATAGAGTATACAGTGCATCCTCTATAGTTGGCAGTGTGATTACCACCACAGTTGCTGCATTTTTTTACATTGGGGTCGTTTTTAGACTTATCGCAGAGAGCTGTACCATGCAACTCTCCACATACAACGCAAACAGGGGTTAAATGGCAGTATGCCTTAGTGTGACCAAATTCTTGGCAGTTTAAACATTGCACGGGACCGTTCCTTTTGTGCGGCTCCTCTATCGTTATTTTCCTATACAGGATATATTTCAGACTGTAAATGGGATGCGTTTCGTTTTTTTTAAGCTTAACGTCGCCGGGTTCTAACTCCACTCGAAATAGTGGCTGGGGATTTTTTTCTCTATTTTTAATATTTATTACGTTTTTTATTTTGAAGCCCTTCTCTTCTAAAAACGTTTTTATCTCACTTGGGTCTACGCATGAATCAATGCCCTTTATCACTACCTGGAGACCTTTACTGCTCTTCAGTTGGTATGTATAAAAGTTTTTTTTTTAGTGCCTCTAATTTCGTAATTACCTTACGAAAGTCATCTTCACGATTAACTTGAATTTTTGTCTCATTTATACTACCCCGCTTAATTGCAACTACATAAAAAGAATTTTCACCTATTACCGAGATCAAATTCTTTATTAGTTCATTTGAGTTTTGCTCTCTAAGATATATCGGCGGTGGCTTAGAAGATTTGATAACGTTTTGTGCTTCCGGAGATTCCTCATCCAGAATTGCAAATCGATTTTGAGAACTTGTTTTATCAGCTGTACCATCTTTTAAGACTTTTGAGACCGAAGCAACTGCTGAAGAGGTTGGGCTGCGACCCCGTTTAAGCACTGTTATGTACCTATCAATACCTACTTGTACTGGAGGCTTTTGACCACTTTTTACTTGTGGAGCTGAGTTTTCCATCATGCCTGATTTGGGGGTATATTTTCATCACTTATTACAATCGTTTTTGCCGCTGAGGCACCGGTTGCAGGTTTTATATTTTTTATTGTATTAATATCAACCGTATTATTAGACACCGAAGGTGATACTGAGTTTTCTATTATGCCTGATTGGGGGTTAATATTTACATCACTTATTAAAATTGTTTTTGTTGTTGAGGCAACGCTAGCAGGTTTTATATTTGTTATTGTATCAACCGTGTTACCAAATACAGACGGCGAGAGGGATCGCGTGCGAGTAATAGGTTAAGCCGTTAGGTATTTGCTATCATCGATTCTTTTTTTTATTTCTGCATTTTTTTCATTAACACTCACTGTGATATATGCATTTCTACTGTTTGCACTCATAAGAGTTTTTTTTTTTTTTTACTGTTTACAGTTGTGCTCTTATTATTATGTTGTTATTGTTTATCAACACCGAGAATAAAAAAATGTGTGTTTATGTATGTATGTACATACATGTATTTTTTTTTCTTTTTCTTGTATTTACTTTTTAAATACACAAATCAATAATCACGTTTTAAAAATTAAAAAATAAACCGTATGCCGAGCTTAGAAAACACGTCTATCTTCAACGAGCGCGAGAGACAGAATGAATATAAAGGCATTACATGGAAATTCAATCCACCAGCAGCGCCCCATATGGGGGGAGCTTGGGAGAGGTTAGTCAAAACTATTTTATACAAAATAATACCCTCTCAGAAATTTACTGATGAAAGTCTGAGATGTGCACTAATGGCACTAGAAATGGTTGTCAACTCTAGACCCTTAACGTATGTGTCACTTGAAAATGAAGATCAAGAAGCTATCACCCCTAATCATTTGCTCTTGGGCAACTCGAATGGTGCAAAGCCATTCAGTTCACCTAAACATATTGATCATCGAATGTGCCTGCGCCAAAGCGAAATATTTGCCAATTTGTTTTGGCGTCGTTTTGTAAAGGAAATGTTGCCAACATTGACCCGTCACAGTAAGTGGACCCAGCGAGTAAGGCCAATTAAAGAGGATGATATCGTACTTTTGGTAGATGAAAATGCAGAGCGCAACTCATGGTTGAGGGGCAGAGTGATCGAGGTTACGAAAGCAAAAGATGGACAAGTACGAAAGGCGAAAATAAAAACTAAAAATGGAATCATGGTACGACCCGCCTTTAAGTTAGCAGTACTCGATGTCAGCAATGGTTCAGAGAAAGGCCCTAAAAGCGGTGCCTTACAGGGGGAGAATTGTTACCGACAATTATTTAAAGTTAAAGGCAAGTCGACACTTCCCACTTTTATACACGTAGATGTAACGGTAACCAATTCTACAACTGTGTTATTTAGATTATTTTTCCTTTTGTACTAAATTAAATTACATATACATATTCTTTGATTAATAAGCTGTAATTTCGCCATTTATAAAGTTGTAAAAAAGCGCGGTGGTCGTCAATTAAACCTTGTCAAACATAAGTTTATATTGTAAGATATTGAATTAATAAAAATGTCGCTTTCAGAATTTTAAAGCGACGAATCAGTTAGCTACTAAAGCTTGGTTTTTTACTCAACAACATTTAAATTACATTTATTTTTTATTATTAGCTAGCATTTAACCCGCTTCTTCGTTAGCGTCTCCTTTTCTTTCGTGGACATATTTTAAAGCCAAAGTATACATATGTTTCTAGGTTTTAAGCCGCTTCTTTGTAATAGGTACGATTTTCACCTATTAAACATTCGAATTTCGAAAATGTACCAAAGTTTTATTTGTATTGCTTAGATACGTTTAAAATGTGATATTTTTTTTATTTCAATGTTTAATAGATAGATGGAGTGGCAAAAAAGTTTAAAAATACAGGTTTTACCCGTTTACTCCCCAAAAGGGTCGAATTTAAAAAAAGAACCAGACACCTATCTGTTTATTTTTTGAATGAGCACGAGGTTAGGGAATTTACCATTTTTTACCCTCTAACCATAAACATTTCCAAAACCCCCATTCTGGGGAATCGATTTCGCGAGAATGGTCGAATTTCGAAAAAGTACCAAACTGGCACTTGCATTTTTTAGATAAGTTACGAATTTTTTTTAATTTTTATTTCTATGTGCATTGATTTAAACGATAGATGAGGGACAAAAAGTACCAAAATACAGGTTTTACCCATTTACTCCCTAAAAAGGCCGATTTTCAAAATAGTACAGACACCTGTTCTCTTTTTTTTAACAACAATAAGTATTAAATTAAAAAAGTACTACTTTAATTAAACAAGTATCAGTTAGAGAGAGAAAAAGTATCAAAAATCCCCCTTACATATTCTCATTTACTTTAGGTCCAATATTAACGGCAAATCAAAAAGTGATAAATAAAGCACAACAAAGTACCAAACAGCCACTCTTACAGATGCTCATTCACTTAACGCATAGCTTTTTTAATTTTATGTTTGTAGATGCAATACTGCTTAAAATTCAATAAGTACATGTTGGTAAACAATACAGTACGAAAAAATACCAAAAAAACAAAAAAACGAAAAAATTCTGCCTACCCATTATTTTTTTTTCCAATGTATTTTTCCATAAGGAGGAGTTTTGAATATAAATAAAATCAAGAATTTGTTGAGTAGTTTTAAATATAAAATAGAGTATTATTAAGTTGATCATAGTTATATTTTCTTCTATGAAGAGAAATTTAAAAAATTCTGTAATATGTTTGAATGTATTGTTTGAGTATTTTAAAATAAGAGAGAGTAATATGTAATGTAGTTTAAATATTCAACATATGTAAGTTTATAAATAAACTCAATTTGTACTCTAACCTAAGCAAGTATGCCATTAATATAAACAAGTAAGAGTGCTATATTCGGCTATGCCGAATCTTATATACCCTTCACCATGGTGCGATAAGAACAATCTGCATATATAATATACCTGTGGCATTAAATAATAATGGCTTAAGTCAAAATTTCTTGCTTTGAGAAATTAAGGGTTTTACCAAAAATAAATTGTTTGGTTTTTATATAAAAGTATTAGCCACAGAAAAAAAGGCGCATTTATTTAGAACAAAACTCTAAATTTTATAAAAAAAAGAGTGTTTTTTAAAGGATATAAAAGTAAAATAGCAAAAACTGATATATTTTTTATTTAATTAAAAATAATTTATAAATACCAAGAGAAAAAAAAAATTTATCGAATGGGATTTGAACCCGCCAATACTCAGACGTTTACTTGCGACCACTCGACTAGACCCCTAGACCACTGGTACGCATGCGAACTTAACTTTAATATAAGTAAATAGGCCGTGGAATATTTTTTTCATATAAACAAATATCTTTGTGTGAGTTTGTTGTTTGGGTATGAAAGGTGAATATGCGAAAAAGGGAAACACACCACCTCCACTGACGTGTTGCCATACAATAGATTTATCTGTTTTTGCAAGTTTTTAAGATGCAAAAATTCCCAATCTCTATTTGTAGAAATTATTTCGTGGAATAGATCAAAGTTTAAAAGCAGAGTGATAAAGAAAGTTATATTGGACATGATGCTGGTGCCTGTAAACAAATGGAAAAATGAGGTGAGGAGGGGGGGGGGGGGGGCGGCGCAAATAAAACAACTTAATTATTTACCATTTACTTTGGTAATAAAACTTGGACCCGGAAAGATGTACGGTTCCCGAAAATAGGTATTTTTCTTAAAAAAAAATTATATTTTGGTAATAACTTTTTTGTATCTGAACCGATTTTTCCGAGTTTTTCAGCAAATATGTTCCACTAAAAATTCTTTTGATATATAAGACGTATCCATAGGTTATGTAACAGCTCTAAAAATCTAGTTTTTATAGAAATTTTGATGCTTTTTAGCCCATTTTTGGAGTATTTTGCTAATACCTTAACCATTTCTTAACCGATTTGGCAGATTTATATACCCAGAAATTTACCATTTACTTAGAATACAAAATTTGGACTCGCGAAGATCTTTTGTTTTTTTAACCATTTCTCTTCTATTTTTGGGAGAAAAGTTTCAGGGTTTTCGGGAAATATATGCTTCTAAAAATCTGATATTTTGGTATATAAATGTGTTCATATGTCATACTAGAGCCCTAAAATGAGTATTTTCAATAATGTCATTGTACGGGAGGTACCACGACCACTTTTCCAATCCCGCCCATTTTTTTAGAGAGTTTGTGTATTGGCAAGCAACATGTTTGTGCTAAATCTGAAAGCCGTAGCTCTTGCCGCTCTCGAGATATGCAGAAAAAAAGAATTTAAACAACATCAACAACATGGGATTTATGGAAAAAATTAGAGCTAGTCGTGGTTTTTGTTCATATCTCAGCCGTTTATGGACCGATCTTCCTGAGTTTCAATAGCAAACAGTTCCGGACTATATGTGACATAAATGTAAAACAACCTAGCCTTCATCATATCTGGGGTCTTCGGAAAACCCATTTCAGCGGACGGACAACCGGATTTGAACTTCCCTTCTCATTAGAAGCCAAAATATATATACTTTACATGGTCTTAGATCAATATTGAAGAAATTACAAACGGAATGACAAAGTTATATATACCCTTTTACCTTCGGTGAAGGGTATAAAAGGCTAAGGGGGATGTGGAATATCATTATCCTAATTGCCACTTTAAAGGAAACTTAATTAAAAATGGTAAGTAATTCCTATATAATAATGTTATATTTAATTATTTTTTTTTTTATATTATTTTTTCTTGTTTGTTTTTAGATGTATAAAAAATTGTAAATATTGCCCAAGGTATTAAGCCCGAGTATATTGGAATAGATGATATAACCTTAAACCAATCTTTGAAAATTGTGAATTTTCAATGCGAAGAAACACAATATGGTCTAAAAGTCATTGCCAATTTAGATGATAATAAATGGTTCTATCTTCCCCATAGAATGATGACATTTTTAAACAAGGAGGATCCATACTTAACTCAAATGAATGTTAAAATTTGGAAAATTACTAACAAGGGGCGTCAATTATGAAATGGACCTGCAGTATTCGATTTAAATTATATCTAAGCTCTGAAAAAGAAATCCTTACAATAAAGATAATTATAATAAAACAAAAACAAGATATTTTTTAAAATTTTTTTTTAATTTTTATTTAAAAATAATTTACATTTTAAAATTTGATTTGTAATAGAAAGGAATCCTCTTCCTCCATAAATTCCTTAACATAGTCAGGCATCTCCTCACTAAGATTTGCATGATATTGCTCCTTCTCCTCCCTCTTTTCATCATTAACGGCTCTTGGAGTTTTACAGAATTTTGATTTAGAAGGGCTGAAATTATGCACTCGCATCAAAGACCTTTTCTTATTAAATTTCGTTTTGAACGTTACGTGTTGACAAAATTCACACTTTAACATTGATGTATTCATTTTGAAAAATAATTAGATACTATTTTCAATGTATATATATTCAATAGGGTAAAAAATGCAATCGTATGCATTTTTTAAGTTTAAAAATTAACCTTGAATATTTGCTTCGCATTTTTATTGTTTTTAAGCCAAATAATGTATTTACAAATAGATTTGGCTACATATAAGAACTTTTTAGAACATTCTGTTAAAAAATAAATACAATTTTATTATTGTCGAAATTTAACGTCGATAAACTTTTCGTTAGGCTAAAAAATGCAATCGTGCGATTTTTTAAGTTTACAAATTAACCTTGAATATTTGCTACACGTTTTTATTGTTTTTAAGCCAAATAATGTATTTACAAATAGATTTGGCTACATATAAGAACTTTTTAGAACATTCTGTTAAAAAATAAATACAATTTTATTATTGTCGAAATTTAAAGTCGATAAACTTTTCGTTAGGCTAAAAAATGCAATCGTGCGATTTTTTAAGTTTAAAAATTAACTTTGACTGTTTGCTTCATATTAAATTATGAGTTAATAAACTTTTCGTTAGGGTAAAAAATGCAATCATATGCAATTTTAAAGTTTAAAAATTAACCTTGAATATTTGCTACACATTTTTATTGTTTTTAAGCCAAATAATGAATTTACAAATAGATTTGGCTACATATAAGAACTTCTTAGAACATTCTGTTAAAAAATAAATACAATTTTATTATTGTCGAAATTTAAATTCAATTAACTTTTCGTTAGGCTAAAAAATGCAATCGTAGCATTTTTTAAGTTTAATAATTAAATTAAATGTTTGCTTCATATTAAATTATGAGTTAATAAACTTTTTACTAGTCAAAAATCTCTTATTTGGCAACTATCTATTAGCAAAGCCGCAATGAACAATCAAATAAATGAAGAAAACCAAAACAACAGAAAAGAAAGAATTAATGTAAAAGAAGTGCTTATATTACCGCCAATAGATTTGCCAATATTCCAAGCGCTTTATGGCGGGCAGGATGATGTTATACGATCAATTCCACCGATATGGTATCTATATGACGAAATGGATGAAATGCTTTTAGAGGCGATAAGGAATGTGAAAGAAAGCAACAATTATATATTTTAATTTTTTATTATATTTTTAAAAATTCTTAAGTATATACTTAAATAAACTTACAACTAAAATATCATTATAATTTAAATTGAAATAATTAAAAAATTTTAAAATTTTATTGAATCTAAATTACTGAAATACCAATATTTACTTTTTTTTTTTATATAATTAAGTTGTTTTATTTATTTAAGATGTTTTTACATCTTAAATAAATAAATACACAACAATAAATGCCACATAAAGTTGAAGTTTCACTCTGAATTCGAAGACTATTATAAGTAAAAGTTTTAACATTTTTATTTAATAATAACCTAAAAGATTTATTTGGAGATTGGCCAGCAGAACAAAAGTACTCGGCAGGTTTGTTTTTAGGAAAATAAAAAGCAACCCAATGCTGTCCAGGCATATGTGATGGATCAGTGTTAGCAACGTAAAATGATGGCTTCAAAACTGGTTGTGTTGGTAATTTATTACATGCTAATACACCTTTAAATTTATATTTTGTTATATTATTGGACTTCAAAATATTTTTAATATTTATTGAATTCATAGTGTTTGAATAATATTACGCGTTTTATCAATTTCTATAACACTATCAAATTCACAGTATACTAAGCACGTTATTGCTTCAATAATTGGTTTGCCAAAACGCCCTTCAATACGAATAGTTCCTTGGTTTATTAAATTACCGCAATTAGAATTATTATTATGATCTGGTGTCAAGTCTAAAACCAGTAGAAATGATGATGAAATGATGAATTCCAGTTCCTTTAAATAGTGTTTGATAACCACGAGTACTTATTATTCCTCCGTTATTGTAGTTAAGTTCAATTGGTTGTACAGGATATTGTACTCAATTTACAACCAAATTAAATCTTTGTAAATTAAAATGTTGAAAGTTAAATGCATTTTCTTTTTTCTCTCCAGTATATGCTTTATTAGACACCATTCCAAAAATTAAAAAATTTGGTAATTGTCCTAGTATAACGTTATCTAAACTTAATGAGTGATTTCCAGGGTGTATTGTAAACGTTTTTATATCCACTCTTTTATAGGGATAAATTGCATTTCTTGATTGTAATATATTATGATGAGCCATTAGAATATTATGATTAATAGTAAGATAGTTTATATATCGCCACCTACTAAAATGTAAAATTCTGGGTTTTCCATATTTAATGTTACCTTCTGATCAACATTATTGTTGCCGCTAATTGAAAATAGAAATCAGCAGCTTAAATCTCTGTTAGTTATCAATCATATTTTTTTAATCATTTTTTCTCCTTTTCTCTAGTATATACAGACAATGTGTAGCAATTATGTACTGAGTATATACAAATAATCCCATACTCATGAATTTAATACTACTGCATATTATTATTTTTACTTATTTTTTTTACAAAAAAAAACGTACATAAAAAGGGATAACGGTTCGCGGCTTAAAGTCACGTAGACACTTAATAATTTTAAAGACGTCTTGTAAATTAAAACATATTTATATAGCTTAGTCATCCTAACACGAAGCGACGGTCAAGTACAAACAATTTTAAAGCGCATCCTATCGATCCACACCGTAATCCCTTTAGTACACAAAATTATTTAATTGAATTTCAATAAATAAAATTTGTATTGAATTAAACCACAAAGTGACTGATTGATTTAGCGCTATTAAAATTTGTATCAAATAAAATCGTAGTACGCTGAAGCGACAATTATTAAGCAAATATTTTTGTTGGTTAAATACATCAGCATGAAGTTTTCCAAAAAGCTCTACTCTTTTTCCATCCTTAAATAGTTTTTCTCTTGCCTAAGCCAGGATTATCTTTATCAACTAATGAATTTATTTTATTTATATCAATATCCCAGCCACATGATTCAAGATGCGTTGATCTAGCATCATTTCCATAATTTAACAATTTTTCTATATAAGCCCTATAGTGATAGTTATTGTCAGGTTGTGAAACATTTTTATTGTTAAGGTGTACAATACAATTTCTAAACAAGGAGTGCAGTAAGTTATTAACAACTCCTCCGTTTCCTATTATTTCAATAACCAGTCGAAGATAAATACTATTGAGATCACGATATGGTTCACCATTGCCTAGTGATACAAATTCAATTGTGCTAGAACTATCTAGTGGTGCAATTGGATTGTAGCATATTTCTTCGGTTTTAACAACGCTAGTTTGAATTGGAGGAGATTCAAATAAATCCAACTCACTCTTCATACATTCTATAAATCCTGACATTTCCAATTCCCAGTTCTTTTCTCTACAACGTTTTTTCCTTTGTTTAGTAAGATTTCTTTTTGAGTAAGATCAACTATTAAATAACCATGAGCCTGTTGTGTACAATGATTATATACATCTACTAAAGATTTTGAGTTTTCTGGATATACTTGACGAGCTAGATCTTGAAATTGTGTCTTATCTCTTGGATTTTGAAACATAACTATATATTTGGAGTTTAATGAAATATCTCTCGAATAAGTCCCTTTATAAAACATATTTTGTGTAACTAAATTGCACTTAAATTTCTATGATGAGATCGCTTTGTAAATAGTTCACAAACTTTCTTATTTGATGATTCAAGCATTAAATCATCCAATATTATTAAAGAAGATTCTTCGCCATTCGTATTAAAAGTCTCTGGAATTCCTTTAACAAACTCTACATTTTCTATATTTGGAAGGGAATTTTTTTCAGAATAACACCATATGATTCGATCTATATCCTTAGATATTAAGTTTTGATTTTTTATTAAATTTTTAATGAAAGTAGATTTTCCACAACCTGAAGGACCACAAACCATCATTGTAAATGGATATATAAACTGATGAAACATGGTTGCGCTCTTAAAAATCTTTTGTTAATGAATATAAAAGGAACTATATTTTAATTAATATGAATAAACAAAATCTTATTGACGAAATTCATAGTCAAGCTAGAAAAAACTTTAAGCGACGCAGGTTTATTCAAAAGGGGATTTTAGATACTTGGCAAATAGACTTGGTGGAGATGATACCATATCCAAAATTTAATAAAGATTATACGTATATGCTTACTGTAATAGATGTATTCTCAAAGTTTGCCTACGCTTTACCATTAAAAACTAAAACAGGATTGAAACATCAAAATCATTTAAAAGTATTATAAAGTCAAACAGTAATAAAGCTCCTAAAAACCTACATTCAGATCAAGGAAAAGAATTTTACAACACATATTTCAAAACTCTTATGAAAGAGCTAAATATTAATCATTATCATACATATTCAAACTTAAAAGCGTCAATAGTTGAACGATTTAATATAACTTCAAAAAAATAAAATGTGAAAACAATTTAGTATGCAAGGAAATTATAATTGGATAGATGTATTAGATAACCTGTTGATAGAATATAATTCATCTGATCATCGAAGTATAAAGATGAAACCTTATTCAGTTAACCAGCGAAATTAAAAAAAAACAGTATATAATAACTTAAAAGTTTTTAAAAATGGAAAATTTAATATTAACGATTTTGTTTGCATAAGCAAATATAAAAATGTTTTTGAAAAGGGATATACACCAAATTGGTCTACAGAAGTTTTTAAAGTAAATAAAATTAATGCAACAAACCCTGTCACGTACCAGCTTAAATATTTTAATGGAAATATAATTAAAGGCGGATTTTACCAAGAGGAGTTATTAAAAACTAAAGTTCCTAACATATTTTTAGTTGAAAAAGTCTTAAAACGTAGAGGTGAAAAACTATTTGTAAAATGGTTGGGCTTCGGAAAAGAATATAATTCATGGATTAATCAAACAGATTTTAGTTTATAAACTAAATTTTTCATATATGTATAACACACAACTTATATTATTTAACATTTCTAATAAATACGACATCAAGCACAGAGGATAATAGTATTTATGTTACTTTATTAAGTAACGATTCAGTAAATTTATATAAAAACACTTCAAGTACTTTCACAAACTTATTAAAGCAATCTCTTACCATGAGTGACCAGTGGGAAGTCGGATTATCAGATATATCCTTTTCGATAACGAAAAAACAACTAAATACGAATTAAAATATACTTGAATCATGTGGCTGGGCTATTGATATAAATTAAATAAATTCATTAGTTGATAAAGAAAATCCTGGTTTAGACAAGAGAAAAAAACTATTTAAGGATGGAAAAGAGTAGAGCTTTTTGGAAAACTTCATGTTGATGTATTTAGCCAACAAAAATATTTGCTTAATAATGTTGAGCTGAAGGCAACATTAAATATGGAAAAACCAGAATTTTACATTTTAGAAGGTGGCGATAAAAATGAATCTTATATTAAAATACACGAAGCTAATTTATATATAAACCATCTTACTATTAATCATAATATTCTAATGGCTCATCATAATGTATTACAATCAAGAAATGCAATTTATCCCTATAAAAGAGTGGAAATAAAAACGTTTACAATACACCCTGGAAATCACTCATTAAGTTTAGATAACGTTATACTAGGACAATTACCAAATTTTTTAATTTTTGGAATGGTGTCTAATAAAGCATATACTGGAGAGAAAAAAGAAAATCCATTTAACTTTCAACATTTTAATTTACAAAGATTTAATTTGGTTGTAAATGGAGTACAATATCCTGCACAATTGAACTTAACTACAATAACGGAGGAATAATAAGTACTCGTGGTTATCAAACACTATTTAAAGGAACTGGAATTCATCATTTCGATAAAGGTCATCAAATAACTAAAGAACTTTTTGATAACGGATATTTTTTACTGGCTTTCGACTTGAAACCAAATCATAATAATACTTCTAATTGCGGTAATTTAATAAACCAAGGAACTATTCGTATTGAAGGGCGTTTTGGCAAACCAATTATTGAAGCAATAACGTGCTTAGTATAATGTGAATTTGATAGTGTTATAGAAATTGATAAAACGCGTAATATTTTTTTTTTTTTTTAATTTTAATAGTTTATTAACTATATTTTCATCAAACAATTCAAAATGCCTCAGCGTCCGAAGACATTATTGAGGCGAGTTGGCATATGATATAAATTTATAATAAATCAATCAGTATTAAAAATCATAAAATAGGTTACAAAAATTTATAATTTTCTACATTATAAGCATTTCCAGATTTTGCAATAAATATTTTTTTAAATTTTCTTTGAAAATTGAAATTCTTTGCGTGTTTTTTAAATTTGGTGGTAAATTATTAAATTCTAGAGGACCTATGTAATGAATTCCCTGTTTCGTGGTTTCTAGTCTTTATCTTGCAACTCGAAGATTTGAACAGTTTCTGGTATTGAAATTATTTTTATTCCTCGTAAAATGTATTGCATTACGACCAATACTTTGTAAGGATTTGAAAACAAACATTAAAACTCTCATTTTATAAAGCCCTATTATAGGCAAAATTGTTTAAGTAACATCTTTATATAATGATAGTGTTGAGTATAACAATGGCAAAGTGTAAATAACTTTTAAAGCTCTATTTTATTCTCTCTGCAAAGATTCAGTGCTATTTTTACTGCCATATATTATCAATAAATAATTTATGTGACTCTGCATTAATGCTTGATAGAGAAGTAACTTCGTTTGCTGATCAAATTTATTTTAAAACTTATATAACAATCCCACAGCTGGTGATATTTTTGATCTTAACTCCTGAATATGTAGATTCCATGATAAATTACTTTGTAAGTGCAATCCCAAATACTTAACTGACTGACTTTCAAATATTTCTTGGCCATTTACAAATATACTAAAACAACCAGCATCATTAGTTTTTATTTTTATTTTTTTTTTATAAATTTATTTATTTGCAATCTATCTACTATAAGACAATAAGCAAATGTGGTAACTTAAATAATATATAACAGGAGTTATATAGACCCAAAGGACTACATAACTGTATGCAATTAAATTTAGATAACATTATATGTATATATATATATACATATTTACAAAAAGCAGACTAGCCTCTAAAAGGTAAGTCTAGTACATGAACTCGCTGCAGTCTACGTGTTTCAATGCTGTCGTCTAATAGTGCAATAGCCAGTGGCTTAATATGGTTACTTAATCTTTGAAGATAATTTTTACTGAACCTTTGAATTTCTTCTCGTACTGAGGACATATTCAAATCTCTTCGAATATTTTTGTTTGTGACAAACCATGGCGCTGCTGTAATTAGTCTTAAGGTTTTTGACTGGTATCTTTCTAGAATATCGATGTTTGATTTGCTTGCTGTTCCCCATAGCATAATTCCGTATGTCCAAACTGGTTTAAGTATGGCCTTGTAGATGATCAGTTTATTGTTTAAATTTAGTTCCAATTTTGGCCCTAGTAGCCAATATAATTTACCAGTTTTAATCTTTAGTTGTGTTCGTTTAGATTTAATGTGTTGCTTCCAAGTCAGCCTTCCGTCTAAAATCATTCCTAAATATTTAACAGAATTTTCTGCAGGTATTTGTTCCCCGTATATATTCACTCTTGAGCAGTCTCCTCGCCGTAGTGTGAAAGTTATGTGTTTGGATTTGTCTGAGTTGACTTTTATGTTCCACCTGGTAAGCCTTTTTTCAAGAAGGAAAATTTGATTTTGAACAAATAACGATGCTTCTGGTGGTGACTGGCTTGTTGCAGCTATTGCTGTGTCATCCGCATATGTTGCCACCATGACATCATTTATGACTGGAATATCTGCAGTGAAAATTGTGTATAACACTGGACCTAGTACGCTTCCCTGTGGAATGCCCACTTTAATTTCGTATATGCCTGATCTTTCATCTTTACTTTTAACATAAAAATGTCTTTGAGAGAGATAACTTTTAAAAAAGAGATAGAATGGAGACGGTAAAACTTTCTTTATTTTGAAAAGTAAGCCATGGTGCCATACTTTATCGAATGCTTGCTGAATATCGAGAAAAACCGCTGACCAGTAGCGTTTATTCTCAAAGGCTTCAGTTATTGCATTCACTATCCTATGACATTGTTCTGGAGCTCCATGTTTATGTCGGAAGCCGAACTGATGATCTGGGATAATATTTTGTCTCTCTAAAACTGGCAACAATCTTCGTAGAAATATTTTTTCAAATATTTTTGAGAATATTGCAAGTAGGCTAATAGGTCTGTACGACGATAGCATATTTTCAGGTTTGTTTGGTTTAGAAATCATAATAATTTCGGCACATTTCCATTGCGATGGGAAGTGATCCAATCTCAGAATTGAGTTGTAGATTAATGTTAAAAATAATATACTTTTTCGACACAATTTCTTTACAACGTTTGCAGTAATCAAGTCATAGCCAGGTGACTTTTTTGTGTTAAGCATTTTTATTTCAGATGCTATTTCAGTTGGAGTGCAAAGCTTTATAGGTAGATCCATTTGACATCGAGAGTCTAAAAAGGCAGTAGTTTCATTATGTTCTTGAATACTATTGAGTTCGTTAGGCTTGAAAATATTAGATAAATGAACAGCAAATGCTTCCGCTATGCTCTTATCTGATTTGCACCACGTACTATCATTATTTTTTATTATTGTGTTACGTTTAGTTGGCCTTTTTAAATATTTCGTTGATTTCCACAAAAGATGTTCGTCGTGTTTGGAGCTGTTAATTTCTTTAATAAATTCCGCAGTTGCTTTGTTTTTGTGTTCATACAGTAATTTTTTCAGATCTTTGCATGCTTTGTTGAATAATCTCTTGTCAACAGGATTTCTACTTAAGGACCAATTTCTACGTAATCTTCTCTTTTCTGCTATAAACTGTCTTATTTCTGCTGATATTTGAATGTTATTTCTTTGAATAATAGGTTTCTAGGTGTCGCTATATTGACGGCTTCGTGAATTACGTTTGTAAATTGTTCTACTGCATCATCCAGCTCTTCAGCGGTTTTCAATTGAATGCGCAAGTCAATATTTTGATCAATCCAGCATTGAAAGGATCAAATATTGGTATGATTTGTTATAATGTTTTTATTGAATGACCTTAAGTTAACAGAAGTATTATAATTTAAAAGTATTGGAGTGTGGTCGGAGCTCAGGTCATTAAGACTTCTTATTTCAAGTCTATTACTTGGTATTCCTGAATATACTGCAAAATCTAGCAAGTCGGGAAGCTTTTGGGGATCAGATGGCCAATACGTCGGAGATCCGGTTGATAGTATAGAGTAATTGTTATTTCTCAAGCATTTATATAATTCTTTTCCCTTAGGATTCGATAGCCTTGAACCCCACCAAGGATGCTTAGCGTTATAGTCACCTCCCACAATAAATCTTTGACCCAGAGAAGTAAAAAACTGGTGGTAATCTGAACATTTAACAGTATGTCGTGGAGGAAAATATATAGAACTAACGACAACGTCTGATTGGTTACATTTGATTTTAATATTAGTAGCCTGCAAAAAATTTTCCTTAATTTCACTCAATATATTGTATTTTATTGAAGACTTTATTAAGATACAAGAACCAGCATGAGCGCGGTTATCCGGATGGTTAGTATTTATTAAATCATAGCCCCTAATGTAGAAATAGGATCTACTCGTACTATGAGTTTCTGAAACTAAAAGAATATCAATGTAGTTGGTGTTGAGAAAGAATTTAATTTCGTGTGTGTGATTGGAAAGACCATTCGCGTTCCATATTGCTATACGTAGGTTTAGTTGCATAGTTTGGCTATAAGTGTGGACATCATGTTAAGTAGTGTGGTGGTGGTTTCAATCTGTTTTTCCATTAGAGCTTCTATTCTTTTAAATGAGCTGGATAAATTTTCGTATTGATGGTTGTTGCTTTTAACAGCTTGAGAATATGAAAATTGTCTTGAATTATGGCTATGTTCATTATAACTGGGTTTTATCCCATTATTACTATTAATATTTGGAAAATTATTAGCATTAATATCAAATTGTGGCACTACATTATTAGTATAATAATTGTTACGATTTCTAATAAAGTTTACTCTAAATAGTTTTTATAGTTTTCTATATACAGGCTTTATTTTCTTAAGAAGTTCTTTATAAATTGCACAGCCTCTATAGCTAGCAGTGTGAGGTTGCAAACAGTTGGAACATTGTGGAGGAGTATTTTCATCCTTTGTGCACTGAGATGTAGGATGATTTAAGCCGCATTTTACGCATCTAAATATCTTTCTACAGTACGATTTAGTATGCCCAAATTGTTGGCATCTATAACATTGTACAATATCGTTATTTTTCAAAGGTGGTTCTATTTTAACCACTGCATTTAAAAGAAATTTAATGTTATAAATATCCTTATTGTTATTATTTGGCTCCAGATCCACAAAGAAAATAGATAGCGTTACTCTGCTTTTAACATTTGCAATGTTCCTTGCTTTATGCCCTAAATTTTCTATTTCATGTTTGATAGATTCAATTGGCGTCGAAAAGTGCAAATTTTTAACTACTACTCTGTAAGCTCTTTCTTGTTTTAATTGGGATGTGTGGAATTTTATTAGCTTTTCATCAAGATATTTAACTATTGTTCTATACGAATCTACTGATCTTGTCATTAACCGGACTTGGCCATCTTTTAACGATTTGTAAGTAAAGTCTTCTGATTTGATTACCTTCAAAAAGTTGTTTATCATACTTTTAATATCTTTAACGTCGGGTATATAAATTGGCGGTGGTTTTGGCACAGAATTGTTGTTTTGATTATCATTGTCATCATCATCATCATTATTGTCATTATCATTAAGTATTTTGAACATATTACTGCTGGTACATGGATCGTTTGTTGGTGTTACACGTTTACGTGGAATTTTTGGTGATTCAGCATTACATCGTTTTATTGAGTTGACTACCTGCAAATTATCGTTATCGCTAGACTCAGCTTCATCACTATCACTACCCATACTGGATCAGTGTTGTTTTTTTATTTTTATTATTTTATTATTTCTTTTTTTTTTTTTTTTTTTAATAACTTGACAAAAGAGTCTAGTTTGTTGTTGTTTCGTATATACAAAGAAAGTATGCAACATAATTAGAAATTTTTGAAAAACAACGGTATTAAATTGTTTTCAATATTTAGCAAAATATTAGCACACTATACGTCCGCACAATATCACTGTCAAATAAAGTCTGAGCATCATTAGTTGAGCGAGGTTTAAATCTTACAAGTTTGGTCTTTTTTTGTGTTAATAACCAATTTATTCAGTCAGGAATATTCAAAAATTAAGGAAGCATCTCTCTCCATATACGGGTTTAAAGCCGCTTCGTTTATATGGGTAAAAAGTGAGATGTCATCAGCGTACATATACAGCTTTCCATAAAGTGTAAGATTCATAATGTCATTGATATATTTTACGAATAAAAGTGGACCCAGAACACTACCTTGGGGAACTCCATTTTCTACCACACCAAGAAAACTTTTGCAATCATTTAACTCTACATATTGTTTCCTGTTGTATAAATAACTTTTGAAGAGGTTTATTGCTCCACCCATTATACCATAGTACTGCAGTTTGCAAATCAATATTTCATGATCCACGAGATCAAAAGCCTTCGAAAAGTCATAAAATATGCCCGCTACTCCATTGAATCCTTGATCTAATCCATTACATATATTATATATTACGTTCCACTTCCCTTTTTAAAACAGTAGGATATTCGGAAGTACTAATAATGTCCCAGTAAAAAAAATTTGTGTTTTTTGAAGCACTTAAGAGAAAAGCGCATAATCGAGCGTTTCAATAAGAGAGCTCTTATACAGCAGTAAATGATAATAAATAAAATATAAAAAGAGCTGCTTTTTTAGTGCAGACAACGAAGAAAGCGAAAAAAATAAAAATATATGTATTATGATTTACGAAAATGCTTGAAAAAAAGGCATTAAAACCAGTAAAAGCAAAGCATTAATAAATATGTTAATATAGTTAGCCCTTTAAAAAATCACTTTAGGAGTGCTTTATTTGCATGTTTTATTATGTTAAAAGAAGCGCTTATTCTCAGCAGAAAATAGTCCTCCAAACCGGGAACACCCCATATAAAAATCAGGCATCCCATCAGCAGCTTTGAAGCGATTTGAGGTATGCATTCATATATAAAACCTGCTCCCTTTAGAGCACATTTTTTACTGGGGTGGTTAAATATACGCAGTAAATGTGGTGCAATTTCTTGTCTACATTCTTTAAATAATCTTGGAGATAGATTATCATGACCTGGGCTTTTGTTAATCGAAAGTTCAGACATTATCAATAAGATTTCTTCAATTGTTGAGTATTGGAAATGAAAGTACCATTATGCCGATGGAGAGTACGAAGACTATTACACGAATCTAACGGAGAGCTATTAATTTGTTGCTTAATAGATTTGGGTGCTTGAATAAAATACTGATTCAATAAATTACATTTGGTGGTATCATCCATAATTAAACGTCCATCAGAGTTCACCAAACTGTTTTTTATTTCGACCCAAACTCTCATTCAAAAACCTCCAACACTTTTTTGGATCATGTTGCATTTTACTAATATTGTCTTTATAATAGTTATTCATTGACTCTTGACAAGCCGTTTTAATCACCTTGCTTATTCTATTTAATTTGTTTTGTATATCCAAACTATTACGATTTTTTCTTCTTTGTTTCAGCAATTTCTGTTTAAATAATATTAGGCTTTGCAAGTTATGATTAACCCATGGTGCAATCTCACTTTTTAACCTCCACCGTAGAACTTTTAGAAGCTGACGAGAGACATTCAGTTAATGTGGTAGCATCAGCTGATGGGTCACCAGTGTTATTGATAGATACGTTATTTTGGAAAACTTCTCTAAACTTAGCATAATCACAACGCTTCTGAATTATTTCAAAATTTTTGGGGTTGTTAACATTACTTCTTATTAAGCATGTTACCATATTATGATCGGATATGTCACATTCAGTAGAGCTAATAAAGACGGAATTTGAGATATTGCTGTAGACATTATCAATACACGTCCCAGAGGCAGGTCTTGTTACAAGGTTATGACAGTTCTTAAAATCGAAGTTAGAAAGTAAATTAGAAAATTCAACAGATTGTGTGTTATCCAAAAAATCCACATTAGAGTCACCAACTATTATACACGATTCTCTACCATATAAGTTCAACAAATTTTCAATGAAATTATAAAATGTATTTATGTCACATTTCTGAGATCTATAGAATGAAATGATTTTTACTGGTTTGCCATAAATTTTGTAGTTTTCTAAAGTTAAGACAATCATTTCACAAAACATCTTACTTTCGCAAACGTTTACAGTATACTCGAAATTGTCTCGGATATAAAAAAAAGGTACCTCCATAGCTATCTCCTCTACAGCAATGTATATAATTATATCCAGGATTTCCATAAATTTGAACTAAATCAGAACTGAACCATGTCTCTTGAATCGCCATTACGTTAGGAAGTTGTGGAAAACTATTGATTATTGTTTTAAATTTATTTATCGAAGAAATGCTTCTAACATTCACAGATATAATATTAAAATGAGAAAATTTAAAATTTTTAACATAACTCTTTTTGGACCATTTCTAGCTTTTTGTTATTTTCTGCTATATTTTTAAACAAAACATCCTATTGTTTTGACATGAATTCAATTGCAGTTGTTATTGTATCAAGCTTTTTGTCTATTTCTGTTTTCATTTCTTTAATTTCATCTCTCACTGATCCACTACTTTTATTAACACACAGATGACAAACATACTCTTCATCCTCATTTACCACTAAATATTCATATTAACGTTTATTTAGTTCTGTGCATATGAAATGAAATATTTTGGCGCACTTGTCACATTGAATGTTTTCTTCGTTAACTTCTTTCACTTCTATTCCGCATTGTCCACAAATTTTTGCAACTTTAATGCTACGACGACCTTTTGTAGACATTCTCCAAAATATTTAGATTCTCCACTGTTTATTTTATACAATACTTATAAATTGTGTATAAAATAATAGGCAAAATATATTTTTTAATACTTTAAACAAAAGACACTTATTCAAACACTATGAATTCAATAAATATTAAAAAGTCCAATAATATAACAAAATATAAATATAAAGGTGTATTTGCATGTAATAAATTACCAACACAAGTTTTAAACCCATCATTTTACGTTGCTACCACTGATCCATCACATATGCCTGGACAGCATTGGGTTGCTTTTTATTTTCCTAAAAACAAACCTGGCGAGTACATTTGTTCTGCTGGCCAATTTCCAAATAAATCTTTTAGGTTATTTTTAAATAAAAATTGTAAAACTTTTACTTTTAATAGTCTTCGAATTCAGAGTGAAACTTCAACTTTATGTGGCGTTTATTGTTGTGTATTTATTTATTTAAGATGTAAAACATAAGTTTCAATAACATTTTAAAATTGTTTAATTATTTATATTTAAATTATAATGATATTTTAGTTGTAAGTTTATTTAAGTATATATTTAAGAATTTTAAAAAATATAATAAAAAATTAAAATATATTATTGTTGTTTTCTTCCACATTCCTTATCGCCTCTAAAAGCATTTCATCCATTTCGTCATATAGATACCATATCGGTGGAATTGATCGTAAAACATCATCCTGCCCGTCATAAGGCGCTTGGAATATTGGTAAATCTATTGGCGGTAATATAAGTACTCTTTTACATTAATTCTTTCTTTTCTGTTGTTTTGGTTTACTTCATTTATTTGATTGTTCATTGCGGCTTTGCTAATAGATAGTTGCCAAATAAGAGATTTTTGACTAGTGAAAAATTTATTAATTTTATTATTTCGACAATAATAAAATTGTATTTATTTGTCAACAAAATGTTCTAAAAAGTTCTTAAATGTAGCCAAATCTATTTGTAAATACATTATTTGGCTTAAAAACAATAAAAATGTGTAGCAAATATTCAAGGTTAATTTTTAAACTTTAAAATTGCATATGATTGCATTTTTTATCCTAACGAAAAGTTTTATTGACTTATAATTCAATGCGAAGCAAATATTCAAGGTTAATTTTTAAACTTAAAAAATGCATACGATTGCATTTTTCACCCTATTGAACGGAAGGTTCTAAAAAGTTCAATAACCATAGATAATTTTTTAAAATATGTTCTGATTAACATAAAATATATAGAAAAAAAAGAATGTTGAATATAAAAAAAGAATATACATATGTATAAATTGAAAATAATATCTAATTACACTGTGCCAGTTGACAGACAGGCCGGGCACATGGCGTTTCAACATAATTCGGGTACGTTGAATCCAGTGGTGCCCGCGGTTTTTTAAGATTGGCTCTGGTTTTCGAGATATACCGTTATTTCGAAAAAGGAGGAGGTTGCACAGCATATGTTCGCGCAACTTAAAAACGCTTTAGTTTATTAAAAAAACGAAATTCCGCAAAAAAATTTCCTTTAAGAAAAGTAAAACTTCTTTCTTATATCCGCAGTCGTTTTAGAAACATAATTTTTTTTTTGAAATTTTTGTTTTTTAAATATTCATAAAATGCAGCTAGGCTTCTAATTTGCAGACATATAAAAAACCAAGCTGCAAATAAAACAAGCCATAAATGATTAAAATCTGTTAGCAACTTTTGATTTTATTCACAAAAGTCGACAAATTTTAATTAACTTAAGAATTTCATAAAACGCCCCCCTAAGAGATGATGATAAACGGAAAGTATAATTTGAGAAAATGTTAAGAACAAAAAACTAATGGAGCTCAATCATACATTTTATCCCACTAGGGGCGACTCCTGGGCATTTATGGGACTTTTTCTTCAATATATTTCTAGTCTGCCTTGAACATTTTGTATGGAAGCCCCCTTAAGGATATAGCGGGTGAGTATGTTAGAAATAAATGATTGAGATGAAAAATAAAGTGGGGTTGGTCATACATTTGACCCATCTAGGGGCATCCTAGGCACTGCAGGGGCCAAATTTAAGAATTTCATTAAAAGCCATATTTGTATAGGAACCCCCCTAAGGGTTGGAGATATATGGCAACTATGTTTTAAGAAAAAGTTAAGAACAAAAAACCTTGGAGGTCGGTCATACATTTTATCCCCCTTAAGGCTAGGGTTCTACGCGTATAAAAAACAAAGTTCCAAACAAAATAAGCTATAAGTGATTAAAGTATGACTACAACTTTTGATTTTTTCAGAAAAGATGAAATTTTATTTATTTTTTATAATAACCAAACTTAAAAATTGTAAAACATTTATTTTTGTTGTTAATTAGTTAAAGTTAAAATTTTTATTTAAAAATTTATTCTTCTTTCTCCTGCAAATACCCCCTAATAGGGAATCAAGTGTAACGCAAGAATTTTTATTAAAAGAAATATCAACTTGTTATCTATTTTTTTGGTATAAATTTCCATTTATTTTTGATTTTTTTTCACTTTTAATCATTTTCCTCGTTCTTTTATTTAGAATAAGTATAATTTTTATTTGATTATTATATTTTCCTAAGTATTTGATAATACGTATTTAGTAAATTTCTTATTGGTAATAAAAAAAAAAAAAAAAAAAAAAAAAACCAGTAGATGACGAGCTTTGTTTAGTGGCAACATACGCTATTATCATTTCTGATGGACAGTGGTAACCATGTTGGTAGGATCTTTCTGGCAACTACTGACGGCTACAACATTGATTTGCTTGAACGTTAGTCAAGCAAGGAAAAGAAACTATAACGTGGCTTGTGAGGTGTTATAGAAGCAAATTCGTGGCTTTAAAATTCTTTTCTGACAAGCTGTGAGTCCGTAAGCATTAATTGTACTGCGAAAAAAAAATATATACATCTGCCAACCAAAAACGGGTAAATTTAATTTTATTAAATCCAAGTGACTTAGTTTTGGATCCCAGTTAAGTGTAAATATATTTTAAGTCCAAAGTGTTTAAACTAAGAAAAGTGATTCGTTTATGAAAAAAGAAAACTTCCTTGAATTTGGATGTTTAATTTGGTTATAATATCCTGCCAAAGGAAAAGGATTCACCCAAAAAGTTTCATAAGTTTCTTGAGAAATAAAAGCTCTTTAGTAGCGAAAATTAACTGCACGAATTGTACTTAAATAAAGGAGCTACAAAAAAAGTAATAATTGTCACATTTGTGGTGGCTCATAATACGAGCCATCACTGTGAAGTTCTTTTTTTTTGTTTTTTGCAAAGATTAACGCTGTCGATCATTGCAATTAATTTATTAATGGCGATTTCTTTTCTGAGAAAAATGTTGCATAAATGGTACATGCTCTTCACAAAAGAGATAGAGCATGTACCATTTATGCAACATATTTCTCAGAAAAGAAATCGCCATAAGCAGGGCTGTGGAGTCGGAGTCGGAGTCGGAGTTGAGGAGTCGGAGTTGAGGTTTTTGTACCGGAGTCGGAGTCGGAGTCGCAGTACCCAAAAAAACGCGCGACTCCGACTCCAAAATTGTTTCGGCATAAAAAATTTAAAAAAATTTCTAATATTTTCCATAATAAAAATTCTTCGAAATTGGCGATGCAATATTTTGCAGATCAATATGAATAAGTAGATTTTAATTTATTTTATGAGAAAAAGTTGATTCAAGTACTTTACTATTTAAGTATATTTAGGTATATTTTTTATACGTGCGGGAAAAAGTCTAAATTACATTAGTAAAACTTATACTCAGTTATTGATCTAGTTGAAAAAGATGTATGATTTTTTAAATAATCTCATGCTAAAAAATGTTAATGACAGGAATTGCCAATAATTTTAATATCAGAATTTTTTAACCATCAACGCTGAAATATTTTCAACATTGTACAGAATAAGTGTTGCTATAGCGCATAAATACTAGTATGTATTAGAAAAATTGTGACGTAAAATTATTTCTCTTTTGTGTAGAAACTTCTTTATCGGCCTGCCTTTAATTCCTACCATAACACTCATGTTTTTCTTATGCACATTACGCGGAGATTCCCATAATTCGTTTAATAAAGATGTTTCTACACAAAAGAGAAATAATTTTACGTCTCATTCATTTCGCATCACGGTTAGAGTAGGAGTCGGAGTCGTGAGTCGGAGTCGGAGTCGCACTTAAAAAATTTCAGCGTTTGGAGTCGGAGTCGGAGTTAGTACTTTTTTCGGACGACTCCACAGCCCTGGCCATAAGTTTGCTGCTCAAATACGCACTCTATTTTTACGCATTAAATAAATTACAATAAAACGAAAAAAAAACAAAAGAAACGCTGAAAAATAAAAAGCAGTAATCCTATACGTAGCAACCTCTTCATCAGCGGTCACAACCTCAGTTTTGCTATTACCACTCACATTAAAAACTAAAAATAAAAATAACAACAAAATTTGTCAGAAGAAAAAAAAATTGAATGAAATTACTGCAACGAAGTTAAAACCGCCTTATTAAAAAATTACATCTAAATTAGTGGAAGTCCAGTGGATTATTTGAGAACTTAAACCGTATCCAAATTTCGAAGTCAGCAATTTTCGCCATCAATGTCACCAGGTCATCCTACTATTCTGCTAATAGTGTAAAATAATTAAAATGTGTACAGAAATGCCATCACCGTAACTATAATCACGAATTTAAAATATTTAAAACTAAATTGCATAATGCTATCTTACTTCATTTACCTAATTTTACAGATGTTTGAAATTACAATTTCTGTAACTCCTAAACTCAAAATATAAATCAAGGATATATTGCACGTTATATTTCAGTAAATTTTGATAGAACAAGCATTATGGAATTTACGAACATCGTTTATATTAAATTAGTAATTATTTTGTTTATTTAATTAAGTTAACCCTACTTTAGTGTTTGTATGGAAATAGCCATTCCCTTTATTTCAATTCTTTTATACACCTTCCAAACATTTATCTCACAATTAACTCCAAAAGAACCAGCCATTGAGGAGGCCTCATCAACAGCTGCTGACCACATTTGTTTTGGGTGAGTGAAGCAACCATTTTATTATTAGTAAATCTAACAATATACAAGAGCACTTGTGAAACATTGTTTAATGCCCGTAAAAGTTCGCAATATCTTTATCAACATGTTGTTAAAAAACAAAAACAAACAAAAAAACCATTTAAGTAAAATACGTGCTGGATGTATATTGGTATTGCATATGTTTTGTATTTAAATTTGCTATAGATATTTCCATACATTTATTTACAATCAGTACATTTATTTTAGATTGTAATCCGTTTAAATTAATTTTTTTTAATGTTTTTTTTTAAACAATTGTTGTGAATAAGTTTGTAGACTTGTAAGAGTAGAGAATTTTTTTTTTAATACTTAGTCGAGTTTTTTCCAAAAAAAAAAACCAAAATTTGTACCATGAATTTCTTTAAATAAAAAGTGAATTGCTTGATATGATAATGGAAAACTAGTTCGAACAAAGTTTTCTTACTGAAAGTGATGTGAGGGAGAAAGAGTAGCGTGCGTTGTGGGATTTTAGTATAATTATTCATTTTTTTGCGCTACTAAAATCAATGGGGATATACAGTTAAAATTTTTGTTAGGTTGACTTCTTTAATTTTCCTGATTTATTTGAAGTTGATCTCTATAGGGGTTAAATTACTAGCATAATACTTTATTGTTTCACAGATCAACATCCGGCCCATGTTGTTATATTCTTAGGGAGTCTATAATAATATTTATGCGAATGAAATTCTATTGGCAGAAGAAAGGTAAGACAACCAGAACCCCCCAACCGACTGACCGCTAGTGGTTAACAATGGCTCCCATTCGTTTTCTTCTTTCTTTCTAAACAACCCAATAGCTTTAGTTATGTTTCTTTGGAAACGATGCACTTGAATCATCGATTTAAGCTACCACCGGCATTTTTGTTTTGTTTTGTTCATTACATAAATTGGCGCCTAACGTGGGGCCCAGAGGATTTAATATACCATGCTTAAAGTCCTTATATTAGATTTTCTTTGCTCTACACACATTCACATTATAGTTTAGTAGATTTCATTAACCTGCGGAAATATTATTTTATACGTCGCACAGTGGCGCCATTTGAGTTTTTTCCTTGCAAAAATCATATCTTTTGAACCGAATAAGATAATTGAACAGTTTAAAAAATGTTCTAAAAAGTTCTTAAATGTAGCCAAATCTATTTGTAAATACATTATTTGGCTTAAAAACAATAAAAATGTGTAGCAAATATTCAAGGTTAATTTTTAAACTTTAAAATTGCATATGATTGCATTTTTTATCCTAACGAAAAGTTTTATTGACTTATAATTCAATGCGAAGCAAATATTCAAGGTTAATTTTTAAACTTAAAAAATGCATACGATTGCATTTTTCACCCTATTGAACGGAAGGTTCTAAAAAGTTCAATAACCATAGATAATTTTTTAAAATATGTTCTGATTAACATAAAATATATAGAAAAAAAAGAATGTTGAATATAAAAAAAGAATATATGTATAAATTGAAAATAATATCTAATTACACTGTGCCAGTTGACAGACAGGCCGGGCACATGGCGTTTCAACATAATTCGGGTACGTTGAATCCAGTGGTGCCCGCGGTTTTTTAAGATTGGCTCTGGTTTTCGAGATATACCGTTATTTCGAAAAAGGAGGAGGTTGCACAGCATATGTTCGCGCAACTTAAAAACGCTTTAGTTTATTAAAAAAACGAAATTCCGCAATAAAATTTCCTTTAAGAAAAGTAAAACTTCTTTCTTATATCCGCAGTCGTTTTAGAAACATAATTTTTTTTTTGAAATTTTTGTTTTTTAAATATTCATAAAATGCAGCTAGGCTTCTAATTTGCAGACATATAAAAAACCAAGCTGCAAATAAAACAAGCCATAAATGATTAAAATCTGTTAGCAACTTTTGATTTTATTCACAAAAGTCGACAAATTTTAATTAACTTAAGAATTTCATAAAACGCCCCCCTAAGAGATGATGATAAACGGAAAGTATAATTTGAGAAAATGTTAAGAACAAAAAACTAATGGAGCTCATTCATACATTTTATCCCACTAGGGGCGACTCCTGGGCATTTATGGGACTTTTTCTTCAATATATTTCTAGTCTGCCTTGAACATTTTGTATGGAAGCCCCCTTAAGGATATAGCGGGTGAGTATGTTAGAAATAAATGATTGAGATGAAAAATAAAGTGGGGTTGGTCATACATTTGACCCATCTAGGGGCATCCTAGGGACTGCAGGGGCCAAATTTAAGAATTTCATTAAAAGCCATATTTGTATAGGAGCCCCCCTAAGGGTTGGAGATATATGGCAACTATGTTTTAAGAAAAAGTTAAGAACAAAAAACCTTGGAGGTCGGTCATACATTTTATCCCCCTTAAGGCTAGGGTTCTACGCGTATAAAAAACAAAGTTCCAAACAAAATAAGCTATAAGTGATTAAAGTATGACTACAACTTTTGATTTTTTCAGAAAAGATGAAATTTTATTTATTTTTTATAATAACCAAACTTAAAAATTGTAAAACATTTATTTTTGTTGTTAATTAGTTAAAGTTAAAATTTTTATTTAAAAATTTATTCTTCTTTCTCCTGCAAATATCCCCTAATAGGGAATCAAGTGTAACGCAAGAATTTTTATTAAAAGAAATATCAACTTGTTATCTATTTTTTTGGTATAAATTTCCATTTATTTTTGATTTTTTTTCACTTTTAATCATTTTCCTCGTTCTTTTATTTAGAATAAGTATAATTTTTATTTGATTATTATATTTTCCTAAGTATTTGATAATACGTATTTAGTAAATTTCTTATTGGTAATAAAAAAAAAAAAAAAAAAAAAAAACCAGTAGATGACGAGCTTTGTTTAGTGGCAACATACGCTATTATCATTTCTGATGGACAGTGGTAACCATGTTGGTAGGATCTTTCTGGCAACTACTGACGGCTACAACATTGATTTGCTTGAACGTTAGTCAAGCAAGGAAAAGAAACTATAACGTGGCTTGTGAGGTGTTATAGAAGCAAATTCGTGGCTTTAAAATTCTTTTCTGACAAGCTGTGAGTCCGTAAGCATTAATTGTACTGCGAAAAAAAAATATATACATCTGCCAACCAAAAACGGGTAAATTTAATTTTATTAAATCCAAGTGACTTAGTTTTGGATCCCAGTTAAGTGTAAATATATTTTAAGTCCAAAGTGTTTAAACTAAGAAAAGTGATTCGTTTATGAAAAAAGAAAACTTCCTTGAATTTGGATGTTTAATTTGGTTATAATATCCTGCCAAAGGAAAAGGATTCACCCAAAAAGTTTCATAAGTTTCTTGAGAAATAAAAGCTCTTTAGTAGCGAAAATTAACTGCACGAATTGTACTTAAATAAAGGAGCTACAAAAAAAGTAATAATTGTCACATTTGTGGTGGCTCATAATACGAGCCATCACTGTGAAGTTCTTTTTTTTTGTTTTTTGCAAAGATTAACGCTGTCGATCATTGCAATTAATTTATTAATGGCGATTTCTTTTCTGAGAAAAATGTTGCATAAATGGTACATGCTCTTCACAAAAGAGATAGAGCATGTACCATTTATGCAACATATTTCTCAGAAAAGAAATCGCCATAAGTTTGCTGCTCAAATACGCACTCTATTTTTACGCATTAAATAAATTACAATAAAACGAAAAAAAAAACAAAAGAAACGCTGAAAAATAAAAAGCAGTAATCCTATACGTAGCAACCTCTTCATCAGCGGTCACAACCTCAGTTTTGCTATTACCACTCACATTAAAAACTAAAAATAAAAATAACAACAAAATTTGTC
Organism: Pollenia amentaria; assembly: GCA_943735925.1. Classification (NCBI taxonomy): domain Eukaryota; kingdom Metazoa; phylum Arthropoda; class Insecta; order Diptera; family Polleniidae; genus Pollenia; species Pollenia amentaria. The sequence continues at coordinate 20,344,677 of OX031011.1, forward strand.
AGAAGAAAAAAAAATTGA